>CM053784.1:733829624-734167124 GCA_028749045.1 Cupressus sempervirens
ATTCTTTCACACTCCAACATTAGGTATCTTCAAACTAGGAAGACCTCTTACCTTTTTGAGTTTTTTTATCTTGACCATATTATTAAATTTTACATGATATAGTCTTCTGTGCCATAGCTATCTTTCTTCTACTTGAGCAATGAAACATGAAAAATCACCAAGATCAAGATAAAATAGGTTACCGTTTGTTTGCCTGCCTGATCCAATCAGATTTCTTTGGTTATCCAGTAATCTCCCCATGCCATTCATGAATTCTACTTGAATCCATTGTTCAACTATGCCACACTCAGCAAGTTATGTTTTAGTCCTTTAACCCAATAGGCATTGTCACCTACAAGCTCATTGGTTAATGAGATTCAACATTTTCCTTTTATGCAACAAGGTTCATTGTTCCCAAACCTTACACTACCTCCATCACAGTGCTCAAAATGTTCAAACTTATTCTTGTCTCTAGTCATATAGTGAGAACATCCACTATCTATGATCCATGTGTCATTCTTTATAACATGAGAGACAAGTGCCATCTTATCTCCTTCATTATTAGATTCATCTTTTACAACAATATATACTATTTCATCTTCATTGTTATTAGAATCTTTAGCCATAAAATAAGTTTTCTTACCTTTGTCTTTGTAGGATTTGTGACCTTTGAATTCTTTCTTTCCGTTGTACTTGTGGCTTTTCTTTTCTTCCTTGCTTTTTTTGTTTGGACACCTAGGGACAATATGACCAATTTCCTCATAAGAAAAACATTTTAGAGGGACCTTACCTTTGTACTTTTCTCTGCTCCTGGAATATTTTTTTGCAAGTAGAGCTTCAACAATTTCAAGATCACTATCGAAACTTTCTTTAGTTTCTTCCTCACTTTCTAATTGATTATCTTTTATTTTCTTGCCTTTTTCTTTGAGTGAGAACTTAGCTTCAAATGCAAACTCAATATTATTGGAAGCAGGAACATAGTTGTCAAAGTTGTCTAGTTCAAAAGTTGTCAGTCTTCCTACTAGGGCATCCAAACTTAGCTTGTTATTTGGATCACATCTCTTTTCTTGAATCACAGATACTATAGTTGCATAGATAGGAAGAAAATTTTTGAGAACTTTACTTACAATAGTTTCTTCTTTAATTCCTCCTCCAGATTCTCTGATTGCACTAATACTGGCCTTAATTCTTTCCACATATTTTGCAATATTTTCATCTTCTCTCATCCTCATTTGATCAAATTTTCCTCTAAGACTTTCTGCTTTGCCTCTTCTTAAATTGTTATCTCCTCCATAAATTTCTTTCAGTTTGTTCCACATATCAAAAGTAGTTTTACAATCTTTGACCTCATCAAATTCAACATAACTGAGAATAGATGTAATGTCAATCATCATGATGTTATGGTTCTTCTTCTCAACAATATCATCAACTGATAATGTTCCAGTGGGAGTTTTATATTCTTCATCAAGATATTTGCATCTTGAATCATTGATGGTAGCTAGATGAAGCCTCATAAGTCCTTGCCATGCTACAAAGTTGTCTCTATTCAACTTTGGAATATCTCTCTTGTGAGACATCCTGACCTTTAGCTTAGGTTCTTGAAACCTTCTCTGCAAGCACCAAAAGCTCTTATACCAACTATTGGAAATATAAGAGGGGGGGTGAATCAGTTACCACTAAAATAAATCCTAGCTCCCTTAGATGTCAACTATAAAATTTAGACAAATAAAACTGATCACAACTGAAACTCAGTAAACACACAGAAATTGATGTAACTCGATAAATGCACAATGTGAATTACTTTAGTAAATATTAAGATGTTATCAGTAATTACTTCCAAGCATGAAAGAAATAATATGATCATGTAAGAAACCAAGATTTAACATGGAAATCCAATTTGGGAAAAACCACCAATGCAACTAGTTATTGTTTTTCACTCTTTTGAAGTGAGACCTATTAGGAGCCAACCCTGTTAAAGGTTTCAAACCACACTGTTAGGTGTGACCTTGTTAAAGGATTTAATCACCCTATTAGGAGTGGCCTTGCAAAAGGTCTTGAAATAATTTAATAGAATTTCTACCTTCTTAGAGGATTTACAAATGGCTTTTAAACCAACTCTATTAAGAGATTTTAGTTCACTGCTATAATGGTTTGAGAGTAACAATGAAATGACCTGATTTGTGATGCAACTAAATTGCTAATTATAGATCTCTTCTCTAATTCATACTTGATCCTTCCTTGATTGAATAATAATTTTCTACTCCACAAGGATATATGCTTTATCCTTCAATTTTGCTTCCTCTCCTTTTATATCTTTTAATCATAGCTTGACCTTTTACTTACACCTTTCAGATTGTCAAGTCAACTCAAATATAAATTAGAATGGCCAATATTCATCATCTCAGTTGGCTAGAATCAATAGGTAAAATAATTAAGCTTTACATGCCAAAATAAGAAAATCCTTTGGTAGCCAACCTTGCTCGATAGAAACTAATTCTGAAGTCATTCCCTATGTTAACCAAAAAAAGCTTGGTTAACACTACAAACTTACCAAAATTCCTTTGGTAACTGAGTGAACTTAGTTAATACTAACTCTATTCAACTTTCCCTTTGTTAATCAAGTGAGTTTGGTTCATAATCTTTTCTTCTTAACTTCCTTTGACGCCTAAGTGATCTTGATAGAAATTGCTTTCTGCACAAAGAAAACTTAGGAATGCTCGATAGACTAGGAAAACTATCTTCACTAACCAAGTAAGCTTGGCATGCATTGACTGCCAACTGATATAACATGTATAACATCAAAGACAACACACAATTAATTAGTTGTATCCGATAGTATATTCTCATTTTGGGCATGTGACCCAAGATGAGTTCTTCAGTTTGTTTCCAAATATCTTATTTTCAGAAGGAGGTTTCTCAACATTCATGGATGCTTTGAGATTGTCTATAAGATTGAAAGCTACCTTACTACGTTTAGGAGTAATCTTGTCAACAACTCCATCATGCACAACCTCTCAGTTTTTTGTTCACATACTTATATTTGTCCTTATTCAAGGTTGACCCTTGTTTAGTTTCCTTCTAAAGGGTGAGCTCCCCCTTTTTGACAATGAATTCCTCAATTCTGATTGCTTGCATGACCATGTCTTCAAAGGTGCATGGACCTTGAAGTTGAACTCTATACCAAAAATTAGCTAGGAGATTATCCGTAAAGATATCAAGTTTTTCTATTTTAGGAATCTTCTGTGAATATTTGGTGTAGAGTTGTCTGCATCTCTAGAGGAATGTGAGGAAAGCTTCCCCAAATTTTTGTTTAAGGTTACACAAGTCTCATATGTTAATAGGGTGTTGTATGTGTGGGAATACTGTTGGACAAATAGGTTAGCAATCTCATCAAACATTTTGATACGAGTAGGAAAATGTGAAAACCATTCCATAGCTTGAGCACTTAGACTTCTTGGGAATAGACACATGAGATATGTCTAATTATGCATAAATTACATACACAAGGCCCAAAATTCCTTCAACTAATATTGGGGATTGGAAGTTCCAATCTATTTATCATACTTGGGTAACTCAACTCCTCTTCAAAAAGGAGGCATGTCTATACTCTTATCAAAAGGAAATGGACAAAGGGTGTCTAAGTTGTATGTTTTTGTAGGTTTGTCCTTATCATGCATCATTTAGGCTAACTATTCTTGCATGATCTTAAGTTTTTTTTGCAAGTTAGATGTTTCAATTTCCTCTTTATGTGTGATGATAGTTTCAACATTAAAGTGATGAGGTAGCTTAGCTCCCTCTTGAGCAAGTTTGAGAAAGTATTTCTCTTTCTCATCATTAAGCAAGCTTTCTATGACTTTTAGGAAGTTTTTGTCCTTACAACAATTTTTGATATGTTCAGGAAGTATTTTTACCTCTTCTTCATTCTCATCAGTAAAAGGTTCCTTATATCTTTCATTCCTATGTTGATCTTGGTCTCTACTATGTTCTCCATGTTCTAGTTCTTGATCAACCATTTTAGGAATGTGATAAGTTTTAGTGTATGTTGGTTATTGGTTAGAAAGGTCCCCTGAATAAGAATTTAGCTATGTTTTTTTGGGATGTATGACCTTTGATAGTTTTGGGATCCTCTTGATACAAGGGGTTCCTAGTTTTTTGTAAGTTTATGGAAAACATTCATTGAACACAAGGTGAATTGACAGGTGAAGGAGATCACGAAGACTCCTCACTAGATGAACTAGAGATAGACTCTATATAAACTAAGAAGTGACATCTACCATGACTACAACCCTTAGCTCTACCTAATCTAAGGGGATAAAAAATGTTTCCACTTCTTGTTTCCATAGTCACAGAAAAGGACAAAAAGAAAAAAACCTAGACAAGGACCACACTAGAACGTAGTCTCAAAAAGAGAGATGATGTGTTTTATACTTAGGTATGAGTCATCTAAGTAATGGCTAGAACAACCAAATATTATGACTATCATGACATGAAGTATTAAAAACATGAAAGGACAAGGAAAAGGACAAGATAGACAAGTGATAAGACTAGTTTGCATGTAGATCACAAGTTGTTAGCTAAGAAAGAAGTCACTATTTGACACTATTTGCAGATAGAGAATTGGTAAAATGTTGCAAATACAGATTAGACTTAGAGCACAGATAGCTCTGTCACATAGTGCAATAGTTTTGAGGAAAAAATTCTATGCAAATATTCCTAGGGAACTACATGAGAAAGAACAAAGGATCAGGCAAAGATTCAGAGGAACAAATTTTGGATAGTCTTCTCGTATGAGTGAAATCATCTACACTTCCTGCCCAATCAACATCTGTGTATACACGTAAAGTGAAATCATGTGATCTATCATACCATAGTCCATAATTAAGTGTTCCTTTCAAATTTTAAAAATTATTCTTATTGCTACATAATATGTCTCTTTGTGATCTTGAAATCTTTCCACAATTCCAACTACACTAGCTATATCAGGTCTAGTGTGTGTAAAGTAATGCAATCGATCCATCATAGATCTACCTTTTTCTATTCAAGAGTAGGGGATTCATCTTTGTTAGACAATTTTCATCTAGTTACTAGGTTTTTGAATGGGTTTACAAATTTCCTATCCAAATATTTTCAATAAGTCTTTAAGATACTTGGCGCTACACCCTTAATATTGGTGCATATAGGATTATGAATAATCAACTTGTGGCTATCTTAATCCTTTTTAGGTCATGTTATCATTATTATATTATTATTTAGGTAGGTAGGTCAGCTTAGGTGTTATGTAGGGTTGTTTCTATTCAACCTAAGCATAATTAGGTATATATAGGAGGTTGTGAGTTTTATTTTATCATCATATTGTGAAGTGTGTTCTCATTGGAGATATTTGGAGGTTGCCTCCTTTAAGTGGCCTATTACTCTTATTTATTATCGAGTATTTATATAATATTTCATATTATTTCTTCTATTGTGCAAGTTATTTCATTACAAGTGGTATCAAAGCATGATCTTGGCACCATAGAGGCAAGATTGTTTCTCAACATTAGGGTGATTTTGGGAAGAGCATAACTTTTAGATTTTAGTGATTTTTTCAAATATTTTTAAAGGGTTTTTGAAGACCATATTAAAGAAGCCATAGTAAAAAATTTAGAGGAATTGGAGCAAATTTGAGAAATTATTTCAGAATTACTATTTTTACACAATTTATTAAGATCTTCATATCTCTCACATCCTGCCAAATTGGAGTATAACTTGTATTGGGTATTTCAATACAGTAGAGGAGCCTAAATTCAAATCTTGGAGAAATTGAAAAACAAAAATAAGAAAGATATTGAAAATTTAGAAAAATTCTCTCTGAAGACAACAAATTTGCTATTTTTTTTGGAATAAATCAGAGAATTTACATTTCATTTGTGTGATTTATTTCAAAAACATTGGTTTCATCATGATGGGCTTTCAACAACAGGCAAAAACAATGCTACCACACTAGAGAAATCCTTTGATCAAGATTGGGAAGCAACAGAGGATAGTAATCCCAATGAGGAACTCAGTAAGTTCAAGGAAGAGGTTCACAGAGATATGTGTGACCTACAAGGAGATATATCAAATATATGAAGCATGTTAAGCAACTATATGAATGAAATAAGAAAGGAGTTGTCAATCAATCAAGGTGAAACCTTCAAATCAACTAATAATGACACAAATTTTATTAATCCTATGGGATCGAGGATTTCTTTTCCAAAGGTGGATATGCACAAATTTGATGGCAAGGATCCTCTAACATGGATAAATCAAATGGATTTTTTTTTTTAAGAAGATCAAATCCCATATGGACAAAAGGTTATGATAACTTCTAGAACTAGATCAGTTCATTTGGTATTGTTGGCTTTGTACTCATAGGAGGAAAAAGGGTCTCACTATATCGTGGTCAATTTTTATAGAATAACTCCAAGCATAATATAGCAATAGTGTGGCAAAAAAATTCTTAGCCAACTTGCTAAGATTTAACAAATAAGATCAGTTAAGGATTATATTCAAAAATTCCAAAATCTATCCTTAAGAGAAGATACAATTATAGAGGAGAACTTGAATGATTTATTCGTGGGTGGTCTCAAGGATCACATGCAACATGAGGTATGCATGTTTTTGTCTCAGCTCAGTAAATGAGTCGTTTATATTGGCATGCAGGGTAGAGGAGAAGTTGTTGATTCCTAGAAAACAACAGGCTAATGTGACAAGATAAAAAGGATATTCAATACCTTCTCTTCCTCAACCTACTAGGTTGCCTCCACATCAAATTAGGAAAAAAGAGAAAAAGGTTTGTTTTTGAATTGTGATAGCCAATATAATCAAGGACATAAATGTAGTGAAAAGAAATTGTTTTATATTGAAGGTCCAAGTGAGGAAGAAGAGGATGAACCCATATTAGAGGAGGATAGGGAGTCAGGTGAGGAATTACATGATTCTCAACCAATCATTTCTTGTCATGCACTTTTATATTTCAATGCACCCAAAACTCTCAAGGTAGTGGGTTTCAAAAAGAAGTAGGAAGTAACAATGTTTATCAACTTTGGTAGTATTCATACTTTCATCAGCAAAAAGTTGACAACTCTTCTAATTTTTTTTTATATATCTAGACATAAAGTTTTAGATTTCTATTGTAGATGGGGGCACAGTTTGTTGTTCAATGAAGTTTCATAGCATCAAATTATCCATGGGAGATTATCAACTTGATACCCTAATGTATGCGATATCCATGGGTGTAGTGTATATTGTTTTGGGAGTACAATAGCTTACTACATTGGGAGAAATTGAAATGAACTTCCAAGAACTATTCATGCAATTTTAATTAAAAGGAAAGGTAGTGGAGCTAAGGGGATTGTAGGAAAAATCCCCATAGATGGTAAGCTCTCCTAAAATGCAAAATTTTCTTAAGAAAGGTGTGGATGGATTTGTGGCCCAACTATGTTCATTAGAAGTCTCTCAATCTAATGCTCTTACTCATCTAGATTTATAAGCAATAATTGATCGTCACAAAGTGATTATTGGATGCCTATAGGACTTCCTCCTAAGAGGTATCATGACCATGCTATGCAAATAGTTCTAGGGAGCCAGCCACCAAGCATTAGGCCTTTTAGGTACCCACACATACAAAAAAGTGAGATAGAAAAAATTGTTGAGGAAATGCTAGAGGCAAGAATTATCAAGTGTAGCCAAAGTGCTTACTCCTCACCTATTGTGCTAGTGCGAAAGAAGGATGAAACTTGGTGCATGTGTCTAGATTTTAGAGTGCGCAAAAAGTACACCATTAAAGATAAGTTTCTTATTCCTATCATCAATGATCTTCTAGATGAATTAAATGGAGCCATGTATTTTACCAAGTTAGATTTTAGATCGGGTTATCACCAAATTTAGATTAAGGAGGAAGATACTTGTAAGACAATATTTTAAAAACATGAGGGTCATTATGAATTTTTGGTGATGCCATTTGGTCTTACCAATGCACCATCTACATTCCAAAGTTTGATGAATTCCATTTTTAAGAAGTTCTTGAGAAAGTTTTTGTTAGTGTTTTTTGATGATATATTAATTTATAGCAAGACTTGGGAAGAAAATTTGAAACATGTAGATCAAGAATTACAATTACTCAAAGATCATCAACTCTATGCTAAGCCATCCAAGTGTGATTTTGGTCTTAAGGAGGTGGAGTATTTGGGACACATAGTTTCACATGAAGGACTAAAGGTGGACCCTAACAAAATTAAGGTTATCATGGAATGACCTATTCCAAAAACTATTATGAAGTTGAGGGGTTTCTTAGGATTGACAGGATACTATAGAAGATTTGTGCAGAATTATGGTCATATAGCAGCACTTCTTACAATTCTATTGAAGAATTATTCTTTTCAATTATGAATTTGCTAATGTATCATTTGAGAAATTGAAGAAGGCTATGTGTACAACTCCAATGCTTAACACTTCAGACTTCACCAAGGAATTCATTATGGAATGTGATGCTTCTAGAAATGTAATAAGAGAAGTTCTCATGTAAAAAATTTGACCAATTTCTTTTGATAATCATCAATTAAAAGATCATGATAGTCTAAAATATTTTTTGGAACAAATACTATCATTAGAAGAGCAATAAAAATGGGTCACTAAGATGATGGAATATGACTTTGAAACTATATACAAGAAAGGGAAGGAAAATATTGTGGCCAATGCATTTTCTAGGAGGGATGAAAATGATGAAGCCTTATTGTGTGCCCTTTCAATATTACAAGAAAATTGGGTGGTAGAAGCCAAAGAAGAGTGGAAAAATGATGTTGCAACAAGTAATCTCATCCAACAAATAAAAAGTGAGCCTAGCAGTTCATTTAAGTTTTTTTTATAGGGGGATACTCTTTGGTATAAAGAGCACTTGTATCTCTACAAGAATTCCACTCTTAAACACAAGATTCTCAAAGAACTACATGAGTCTCCAATTGGTGGTCATTCAAGATTTTTGAAGACATATCATCGAGTCAAGCAAGATTTTTTTTGGAAAGGTTTAAAAGGTGATGATAAAAAATTTGTGGATGAATGTTTGGTTTGTCAAAGAAATAAGGGGTAAAAAATAAAGACACCAGGTCTCTTGCAACCTTTATCTATTCCTAGCCAACGTTGGGAAGAGCTATCCATGGACTTCATCATAAGGCTTCCCAAATCTAAATGTCATAATGTGATCATGGTAGTAGTTGAAACCTCACTAAATATGCACATTTCATTGCATTATCACATCATTTTACAACAAGTATAGTGGAAAAAGTTTTCTTGGAGAATATCCAAAAGCTACATGGTACACTTAAGGTTATTGTTGGTGAACGTAATCCTATCTTTACTAGTCACTTTTGGAAATATTTATTCTCATGTTTGGGTACTCAATTGGCTCATAGATCTTCATACCATCCTCAATCTTATGGGAAAATTGAGGTGATTAATAAATGTTTGGAAGGCTATCTGCGTTATTTCACTTTAGAAAAATAATCGCAATGGGTAGATTGGCTACCTCTTGTAGAATGGTGGTACAATACTTCTTTTCATAGCTCATAAAAAATGTCTCCATTTTTTCTAGTTTATGGATATCGTCCTCCTTCCATCACATCATCATTAAGTGTCACCAAGAGTTCAAGTAGTAGAGGATCACTTTCTTCATTAACAATAGGTACTTTCAAGACTCAAGGAGAATTTAGCTATGGAACAAATCAAACAAAACAACAAGTAGACCAACATCATAGTGAAATAAATTTTGAAGTTAGGGACCAGGTCTTCTTGAGATTGTAGCCTTATAGACAAATCTTAATGAAGCAACAAAAAAAGAATAATAAGTTGTCTCCAAGATATTATGGACCATACCAAATCATGCAAAATATTGATAGTGTTTCCTAAAAGCTTGAGTTGCCACCAACAACAAAGATACATCCAATTTTTCATGTTTCTTGTTTGAAGAAGTTAATTGGACAGAATATTCCTGTTCTAATAGTATTGCCAAAACTTGATGAATAAGGAAGAACAATTTTGGAACCAAAGTGCATTCTTCAAATGCACACAAAGAAGCTAAGGAACAAAACCTTGACTCAATATCTTATCCAATGGAATATTTCACTAGTTGATGGGAGGATGAGGAGTTGATTCAAAAGAATCCACACTTGGTTAGCATTGAGGACAATGCTTCTTTCAAGTGAGGGGCCATGCTAGTCCCTTAATATTGGTGTATATAAGGTTATGAATAGTCAACTTGTGGCTATATTAATCCTTAATTAAGTCATTCTATCATTATTATATTACTATTTAGGTAGGTAGGCTGGCCTAGGTGTTATATAAGGTTGTGTTTATTCAACCTAAGCATAATTAGGTATATATAGGAGGTTGTGAGTCTTATTTCATCATCATATTATGAAGTGTGTTCTCATTGGAGATATTTGGAGGTTTCCCCTTCAAAGTGGCCTATTACTCTCAGTTATTATCAAGTATTTATATAATATTTCATATTATTTCTTCTATTGTGCAAGTTATTTCATTACACTTAGCTTGTGATATGAAAATGCTATCTTTATTCTACACAATCTGCAATTTCAAGAAATATTTCATCTCACTAATTATACTCATCTCAAACTCCATTTATTTTTAAAATACCTTACTTTCTTCATCATTTCCTCCAAAAATAATGTCATCCAAAAATACTTTTACAATCAATAAAAAACTATCATTCTTTCTCAAATACAAATTACTATTAACATTACCTTTCACAATTCCCAAACTTGTCAAATATTATCCAATCTTACATATCAGGCTCTAGATGCTTGTTTCAGTCCATATAATGCCTTACTTAATCTAGAAACCATATCCTCTTTGTTTGTCAAATGAAAATCATCGAGATGCTCAATGCATACCTCTTCTTCTAGTTCACCATTTAGGAAAGTTGATTTGACATCCATTTGATAAATTGTGAAATTATTGTTAGTAGCATATGCCAAAAATACTCTTTTTGCTTCTAATCTAGCAACATGTGCAAATATTTCTTCAAAATAAATTCCTTCTTGTTGTGAATATCCTTTACATATGAATCTTGCTTTGTTTCTTACAACTTCACCTTGTTTATTCGTCTTATTTTGAAATAGCCATTTAGTTCCAATAACATTCTTATCCTTAGGTCTAGAAAATAATTCCCATGTTTTATTCTTTTCAGTTCACTCTAGTTCTTCTTTCATAGCTTTTATCCAATAATCATCTTTACAAGCTTCATTAGCATCCGTAGGTTCAACTTGAGAAATTAAATATAGTTCTTCTTGTACCTTAATTCTTATCATAAATCCTTTATCCTTTCTTCCAATGATCTATTTACCAAGGTGATTCTTTATCCAATTTCTATTAAGTGTTTCTTCTTTAACTCTAACTTCTACTCTAGGATCATATTTAGGTTCTTCTCTCTGAATTTCATTGTACAATTCACTTTCAATCTCATTAAATAATTCCTACTCAACATTTTCTCTATTACTTATTGGATTAGTGTCTTCATTAGAATTATAATCAAGTATCCTTTCCTAAATTCTAAACTTCTTATCAACTCTCACATTAGCACTCTCAACAATAATCTTAGATCTTTGATTAAAACATCTATATGCCTTTCTTTTCAATGATTATCCAAGAAACATACCTTTTCCACTTCTTGAATCAAACTTTCCAATATCATCATCTCTTTTAATGTAATATTTACTTTCAAAGATTCTAAAATTCTTTACAGAAGGCGCATGTCAAAACCAAAGTTCATAATGTGTCTTGCTAGTGCCTTGTTTGATTATACTTTTTTCATAGTGTATACTATTGAATTTACTACTTCTCTCCAAAAAAAATATACATATATTTTTTTCAAGCATCATTTCTCTTGCTACCACTATTGCTAATCTATTTCTTCTTTCTGCTATCATGTTTTGTTTAGGTTTCTTAGGGGTTGAAAGTTGTCTCTTTATATCATTATATTTACAAAAAAATGGTAAACTCATTCAAAGTAAAATCTCTCGATCCTCTATAAAAATCTCAAGCATTTAATCATTAAACCAAATTCATTCCCAAATCTACTCTTAAATATCTTGAATATCTCAAAAGCTTCAAAATTTTGTCTAAGAAATGTTACCCACATCAGTCTTGTGAAATCATCAACAAGAATCATAAAATATGTTTCACCATAAAATGTTCTAGTCTTTGTAGGACCACTCAAATCTATGTGCACAATCTCCAATTTTGTTGAAGTGATAAATTTCTTGCTTGGAAATGAACTTTTCTTCTATTTTTCCATTAAACATTCCTTACATACCATATTAGAGGTTTCACAATCTTAGGAAAATCTCTAACTAAAAATGTGGTACTAATTTTCACAATGTTATCAAAATTGATATGACAAAATCTCCTATGCTATAGCCAACTATCATCCACCTCAAAAACCAAACATGTCATCTTAGTAGGATTCAATTGAAACACATTATCTCTTGTCCTTATACTAGTAGTAATCAACTTACTAGCACTGGCTTTGATAATGCAAGACTTGTCTATAAATTTCAACAAATATCCCTTGTCAACTAGCTGTCCAACACTCAAAAGATTATGTTTCAACCATCAAAAAATATACATCATCAATTTTAGTCTTTTCATCAACCGCAATAGACCCCTTTTTTTTTATATGACACATTGCCTACTCCTCCATCATAGATATTGAATTGAACAAATTTATTTAATTTCCATTCATGTGATTGGAACAATTACTATCTATAATCCAACATGATTTCTTCTTTTCAACTTTTGATACTAATACTTTTCTTCTCTAACTTCTTCTTTTTTAGGGCTTTCTTCCTTAATAGGAAAAAATCCTATTTCATCATCACTTTCACTCAAGAGTTCTTTCACCATATAAAAATAACCATACATAATACCACCAAATTTGTTAACTAGGGAAACCCTTGATCAAAGGGATAACCATAGTGGGAATGATGCCAACAAGACGATGTACTAATAAAAATGTTCCTTGTGAAAGGATAGACATTTTTAGGAGTCTTTGAAATAGAATCAATACATATGAGTCCCTATTAAGAGAATTTGAATCCTTTTTGGGAGATTCCAACCCTATTAGGATTTGTGGTAACCCTATTAGGAGTTGAAAAGAAGACATAAGGATCCACTATCCAAGAAGCTTTAGTACTATCCTCACTAAATAATTCAAGTGTACATCAAAAATCATCCAACAATAGCTTATCTTTCCAAATATAGTTCCTTGTAATCTCACTATGCCTCAACTATGCTAATATTTGTTATGATCCAAATGATATTTTCATGTAATCTCACACAATACATCAAATAGATATGACCAAATATCATCACACTTTACCACACTCTACTATAAGGAAATGAGCTTTCCTTTAAATCAAGTCCTAATTTTTTTTAATCAAGTCATCCTTGAGGCTTTCCTAAATTACAATAATAATGTAGGACCAACTTAAGCTATACAATTATACCTTGCATTATAATATTATATCTTTTTCACAATTACATGTAATCTTTCATCCATAATCTTCATAACTTTCCACTCGTTAATCATTTAAATATGTGTCATTGACAAAATCATATTTAGCATGTTTTCAACCTCTATCTTAGTTTTCTCAAATAGATTCCATCTCTGTTAAAGGATAAAATCTAAACATTAGTACTTGCTTTCTAGAAATGCTATATGAAAGCTACCTTCAGCAAATCCTTCATAACTCTGTCTAGTGTTCATATTTCTTCATGTGCTCTTAACTGTAGCATCTAGCTATAATTTGGAACATAATCCCAAACACAAAAGTTCATCTTCAATCATTGAACTACACAAATCCAAACTATGTCTATTGCTCTTCCAATCTTCACAAAATAACCAATATGCTGACATCAATGAGGAAAAACTCTTTCATGAATGCAAAACACAAGCATTGAAACATATCTCCAACACTTCTAGGATACTCCCCCATAGAAATACTATTGGTAGTGGGCTAGCATCCCTTATAGGATTCATGACATGGCTTAACTACCTCCTATGGTTTGATAAGATTTTTTGTTGTATTAGACATTGATAGGTCAATCTTTTGGTCCAACAATAACCTTGAACTTTCTAACAATTGGTATTAGAGCTTGGCCATAGGTTTGAATCTTGGAGGACATGATGAGTAACATTGGGAGGGGGATTGTTAGCAGTATGCCAACATCCCTTGCGATATTCATGACATGGCTTAATTGCATCCTATGGTTCTATAAGAATATTGGTTGTATCAAGCATTAACAAGTCAATCTTTTGGTGTAATGACAACCTTGGCCTTTCTAACAAATACTATCAACATTTAAGATAACAATATGGTCTTTACATTTCTATTATTTTCTTTGCTTGTATCCCCTCATTCTCTCTTGAGATTTTTTTTGTAACCTCATTCAAGTGATTCATTTCCTAACCATTTCCTAACCAAACATAGAGGGAAACAATGAAGCTTCAATCCACCTTATTGTAAACTAGTCACCTCCCCATCCAACTTTTCTTATTTTTGCATGATTGAGTCCCAGTATATTGGTCAAATATTCCAATTTGATGATAATTGTTACTTTGAAAAAACTTCATGTCAACATGACCTTAGGAAATAAGATGTGTAGGTAGTTAGCCAAGTTAAGATCACCACTATGTATGTAAGGAAGGGAAATTTCCTTCTCAATATGCCATGAAGTTGATTTCATGGAATATTAGGGGACTTAATGCCTCTAAAAAAAAATACGCAGTCAAGCATTCTATTGAATACACCTTTGAGACAAACATTATCATGGTGCAAGAAACTAAACTAGGAAGTGAGGAAGTAAAGGAATTATGTATAAAAATATATGGATATGGAATTTTGATGGGGAAAAAACAATAAGGGCTTCAACTAATCTAGGAATTTTATGAAACTCTAAAGTAGTTTTGTATGCTAAGCTCAACATGAAAGGTATTGGATATGTAGAGAATTTAGGAGCATTAATATAATCTTGAGGTTTATACTGATTAAAATATATGAGCCTATCTCCCTTCATGAGAAAATGATAGCATGAGAAGATGTTAGGGGTTTATTTTGTATTGCTATTAGGTTGGAGATAATTTTGATAGTCATATGGATCAATTACTTCTTTGGTTATCATGGGTGACAACTAAAATAGAATAGTTAGGTCATATAATCAGTGAAGTAAGAAAATAAGGAAGAAGGTTCATGATTGATATTACATAAGTTTGACTTAGTCCAGAATATTAGTAGACAATAAGGGAATCACTTTGGTGGTGATTGTGGTTGAAGTGGAACTACATAAGGTGGTCAGAAGTACAACTTCAACATGCTTATTTTTTAGTACAGTCATGACCAAAAATCATTTGGTTGATTGGTAAGAGAGTTTATGTTGTCATAGTTGTAAAGATAGCTAAGAACACTTGAGTTCTTGAACAACAAATAATATATTCTAGATTGGTGAGTGGTATTGAAGTGCAAAGATATTTGGTGATATGGTGATGAAATTAGAGGTCATGATAGGATGAGTTGACATTTTTTTGGATCATTGGAAAAATTATAAGGCATATTTGAGCTGGTGAATTACAGGACTCAAAACATGTTTGACATCTTATAAATATAACATATAGATATTATGTAATCTAACATGATCATATTTAAATGGATTCTAACATTAAGAAATGTGAATTACTTATGTTATTTATGTGACAAGATCAAAATTGGAATGAATGGAAAGGTTTAAGTGACATAAATCATTCAATTATTCTTAAGAAGTAACGTGATGTGAAATAAAAGAATTTAAATTTCTATGTTTGCAATTGATGTATTTGAAAAAAAAAGAGCAAAAATGATTATAGAGTACAAAGAACATATTAGATCTAAGAAGTAGGCAGTGCCACATTTAGATTGTTTATCTCATTGTTTTCTAGCAGTTACAATGAGAAAGTCCCTTATTCAAGTGAATTTTAAAATGTTCTTATTTGTAAATCCCTCAACTGAGTGAAGTCATAGAAAGTTTTGAAATCCTCTTGTGAGGTAGATCTTAGTAGATTTCATTGTACTTTTTGTTGGAATTAATAATGAAAAAGTAAGTTTTCAGGAGGGGTGAATCAACACTTAAAACTTTAACCTTAAAACAATTCACCTAACATCCATCTCATAACTTAGCATGTAAACTAAAATAAGTAACCATACATCACATCCATAGCATAAAGAAAATTGAACATATTAAAGAAATAATTTGGTTACCCAGAAACCCTCCAAGGAGAAGGTAAAACTAGGGAGGGGACAGCCACAAATCTTCACTACTACAATTGTAAAGTGTGGCCAATTATGGCTACAATGTTTTGATCATAAGCTATGATCGACCCTATGAGAGGTTTGCCCTATTAAAGGCTGACAAGATTGTTAGGTCTCACCTTGCTTAAAGGATTTCAATCTCACAATTAAGTAAGCACTCAATTAAGAGATTTATATCAGCCTATTAGGACTACTATGTTAAGAGATTTACTCTGTATCACCTGTTAAAATGATTTGACACCTAATCCTTCAGTTAGCACCTTGTTACTTAATGTTAGATCTTCTCTTTACTATTACATCCTAATAAAATACATTTTCTCTAACCTTTCACTACTTTACTCTGTTCTACTTAAACTGATTATGTAATAAATAACTTTTTCATTGCCATCTATGCCACCATGAATGTCATCTCTACTCTTAACATTTCTCTCCTTGCGTATGTACATCATCACTTATAATCCATAATTCTCATAAAATATTTAGGGTTTTACCTTCCTAAATAGGCATTAGTATAGATGGGATAGGTCATGTTCAATGGCTATGGTTGATCCTTATTGTCACCCAACTCATTCCCTTTTTGATTGGTTTCATGCATTGCATAGGGGTTCCCAATATGACTCTATCCTTATCATCTATAATAAAAAAACCATGTTATTTCTCTAAAAAATGGTTTACATAGTATTTATGCCATTAAAAATAACTTTTCCCTTTGATTGATTACTCAACATCAATAGACTTTGATGCTCGGGCTTCACTATGCTTTTAATGTTGTTACTTGTCTCTTGAATAGCTTGGTACTTACTATTTCCTTAGCACCTAAATTACTCCTTCTGTTGGCTTGGCACCTGAATGACTCAACACACATTGACTACTCAACATCTACTAGTGCTTAGCACTAATTGTCATATTGCATGACATGTATTGTCAGGAGGCTTATACTCAGCATACTCTATGCACAAGGCTTGCACTACAATTCTACTAGATAATGACTAAGTGTTTTGTCACTGGCTTGTGAAAAAAAAAATGAGATCAATAATCTCCCCCTTCGACATGAGAGGAAAAAACATCTTGTCATGGAATATACGTCCTTATTCTATGCATAAGTCAAACAATGTATGTTTGCTACTTGGCTTCTATAGAAAATTCAAAATTGTTATCTATTTTTTGTACCTTATTACTCCCCTTGAGTTTATACTTCATTCTTATTTCTTCTTTTTCTTTCATTACTCCTACTGATTGGATATCTTCTTGACATTCTTTCTCCAAAATTTCACAAAAATTCATAATCCCACTTTTTTGAAACTTATGTCAATTGGGTTGTACACTAATAGTGTGTTTATCCAAAAATGGCTTGTGTAGCTCCAATATAATCTTTAGTGATGCAACCTAATTATCACTTGATGTTTCTAATGAATGAACTTGTATCTCTAGATTATTAGCTAGATTAACTAAGCCTTCATGAGTAGAAAGATGATAATCTTTCTTCACCAATGTCTTTGCATAGGCTAGTCCATGTCAGGTGTCAACATGGACTATATACTGATAAGAGTAGATCTGATATTGGCATTTGTTGCTTGAAACTCAGCAAGCCTCCTTTGAGTTTTTAGTAGCCTCCAAAAATGTAAATAACTATTACCAGGAGATTATTTCAATGTGGTATCTATGATATTCAAATCTTCTTGTAGCTAGTTAATAGCCCATTGAGTTTCCTAGGTGAAATTATCAACACTACATAACATACTATATAGAGTGAAAATATACACTAACACCTTCTTTACATTTTCCATCTTGTTGCTAGATTAACCTATCTTAGTGCAGTCACACTAGATATCTTTTCCATGACTTTTGTGTGAAACTTTGATTCAGACCATTTTAACAGTTTGACATTAGAGTCTAGGTCTTCATCCTTTATCTTGTCCACTATATTGACAAGTTACTCTATAATAGGCTTATCTTCATTTGTAGCTAGGAGATTGAAAGCATCAATGAATATATATTTGATTTTATTCAAAAATTTCTTTTTCTTATGCTCCCTCCTTAAGATTCCTTGCCTTTTCTTCCTTTGTAGAGTGTCTTGAAGAATGCTCATTTCTTCAATTATGGTTGTGTTCAAATCAAAATTTTGTAGTATAATCACCTCATTTAAGATAACATCCTCAAATGATGTAGCATCAACACTCTTTTGTGTGCTAGGAGTTGGCCTTGATATTTGTAATGGTGTAGCTTGTGTACTCAGCCTATGAAGAGTTTGACTGCTAAGAGATGTAGAAACTATCAATGTAAATAGTGTCTATATGGCAATTTGCTCCTCAGGTGCAGTATTCAACTTGGGCTCTTCAATATTTTCTCCCTCTTTCTGGACTTCAGCCTATGATGGTGGAATAGGTACAAGACTTGCTTCCTTACCCTTATTGACTTTAGTTCCATCATTATCAATGATCACTAGAGCTAGTAAACTTGAATTTTTTAAGCTTGGCACTGATATACCTATTGGTTGTGCTTTTGCTTCTTTCATTTGAATAGAAATTGTTGACATTGTAGATGGTGTCTTTGTAGTGACATCTTTCTGTTCAGTGTTTACACTTTGATACTTTTATAGATCTTGTGACTCTTTCTCTTCAACCTCTTTATTTAATGGGGGTACATTTGATGTATATGATTACTTCTTCCCTATAGGTGCAAGTTATGCCTTTTGAATTTCATCTTCTCTCACCAATATTCGATTTATGCATGATATAGATGTATTGGTAGAGTATTGTTGAATCTTCTTCAAATCATCCTCAGTTAAAGGATTTACATTTTGTGACATTTTATTAGGAACATCCTCAATGCTCATTGAGTCTTGTTGACTTTCTTTCTCTCTATGTGGGGGACTAGCACTCAACACTTCTACATCCTATATGTGTTGTTGTTCTTCCTTTGCTATTTCTTCAGTACCCTCCATAGTACCTTCCTTAATTAGATTCTCTTTTTCTTTCTCTCCTTTCTCTTCCTCATATTTGTAATTGATGGATAATGTTACATTTCAAATATCATT
Organism: Cupressus sempervirens; assembly: GCA_028749045.1. Classification (NCBI taxonomy): domain Eukaryota; kingdom Viridiplantae; phylum Streptophyta; class Pinopsida; order Cupressales; family Cupressaceae; genus Cupressus; species Cupressus sempervirens. The sequence continues at coordinate 733,849,014 of CM053784.1, forward strand.
TCTACACATACCTTTGATTGCCTAGTTGGGGGTAATGTGATCACTTGATCCATTGGATGAAGTGATCTCATCTATACTTGATGTGCTACAATATGGTGCCAAATTGTATCTCATGCTCTCCCTAGCCTAGTCATGGAGTCCTTCCCTTGCAAGTATAATCAACGCTACGTATAAACTATTGTGCAATAATGAACCCAATTTCCTATAGGCTAGTAGGAAACCACTCTAATATCACTCTAAGAGCCCCTATTGGCTCACTCTATTTCTAATTGTGTAGAAACCAATGTAATGAAGTTTTTTATGGCATTAGATAGAGATCAATGTAGTGAAGTTTTTCATAACAAAATGGTAGAAGATACCAGTATTAGGAGAGGACATATAGTATGGGAAACATAAAATTTTACATTAAAAAACTAGAATGTAAATCATAAGTCTAATTTAAATTGCAATGTGAAGCATATATATATATATATATGAAGAAAAGACAACTAAAATTTGGAGACCTTAGTTTGCTTGTTTGATGTCCACTCGGGCTTGGATCTTCATTCATATGCTTTGTGTCCATATTTATGACAACTGTAACAATATCCTTCAAATTTCTTAGTTCTCATGGTTTTGGTCCGCCATTCATCTACCTGATGTCCTTGCTTGGGGTTTTGGTTGACAATTTTTCTCCTGCAAAAAAATGTTGTATGACCTAACTTTCCACAATTATGATGAGTGGGTTTTTTGTTCTTACCTTTGTTATTCCTTTTTTCACCACTTCTAGATTACTCTCCTTCCATAGTATTAGTATATCCCAATCCAATAGTATCATTAGGTCTTAGTGATTCTATCAATTTCTCAAATTACTTTATGGCTTCACTTGGTTTGTTACACTTTTCTTTTTCTATCCTTAATTCATTTTCTAGTAGATATTTCTATGACTTTAGGGTTGTGATCTCAATTTATTTTCCATTCAATTTATGATTTTCAAGCATCAATTGATTCATTTTATCCAATTGCATTTTTCCAAGCTTTTTTACGTCTGATGTCTTCTCTTCAAGTTTTCTAGTTAGTAGTCTTTTGTCTTCTTCAATCATGACTTTTTCTTTCCCAAATTTATTTTTATTTTTATTCATTTCACATAGAAATAATTATTTAACTTTATGTTTCCTTTTGAGATTCCTGACTTCTCCATTTAGGGCACCATTCTTTTCCATCAAATTTGTAATTGCTGCATCATACTCTTCTAAGTTCCCTCCTACAAATAATCCAGTAGTGTCTATCTCTTTATATTGAGTCTTTTTTTTGCAAAGCTATTTCTTTCTTTCTCTCAAATGACTACTATAATATATTTCTTGCTTCATTCAACTAATGAAAGACAATTTGTATTTCAATCTTTTGATTCTGAATATTCCAGTTTGTAGACTTCCATCTTCAAGATACTTAAAACTTTAACCTCAAAATAATTCACCTAACATCCATCTCATAACTTAGCATGTGAACTAAAATAAGTAACCGTACATCACATCCATAGAATAAACAAAATTCAACACATAACAAAAATAATTTGGTTACACAGAAACCCTCCAAGGAGAAGGTAAAACTAGGGTGGGAATGACACCCACAAATATTCACTATTGTAGTTGTAAAGTGTGGCCAATTATGGCTACAAAGTTTTGGTCATAAGCTATGGTCTATACTATGAGAGGTCTACCCTATTAAAGGCTTAGAAGACTATTATGTCTCACCTTGATTAAAGGATTTTCAACTCACAATTAAGTAAGCACTTGGTTAAGCTATTTACATCATCTTGTTAGGAATAATCAATTAAGAGATTTACTATGTATCACCTATTAAAATGATTCAACATCTGATCCTTCAGTTAGCACCTTGCTGCTTAATGTACAATCTTCTCTTTACTTTTAGAATCTTGATCTCCTTAATCAAATATTTCTTCTCTAACCTTTCAGTACTTCACTCTGTTCTACTTAAACTAATTTTGAAATATATAACTTTTTCATAGCCATCTATGACACCATGAATGCCATCTCTACTATTAGCATTCATCTCCTTGCACATGTATATCATCACTCATTGTCCATAATCCTCAAAAAATATTTAGGGTTTTACCTCCTTAAATAGGCATTAGTATATATGGGATAGGTCATGATCAATGGCCATGTTTGATCCTTATTGCCACCTAATTTATTCCCTTTTCTGATTGGTTATATGCATTTCATAGGGATTCATAATATGACTCAATAATTATCTTCTATAATTAAAAAATCATGTTTATGTCGGCCAAAAATGGTTTACATAGTAATTTGTTCCATTACAAACAACTATTTCTTTGACTGGTTACTTGACATCAATAGGCTTTGATGCTCATCCTTCATTATGCTCTTAATGTTGTTACTCGGATCCTAAATAGCTCAAGACTCACTTTTTTCTTGGCACTTGAATCACTTGGCACATACCATTTGCTCAACTCCTTCTATTGGCTCAACACCTGAATGACTCAGCACACACTGACTACATGACACCTACTAGTGCTCAACACTAACTATCATATTACTTAACATGTATTGTCTAGAGGCTTATTCTCAACATACTCTATGTAGTTGGATTGCACTACAATTCTTCTAGATGATGATTAAGTATTTTTCATTGCCTTGTTCAAACCAAAATGAGATCAACACTTCAAATAATTTATAAATTACTCTTAGTAGGGTGAGCCCTTGGAAAGGGTTATTGTAGCTCCTAACAAGGCAAACTCAATTAACATAGTAGTGAGCTTGTGGATGTCATCCCCACCATGGTTTTCACCCTATAACCAAGGGTCATCTTGAAAAAAATGTTCCATGTGTGATGGATTTTTGAATGCTTGATATTGCTCTCTTTTATTTACTTATATCAGTTACATTCTTTGTGGCTTAGAAGTTGATATTGTAGTTGTACAAATTGTAGTTGATATTGTAGTTGTACCTATTTGTATAGATTAACCCCCCTCTCAGTACCTAAGAATTATAAAATTTGGTATTAGAGCTCTGGTCCTCTTGGTAATAATTCTAACAAATTGAGGAAAAAACCCACATTCGTGGAGAATTATAGGTACAAGAAGCAACACAAAAATGCAAATAAGATGATTAGTGAGCTATAAGAAAATATGAGGAAATCAATTTCCATAAGGAGAAAACTTATTGAGAAGTTAAATAAAAGCCAATTGTAATGCCCCGCCAAGGGATCCAAAGAATTAACCTAAAATTTCACTAAGTTTGATAGCATTTTTTTTTTTTTTTTACATGAAAGTAAATCCATTTACAACTTATACATAGTAAAGGAAGCAATAGCAATGTCCATTAAAAGTAAACATAACAGGTTATATTCTTTAAGGATCCCTTAACATTGAATTACATCTAAATCAACTAACATTATTGAATCCATCTAATAAAACAACCACATGAAATAATAATGATAAGTCCAATGTTTATACATTACATTTCTAAATGGTCAATCATCCATTGTACATGTCATAGGATATGAAAGGCTTAAAAGAATATACATTCACGATGCAACAAAGTGAAGGTAATCACAAATCATACATAATACATCATCATAGAAGATATAGACATCCATCATAAAAGATCAAACATAATAAACTAAGTGCACAGTTCCTCCCAACCATAAATAGCATCATTAGACCATTGTGGATCCTAGCCATCCCTCCGTGCATAAAATTCCAAATTATCAAAGAGATCATCAGTATTAATATAGTAGGAATGTCACACCTAAATATACTACATATTATATAGAAAGTAATCTAACATGCAAATATAAGCATAAGATAACATCATCTAACATATGCTAATCATCAATGAAAGGATACATGTCCACCATCAAAATCCAAGAATGCATAAGCTACGGTGTCTCAAATGAATCTCAAATGATAAGAGTGGAGAAACACTACCACCTGACCGCATGGAACCTATGTGGTCCACTCCCACCATGCTGAGGAGATAATCTCAAGTCCCAAACAAGTTAACAAATCACAAAGTAAAAATACTCTCTATGTCCAGGAAACCTAAAAGTATACTACTCAAAGGTTCCAATCACAAAACTAACATCTAATCTCAGAGGCACACAATGACATGCAGGAAACCTACTATGCAAGTAAGAAAGTGTCAACTTAAATCATGTAGAAGTTACCCTAGTAGTTAGCTTAGGACTCTAGGGTCCCTACTCATCCTTATGTGGTCACTAGTATCCTCTCATACTGACAAGGCATACTATGGAATGCAAAGTCACAACCAAGCATTCTCTCTACTCCCATCCTAGTCTATACTAGCACTTGAGGCATGGGCGAGAACAAAAAAATTATCTTATTAGGTTCATTAGGTCATGATTAGGTGAGAATGTTTTCACTTATTAAAACAACTTACAATGAGTTACCCTGGCAGCCTCTTAGGGCCCTAGCCCCCATTGCAAACCACTTCTCGACACTACAAGAAGATAACCTACCCTAAGCTCATGGAATCATAAATCTCATAATCACCCCAATCCTATACAAGCGACTAGAAAGAAATACCAAAAGATAATCTACAATAAGAACATCAAATATCTGTAATAAAAGCATCAAATCTCCATGAGCAACTGAAAAGTATCCATAGATAATCATGACCACAACAGTTCTCTATTGGAAATTGAAGGTATTACTAATAATCAAAAGTATCCATTGGTTCTTAATAACCAAAATATATCTAAAAAGCATACTGATCGAAGACTCCAAAATGGTCGAGTCAAAACATGTCACAACATGACATCATAAATCAACATTTCAGTCCCATCATGGCAACTAGAAAGTAATCCAAAGATAACTGATTGATGACTCAAAAATGGTTAAGTCAAATGTCTCATACATAAGAATCTCAGCTTCGCACAAGAAGACTGGAAAACAATATCAATTAGTAAATACAAACATTTCATAGAGCATTCCATCACATAACCATGGTTGGGTTTATGAAGATCGGAAATAAGACATCATCATAACATCACAATCATAACCCCCATACCTCTGGTAGATGTCCTATACTAGTCAACACTAGTCAACCCAAAACCCAAAATAAATAGCATAGAGAATACACAATGCAAGCACATGTTTTGGTTTTGCTAAATTACATAACTAAATTGAGTATGGAGGTTTCAGTTTCCATTTCCAATTTTAGATATTGAATGGAGGAATGTTTTGTACATTTTCCTAACCCATGTATATGTTTGGTAAATAAAGATTTCCCTTTATAACTCTAAAAATTGATCATCCAATTATTAAAATGATATTTTTTTTATATAATTGTTATTTGAAAATGTCCCCCATCAAATTTAAATAGTAAATTTTGACATGAGAATTTACCAAATAAATTTCATTAACATCTTTTCTTCTTAATCCAAATCAATTAATTAAATCTATATAGTTAAACTGTAATATTACAAAATAATTTATCATTATAAAAAATGATCCTTTAATTTAAATCATTTATCAAAAATAATAACTATTAATTACTAATAACATATATATATAGAAATTTTATTTCATCACCATCGAATCACATAACACATAACACATATATGTATGAAGTACCATCGTCAACACATGGTACAATGTGGTCGTAGGGCCTGCGACAATAGTGGGTACTTCATACCCTCTGTCATCGCAGTGCCTGCGATAGTAGGTACCTGTGGTGATAGCGAGTACATGGGTGTTGGTTCTGGTCCCCCCTAAACTTATGCATTATGATATATATTTTTATTATAATGTTTTACAAAAAATGTTTTTTATCACTGCGATTCAGATTTTCAAATGTATACTTTCTGTAGTGACTTTAACATGCAGTTTATTATATTTATATATATATATATATATATATATATATATACATATATATATATGTATATATATGTATATACATATATATATGTATATACATATATATACATATATATATATATACATACATATATATATATATATATATACACATATATATATGTATATATATATATATATATATATATATATATATATATATATATATGCAGATCTGAATAAACATGTCTTTATCTACACAATTTTAAAGGCTTTCAATTTTAAGAAATTCCATAAAATATTTGTTTTCCAAATTTTCCCAATAAATCCTCTAATGGATTTGGCTATCAATTTAAACCCTAGCACCGCAATCTCTTCAGATCTACACATATAAGATTTCTCAAATAGATTTTAACTACCCATATCAAGAATGCATACAACCAAAATTGGAAAAACCCTCAGAATGCATGTGGAAGACATGAAGAAGACAGGAAGTGCAAGATGCGGAAATAACATAAGCAATGTGACAATTGTCTACCTGGATACTGATGCTAAAATCCTTCTCCTCAAAATTTTGCAGAACAAGCTCCGCCCTTCTCCAACATTCCCGAGTCCTCCAAAACGCTCCAAAAATGTTTTCTCTAAGCCTCTACGAGTGCTTGAATATAAAGGACTCTCAGAAAGCACCTAGAATGTCTCTAGAAACAACTAGAAAGTGTACACAACTAAGCATGAGCTTTTTTCAACCTTCTAGATGAGTGCCATGTGCTTAATTTGTGTGCTAACTCCTGTGTTGTTGACATATGAGAAATGAAAAGGTGCATTTACTCCTAGGCAAGCTTATAACTTTTATTTTAATTTTTATAACTTTTATTATTATTATTTAATTATTACTTAATTATTATTTTATTATTATTAATTTTTAATTAATTACTTTTATTTAATTCTTTTCTCAATTAATTCTCATTATAATCCAAATATCAAAGATCATGTTATTATATTAATTTTCTCCAAATAATTAATTAATTAATTAAATCTATTTATTTAAGACTTAATTAATAGAAAATTCACCATAGACCTCCAAGATAAAATATGAAAACCCATCATAGAACAATCCATACAAAATTAGTCTAAAGGGTTAAAAATCATGAATTATGTCATCCAACACATTCGAAAGGTATAAATATCCAAATACTTGTCCTATCTCTCTAGGACAATGGTTTTAAAGGTTTGGCATTTGGACTTGAGAATTAATCTCCCTTCTCTTATCATTGAGATAGTGTAATAGGGTACGCTCATCCTGTAAATTTAGGGAAGTCGATAGCCGATACTTGCAACCTACATAAAAACCATGCATGTACATACAATATATATAATGCTAAGCTAAATAGGCAATGGCAGGAAGTGGTGCATCATGTAGATCCTGACTAGCAAATGACTATGACTCCCTTCCTTAACCACATCAAAAATGCCATACAATAAGAACAAACATGCATACCACACACATGCAAGTATGGGGTAAGTATCCATAATAAAACACATGAGATAACAAACCATCTAACTAATCATCATCAATAACTGAAAGCAATGTAATGATCATCATGCATACATGAAATGTAGAGTCTAATTAATCTCACATACATCCACTAAATCCATAACATAATATCTGATAGTCTCAAAACAATACTACTAATCTATCAACATAAAACTACTCTAACATACTCTAAAAATAATAGCAACAATGTGTCCAGAAAGATATGAATGAGGGCAGGCACTACATCTAGCCCCCCTTGGGTTAGGCTTACTCCTAGAAGCCTATAAAAAAGTAGGGATATAACTCCTGTAATCTAGCTGCATCCTCCCATGTAGCTAAAAAATCATCAGTAGGGACCTTGGAGTCCTAATCTAACTACCAGGGTATCTTCTACATGATTTGTGCGATGACACTTTCCTACTTGCATAGTAGGTTTCCTACATGTCATTGTGTGCCTCTAGGATTAGATGTCAATTTTGTGATTGGAACTTTTGAGTAGTATACTTTTAGGTTTCCTGGACTTAGAGAGTATTTTTACTTTGTGATTTGTTAACCTATTTGGGACTTGAGATTATCTCCTCAGCACGGTGGGAGTGAACCACTTAGGTTCCACACGGTTAATTGTTAGTGTTTCTCTACTCTTATCATTTGAGATCTATTTGAGACATCGTAGCTGATGCATTCTTGGATTTTGATGGTGGACATGTATCCTTTCATGGATGATTAGCATATGTTAGATGATGTTATCTTATGCTTATATTTGCATGTTAGATTACTTTTTGTATATGATGTAGTATGTTTAGGTGTGACATTCCAACTATGTTAATATCAATGACCTATTTGATAATTTGGAATGTTATGCACAAAGGGATGGCTAGGATCCATGATGGTCTAATGATACTATTTACGGTTGGGAGGAACCGTGCACTTAGTTTATTATGTTTGATCTTTTATGATGGATGTCTATATCTTCTATGATGATGTATCATGTATGATTTGTGATTACCTTTACTTTGTTGCATCGTGAATGTATATTCTTTTAAGCCTTTCATACCCTGTGACATGTAAAATGGATGATTGAGCATTTAGAAATGTAATGTATAAACATTGGACTTATCATTATTATTTCATGTGGTTGTTGTATTAGATGGATTCAATAATGTTAGTTGATTTAGATGTAATTCAGCATTAAGGGATCCTTAAAGAATATAACCTATTATGTTTACTTTTAATGGACATTGCTATTGCTTCCATTACTATGTATAAGTTGTAAATGGATTCACTTTCATGTAAAAAAAGAAAATGCTATCAAACTTAGTGAAATTTTAGGTTAATTCTTTGGATCCCTTGGTGAGGTGTTACACCAATACTACATTGATCAATTATTTCAAAGTGACATGTTTGAAGAATCAAAAGGAGAAATTGTAGAACTAATGGATACAGACCATAATCTTAAAGAAAAAGTTACACTTGGAAGTCAATCTATCAAAATGTGTGAAGATCTTGAAGGGAAAAGATCAACCGAAGATGGAAGGAAATTTGAAGAAGATGTTAGGAAAGTTGTTGAGGATACATTGGAGGTGAAGGAGGAACACATTTTTAGTATATCTCAAGAGAATGCTATCATGCATGAGCACCTTCATGCAAAAACTATGGAAAACTAGAAAATTATCAATGAAAATGAAAAGCTTAGACAAGAGGATGAGAAATTGAAGAATGAATTATGAATTGAGAAATATGAAAATGAAAAGGCAAAACAATATAGAGAAATCTTGCAAAAATTTGATGAACAATTGAAGAGTTGAAGAATACACAAAGACATAATTGTTCTTAGTTATACAAGAAAATGACCATTTTTTATTTATGAGTCATCCAAATGTGCATTAACATGTGTAGATGAAAGTTCCCTTTTTCTCCAAAAAGTGTTGATCTACGCTTAATTTTGAAATTCCATCAGTGAATTTTTGAATAAAATAGAAAATACATAAAGACCCATAAATGGTTTTTCCTATAGAAATTTTGAGAATAGGTTAACTAGAGGAGAAGTGTTTGGATGCCATTTCACAAAGTAACTATTCTCTTGGGACCTTCTAACCAAGTTAGCCTAACTTTTATGAAATCTCTTGGCGAAATATTTCCAGATCTGTAACTACAATTTCGCTAACCTATTCTTCCACATAGTAAATATAATTTTTTTTTTTTGGGTGGACAAGATATTTCCTTAGTCAAGACCTAGATTGAGGGATCAACCTTGAAATTGAAATGCCATGATAAAGGTAATTCTAACCTATAGTAGGATCAAATATATCAAATGAAAGACACAATTACCTTTGTAAATGAAATTGAAATTGATACATGATCAAGTATGAAAATGCAATAACCTTGACTCAAAGAAACCAAAAGGAAATCAAATAATTCATACCTCATGTATAGGAATGTATGTGACATCCCGTGATGAAGGATAGAGAAAATTGAAGGATTCAAAATGATAGATCTCCTCCTTAGAATCAAAATTCTACTACTAACTTGAAGGAAGAGGCTTGAGAAAATTCTTGAACTTTGATGGATGCTTAAAGATGCTTGCTTGAGTGTATTTATGCTTTCTTGTGTGTTCCTTGATTACTGATGGATGTATATGAAAATGAAGACCCAAATCCTCTTTAAATACTAGTTTTTGGGGTAAAAAATAAAGAATTCCAACTTGAGAGAAAATTAAATAAATTGGAAACCCCGAGGCACTTTGGGTCCCATACTATCAACTCATCATGAAAGAGGCAGACTTGGTCAACTTCTTCCTAGGAATAAGTTGACCTATTCCTGAGGAAGGGCATATAAAAAGGTCCCAAAGGCCTTGGAGGAGGTGCATAAAGAATGAGAAATAATTAATTCTATGGAATATATCACTAAAAAGGTGATAGTGCAACACCTTAAGGACCAAATTGATAGGGAGAGATGATATATTAACATGAGATAGATTGGGGTGGAAAAAGAGAGACCAAAACCACACAAAGGAGGGATAATATGTCTCAAAATGAGAATCTTCCATTTCAAGATGGTTCTATTACACATTTAGTATGTGGTAACTATGCTCATCTAGCAATAAATTATAGAATGAGAATTGAGAGAGGAAATGATGGACCTTAGAGGTCAACTTGTATGGATGGTTCCCAATGCCATAAAGTTGGCCATGTTGCTAGGTATTTCAAATCCAATAATCAATATCCTAACCAATAAAATGGTAGAAAAGAAAATAATATTGTGAATATTGATGAAGTCAAAGATGAGATAAAGAAGGCTTCAGTGAAGAAAGAAGAGAAACAAGGATGTGTCAAGTCACCTAAAGGTATGTCTCCATCCTCTGGTATGGAGGATTCATCTTCAAACTAGGAATTTTTTTAAGAGGAAACTTTTCTAAATGTTGTGTGCAAATCAAGCTTTTTTGAAAATCTATATTTTTGGCATATTTTGTGATTTTTGGTACAAAAATCAAGAATTTTGGGCATAGAAATCAAGATAGTTTTAGTACAAAACTAACACAGTTCCTAAGGTAGTTTCTCGTACTAGTGGGCACAATTTTTGAGACATTTTGGCATCGATCGTAAGGTAGTAATTTTATGTGTGCCTTTTCCAACACTTTTTTACCTTCATGTAGTTTTTTGGTCATAACTTGCTCATTCATACTCCCTTTTTTGATGTAAAAGAATTGTTGGAAAGTTGATTCTGAGCCCGTCATGTTGCTATAATTTATTTAGATTTTTGATTTTTTTTGTTGTTGATTAATAAAATCAAAGTCAAAGGTTCTATTTTGCACTTCGGGAAACATATTTTGAGACATTCTATTTTTCAAATTCTGCTCTAGGCACATCACATTTAGGTTTTTTTTTTGCATTCTGATGGATATCTTGGTTGTCTTAGGTTTGGGGATTGATTTTGTTATTTTAGATGATTTTTCATGGGTTATACTATATATTGTATCAACCTTATGTCTATTTTGATCTTTGTTAACATCCTTTTGTATTATTTTTGCAAACGCACTGAGATAAAGTGCCACTCTATTGCATTTTGGGACCTTGCACATTTTTGTGTTTTGTTGTACTTGTACTAAAGTATAAAGTGCCTTAAGGGGTTTTATGTTGGTCATTTTTTTCATCTTTCTTTGTTAATTAAGTGTTCCTTTCATGACATTAGCCTCATGATGTGTCGATGACACATGCCATTATAGGTGTTTGTACTTATTTTGCACTCTTGATGTTTACAGTTCTTCTTTCTATGGGAGATATTGCATTTAGTTTTAGTGTTCATGTCTTAGCTCTCAAAACTATAGGGAGTTATGTTTGTTCTATTTCTTTCTTGGTTCGATAAAGTGAGCTATATATTCAATATTTGATCCTATGTAGTAGTTGATTGTAGTGGTCAGATACCTATACATTTCAATGAGATGGATCACTTCCCATATACACAATCTTTCATTCCTATTTTTGGAGGCCATGGAGATACCTTCCATCTTTAATTGATCAAAACTTTAGACTTAGTCTTCTATTCCTGGTCATGTTTTATATAGGGGAGGTTCTTCAGATCAACAATTTGGTAGTGTTTGCAACTTCATGCTTCAATGGTGTTCTTCATGGTCATCTTTTGTTCCTATCTTTTGGAACATTCTTTCCATCTCTTTTTGGAGTAGGGTTTTTCCCATGTGGTTTTCTCTATTTCTCCTCTTTACAAAGACTTTATTGTGCTTAGGTACCTCATTATGCCTTGTTGTCAGGACCCAAATTTTCTTTCAGCAGTAGTTTCTACGTGTTTAGCTACTCTCAAAGTTTATCTTAAGGGGGGTGTTAGAATAATAAGATATTGCCTTATTAATTAAATCATTTTAATTTAATTATTAAGTCACTTATTATCTCTAGTTTACTTAAGCTAAACTTTAAGCATATAATAATTAATTATTTTATTAATTATTATAGTGCAACCTAAGTTTTACTTGTTAGGGTTTTGATCTCCTTTTATAAGGATTGATCTCTTTGTAATTTTATTCATTAAATTTTGATAATAGAATTTTCTCTTTTTTCTCATCAAGAATGTCTCATCTATGGATCTGGGAATTTTAGCATCCATAGCATTTTTATTCTCTCTTCTGTGAAAGGTGTTTGCATGTAGGTGATTCTTGAAAACTGCGGGTTGATCTTTCATCAACTTCAACAATTACATTGTCACCTGGTAATATCTACATGTGTTTTAGATTGTACTAATTTTTTGGTTTACTGTGTGGTATGATTTTAGGCTCAAATTGATCCTCTAAAGAATTTTGCAAGTATTTTGAATTTAATTTAGTAATTCATTATACATGGATGGTTGTTTTTTTGTGTGTACCAACCTTTACTTTCCTTGCTTTTTGAACCTTTTGATCATGATTTAATGGCTTTTTATGTATAATGTTTCATCAGTATCTCTATGATTGATATCACAAGTAGAATGTGATAGACACTTGGTTTAATTGCTAACTTCAATAAGAATTATTTTCCTACAAATGAGATCCATGAAGTAGTATTATTCTAATTTTCCCTTCTTATTACATTTGTAGGTTTGCAATTACATGAATATATTCTAGTAGTTGGTCCTCAAAATTTTTTTCATACCTCCTTTAGGATGAAGTGGGGTTCAATATCCAAGATTGGATAGCAAAATGTGAGAAGGGTTCACTTGAAATTTCTCAAAATATTAAACCATTAAGAGAGAAACTACAAAACATGAAAGGATACTTGGAGTTATGCTCTGAATCATTTTTTTAAAACTAGATAGTTTTCCACTTTCAATCACTGGGTTTCCTATGAACAAAGTAAAGAATGTTGAAGCTTTAAAAGGAAAATAACTTTTGCCTTAATACACCCATTGCAAATGGAAAGGGAGACATTAAAGCTTTGTCTTAGAGGCATCCTTCAATGTCACGATGAAGGCTAATGGACTTGATGTTCCCTATAAATTTGAGAAGAAAATAGTACATAGTGGTTTTCCCTGGAATTTTTACCAGTCAAGCAGGTTGAGATACCTTTCCTTTTCTTGTTTCTTGAGTTATTGGGTCCATTTTCCATGAAAATAATTTGTGGAACAATAACCTATCTATTGGGCAACTTTGTTTTTAATGCCATGACTATAGGAGCCAAAAAATCTCTTTCATTGTGCCAAGTGATGCATGCAATAGGATTTATTTCGATAATCTGTTAAGTTTTACACAATTGGACATATAGGTTGTTAAGGTAAAATGTGTATAAAATTGCCTATTGACTATTCCCTTGCACCTTCTATGGCACAAGTGCTAGTAATTTTAAAATTATAACTTAGATGAATACCATTTGTTGATTACGTTTTATTATTTTTAAAAATTTAATTAACTTATAAAATTCTAAATAATCATGCAAAATAAAGAACAAAGAATTTGGGTTGGTTATAGCATGAATGAACTCAACAAACCCCTTAAAAATCATTAACCATAAACAAAATCTATAGTGTATGCACAATCATCTTATTTATAAATAATTGTAGATATACTTTCTAAAGTAATAGTAGTAATTTCTAATGGAAATTTAGTGTTAGCTCCTAATAAGGGGGCCTTGTAACACCAAAAGAGATTAGCCAATCACATGTCAAATAAATAATTTATTTAATATACTATTTTAATAGGAAAATATCTTACCTTTAAAAAGAGTGAAATTATGGCATGCCTAAAATAATATCAAGAAAATATTTAGATTAGAAACCAATCAATTGTAAACATTTGTAGTTTACCCAAGGTAGTTGCAAAAAACAACATCGTTGATAACAAGACCATGTATGCAAAACCCTTCACCATTTGTGCAGATAGCCAAGCCAACTAATCTATAAGAAAAAGTTTAATTATGGGTTATCTTATCTTCTGCATGCACATTGACACATATGTCACTGAAGTGGTCAAATGTTAATCTTGTCAATAGGGATCCATCATAGCCCTTTCTCTATAATTCAAAACCCCTCAACTTGTCAGAACTCTTGTATCTTATGAGTATCAATTTTGCGCACCTGTGGGATCTTATACTGAAGGTGCATAGCATTAAATGTCAATAGAGAAGATGATAGATTCTTTAGGATTTCACAAAATTTGAAAGCAATTGTGTCGTAAAGGGATGGAATGGAAATGAAGATTTGGGGTTGAGTTAGACAATATACTAATATAATAGGTGTGTAGCATTACATGTTAGCAGAGAAGATGATGGATGCTTTAGGGTTTCAAACAAATTGAAAGTGACCATGTTGTAAAGGAAATTAATAGAAGATCTATCACATAAAGATACAAATTCAAACTAAGTCAAAGCCAAAGTTGCAACAAAAAATGGTGAAAATTACAAAAGTTGTGAATAAATCAACATTTCCCAGATTCATAATCATTCCTTTTCTGGAAAACACCAACATCAAAAATCAGTGGCAAATAGATTTTTCCCTAATAAGGATTTGGCTTTTTCCTAGTCAACATATAAGCAACAAGAAGACAAGCTGAAAGGAAAATAGGTGATCCTCTGTATTCTGATCAACAATAGATTTGTAGTTTTAAACAAAGATTATTCAAAGTTGAACACATTTAGTGCCCTATTTAAATATCACAAAGCCATGGATAGGAAGATTGTAAAGCTAAATAAAGATCCATGCGAAAACAACAATGGGTGGCAAGTTGTAATTTCAAGCAAGAATCAAAGAAGAAACGTATCACAACAAAAAAAAGAGGCCAATGATGGAAGAAAAAAAAAATTACCAGAAATAGTCCACCTAAATTATCAAACCACTAGAGGAGGAAAAGAGAATGGAAAAAATGGTAACTTTCCTAGCAAAAGCAGACAAAAATTATAAGCAAGCAATATATAAACTTGCTGATTTTTTTAACTTAGCTAATTGTATTCCACTAGGGCAAAAAAAACAACAAGAAGACTAAAAAAAAGCACTTAGGGTTTCTAAGAAAAAGAAAAAAATCAATATACCACCACATAAAAGGGAGAATGGTAATTTAGATTATACAAAGCTGCCAACACATAAAAGCAGTATGACAACCCCACCACTAGACAAGGTAAAGGAAACTAATTACTATAATTTTTTTGATATATTAATCATCAATGATAGGTACATAGAAGAAAAGTGGAAGGAATGCTTAGAGCTAGGAGTATATGTTTACTAGAGTGGATCAAACAAGCATCTATCAAAATTGACAAAGAAATTAGAGAAGATCTACAAACAACAGGTAAGTATTAGTACTTTCTCAAAATCATCAATTTATCTTCATTACAAAAATAAAGAAATTAGAAATAAAATACTTTTGATATCAAAATATTATTACAAAGGGCATGTAGTTAAATTTCAAACTTGGATACCTAATTGGAATGATGAAAAAGAGTATATGATACCAACTTAGTATGAATGTAGTAATCTTCCAGTAGAAATTAAACATTTATATACATTAGTCAAAGTAGTTAAATCAATTGGTAAACTTATAGGTATAGATTTAGAGTATGACAAAAATAGTAATCTTAAATTTCTAATAGATGAGGAACCAAATCAAAAAATGATTAGGAGAAAAAAGATTATAACAAATAGATCTATTTATGAGATTGAGTTTAAGAAATATGAAGGGGAAATTAAAGGCATTATTAAGAAAAATCTAGAAATTGATCATAATTTGTCAACCATAGAGGAATCCTTTAGAAGTATTAGAATAAAGATGAGCGAATAGAAGATTAAGGCAATTAATACACCTATAGTAAAAAAGAGTAAAGAACAAAGTCAACTAGAATCTCTAGAAGTACCATAACTAAGAATAAAAAGTATACACAAGGAAATGACAATAGTAGCAGTGTTGAAAGAATGCAATATTTGTCACAAGGAGAGTGATAATTTGAAAGAAATAGGAAAAAGCATTAAAGAATGGTATAAAATGACACATGAGATTAAATTATTACAGGCGGACATTGAAGATCAAGCTATGTTAGGAGAGCATTTTCATTAGGAACATGAGGTAAGACAACAACCTACATAGCAAAGAAAAGAGAAGGAGAATTATAATTCTAAGATAGAAATAGGGGTCAATATGGACAATAAGATGGTAAACATATTAGACATAAACTATTTTGAGGAAGAAACTAGTCAGATTCATTGGGATGGTGAAGACATGATGATTAATGACAATATGAATGAACAAGCATAATTGGTAATGGAAAACATCGAAAAAGAAAGATTAAATCCAATAGAGTGTATAGAAGATCAAGAAGCAGAATATATAATTTCAACAATAGATTCAAAACAACGAAGTAATATAACAATTAGAAAAAAGTAAAAAAAGAAAAGTTATAAATTTTGGCAAAAACTAATAGATGGGAAAGATATCTTTGGAATTAAATCTATAGAGGTGAAGGATAAAATAGAGGAATATAGTATCCCTCCATAAGTTTAAGCTTTTCTAAAGGAGTCTAAAATGTACAATCAAGAAAATTCTACCATAGAGACTGAACTTATTGAAGTGTCATAGAACTGGGAGGAATTCGGGGTACTAAAAGAGACCCCAAAGACATTGGAAAAGGAAAATTTATAAAAATATATAGATACAAATATAGAAGAAAATGAAATAACAAAACATATATTAGAAGACTTAATAAATGAGGAAGAAGATAAAAAAGGAACTACAAAAGAAAATTATAACCATGTAAATATAGGTAATTTCAGTCAGATATAATTCTCCTTCTCTTTTCTTTGCTCTATAGATTGTTGTCTTACCTCATGTTCCTGATGAAATTGTTCTCCTAACATAGCCTAATCTTCAATGTCTATCTGTAATAATTTAATCTCATGTGTCATTTTATACCATTCTTTCATGCTTCTTTCTATTTCTTTTAAGTTATCCTTCTCCTTATTACAAGTATTGCATTCTTTCAACACTACTACTATTGTCATTTCCTTGTGTACACCTTTTGTTCTCTATTTTGGTACTTCTAAACATTCTAGTTGACTTTTTTCTTTACTCTTTTTTTACTATAGGTGTAATTTTTGTCAGATATAATTATGATACAAGAAACTAAGCTTAACAAAGAAGAAGGGGAAAAACTAGGAAAAAGACTAGGCATATGGAATGCAGAATTGAAGGAATCAGATGGAGCATCAGGTGGAACATGAATCATTTGGAATACCAAAACAAAAAACATTAAAATTACAGTATCAAATAGCAACTAGATGGGGAGTGTGGTTTCAAGTAATACACATAATCTTTAATTCATTCTAGTTAATGTTTATGGTCCAATACAAACTTCAGATAAATGGAAAGTTTAAGATGATACATTTTCCTTTATGAAGTTATATCCTAAGAAAAACATGATCATAGGTGGTGACTTCAATGCCATAGTTGATGTTAAAGAAAAATTTGGAGGTTCTCAAATTTTAACAAGAAACATAGTAGAATTTAGAGAATGGGTCAGAGTTAATAAATTGATAGCAATACCAAGCAATAATGGAGTATTCACATGGAATAATAGAAGAAAAGAGTTCAGTTATATTACAGAAAATTGGATAGATTATTTTTCAAAGGAGAATTAGCAGAATTGGATCTCACAATCACTACCTCCATTCAACCTATTACAGGATCAGATCATTATCCAATCAAAATTGAATTAACAGAACCTATAAAACCTAATAGGAATCCCTTCAAATGTGAAAAGATGTGGTTCTTAGATAAAATATTCATGGAAAACCTTAAACAATGGTGGGATGAAGGCAAGTTTATAATATAAAAAATGTATTGTTTTGTATCAAAACTCAAAATGCTCAAAGACAACATACAAAAATGGAATAAAACACATTTCAATAATATATTCCAAGACAAATTGAATAATGAAGAAGATCTTGAAAAACTTAATAATGAAATTATTAAAAATGGTATGAACAATGAAAAAATTATTAAAGAAAAAGAACTATTAATCATATAAAAAGACATTTTAGAAAAAGAAGAAGTCTTTTGGAGATAAAAGTCAAGGGAAAAATGGTTAGTAGAAGGAGATAAAAATACAAAATTCTTCATAATAGTACAATACACAATAGAGCTCTTAAAACTATTGCTCAAATTAAAGATAATAATGGTAGTACTTGTTCAAAATATAGATGAAGTAACTAAGAGGGGAGGGGTGAATCAGTTACCACAAAAACAATTCCAAAAGTCCCTTAGATGTCTATAAAGCTTACTTACTACTAATACTTGGTAGTTAGTGTAGAAATACTATAACTTGGTAAGTTAACTAGTTATTGATCATCTAGCATTCAAAGTTATTAATATGCATGCAAAGATTAACTAAATGAACACAAGAGACACCAGATTTAATGTGGAAACCCAATATGGGAAAAACCACCAAGTAACTAGTCACTAATTTTCACTCTTCTGAAGTGAGCCCTGTTAGGAGCCAACCCTATAAAAGGTTACAATACAAACTATTAGGTGTGACCTTGTTAGAGGATTTAATTACCCTGTTAGGAGTGGCTTGGTTAGAGGTCTTTAGAAAAATTCAACTGAATTGCCACCTTGTTAAAGGATTTACAAAATGGATGTTAAACCAACTCTGTAAAGAGATTCTGAATTCATTGTTACAATGATTAGAAAGTAACAATGAAATGACCTGAATGATATGCAACTTACCTTTTGTTGATTATAGATCTATGTTCTGCTTTATTGGATCCTTACTGATCGAATACAACTTTATAGCTCCTCCAAGATATCTAATACTTCATCAAAATTTGCTCATTATTTTCTTATTCCTTTCTCATCCATATACTCACTTTTCCACACTCATACATTATTCCATAACTTGAAAATCTATATATATACCTTTCAGATTTATCAAGTCAGCTCAAATATAAGTTACAATGACTGAAAAACATCAGTCAGCTACATTTATTCCATGAAATAATTGAGCTTAATATCAAAACAAAAACCCCTTCACTGGCCAACTTAGCTCAGTAACCACTGCTCCAGAATGGTTTTCTAGTGTTAACCAAGTGAAGATCATTAAACACTACAAATCCTGCAAAAGTCCTTTGGAGACCGAGTGAACTCAGTTAGCACTGACCTTCCTTTGCTAACCTTGTGAGCTCGGTAGAAGCTAACTTTTTTTCCATATTTCCTTCGATGACTGAGTGAGCTCAGTAGAAGCTAACTTTTTGCCATATTTCCTTTGATGACTGAGTGAGCTTAGTAGAAGCTAACTTTCCTTTGCTGACCTTGTGAGCTTGGTAGAAGCAAACTTTCCTTTGTTGACCTTGTGAGCTCGGTAGACTCTGTTTGATGACTGATATGACATTTGTGTAACATCAAAGACAACATTCAATTAACAATTGTATCCAACAGTACTATCAATAATCCAATAGAAATTCCTCAAACCTTCATCACATACTATGA
This sequence comes from Cupressus sempervirens, assembly GCA_028749045.1. Lineage (NCBI taxonomy): Eukaryota > Viridiplantae > Streptophyta > Pinopsida > Cupressales > Cupressaceae > Cupressus > Cupressus sempervirens. Next base: position 733,868,841 of record CM053784.1, read on the forward strand.
GAATCTATTAAACAATTATGACTCATCCAAAAAATTATGCTTAATAATATACCTAAAGTTATCACAAAATTTTATAACATGGAGCTTAATAATCCTTTTACAAAAGAAGAAATCAAATTAGCCCTTTTTAATCTTAGCCCAGATAAATCTCTAGGGCCTAATGATTTCCAAGCTTTTTGTTTCCAAAAATGTTGGGAAATCATAGGGGAAGAATTATGGAAAGTGATAGAGGCAACTAGAAATGGAGGATCGATCTTAACTAAAATTAATCATATTTTTTTAGCATTAATACAAAAAAAGCTACAACAGTATCACTTTCAGATTTTTTCCCCATTGCATTATGTAATACAATATATAAAATTTATTCAAAAGCAATAGCAAATAGGATTAAAACTTTTCTTCCAAAAAATTATCTCAAAAGAACAAACTAGGTTTGCACCTGGTAGATTAATACTTGATGAAATATCCATCATTTAGGAAACTATACATTCAATAGTTAAAAACAAAGAAGCTTGTATGTTTATCAAGTTAGATATAGAAAAAGCATATGACGTAGTAGAGTGGAGGTTTTTATGTAAATGCCTAGAAAAGTTTGGATTTTCCAAGCAATGGATAAATATAATTTTTAACTATATATCTACTCCAAAAATCTCACTAATTATTAATGGTACTCTTGAGGGTTTCTTCAAGATTTCAAGGGGTATCCGACAAGCAGACCACATCTCACATTTTCTTTTTATAATTATGGTAGAAGCATTTGGAAGAGCTATTCAAAAGGCACAAGGTGTAGGATTAATTAAAGGCATTACTGAACTGAGAATGTTCCAAATACTATCCATCAACATTTTGTTGATGATACCATTCTTCCGGGAATTAGTACCAAGGAAGAAATCAAAGCTTTTAAACAAATTATATTGGATTATTTAGTAGCATTAGGACAAAAGGTTAATGAAAAAAAATTAGAAATTTTCTTTTTAAACACTCTAAAGAACATCGAGGAATACATATGCAATTATATGGGATGCAAAAAGAGTAACTTTCCATGCAAATATTTAGGGATATACTTAGAAAAAGGGGTTACGAGTAAAAAGGAGGGGATAATATCTTAGAAGGAGTAGAAAACAAACAGAATCATGGAAAAGAAAATGACTAACTAAAGTTGGGAGAGCAAAAAAAATTAAATATATTCTGTCAGCTATTCCTACTTATCCTCTATCTTGCCTTCCACTACCAAATAATGTTAACAAAAAATTGGAAGGAAAACTTGAAATTATTTTTGAAATGGAACAGAAGAGAAAAAGAAACAAGCACTAATAAAATGGGATAAGATATGTCATCCTAAGAATAAATGAGTATTGGGTATAAAAAATCTCAGTTGGCAAAATGAGGCATTAGGAGAAAAGATAGTATGGCATCTATACAAGGAAAAATATTAAAATGGGCAAAAATATTTTATAATAAATATTTTAATCCATTAGACCCTTCCTGTCTCTTTAAAATAAAAAATCAACTAAGTGGTTCTAAAAAGTGGAATTTTATGATGAAATGTAGGCCTTTGTCAGCAAATATAGGCATTATTTTGGGATGATTAATGGGATGTTCAACCCCTGATTATTAATTCTAGAATATCCAAAAACAACACCAATGTCATTACTAATATTTGGGGACCCAAGGTTTTAGATGTCAAAACACTTATCATGATTGATGAGACCGAGACTTGGGTATGGAAATCTTTGGATAATTTTAATATTCCAAGTATAGATAAAACTATCCTTGAAAATATCCTCAAGAGTAGATCTATGATTCACAAAAACTGAGTAGATAAACTCAACTAGGGAGCATCTAATGATGGAAAATACAAAGTTAAGCTAAGATATGATCTTTTAATTAACTCACAAAGATGGGATAATATTGTTATACCCTTGGATCTATGCTAGGATTCAACATGCCTACCTAAGGCTGGTATCTTTCTTTGGGCAGCAATTCAGAATCAGATTCTTACAGCTGATAGATTCTCTAAAATAGTGTTTGAAGGACCATCCAAATCTATCCTATAGAAAAATGAATCTAAAAATATGGAGCATTTTTTTTTTTAGTGCCCCTTTGCATAAGATTGTTGGTATTGGGTTAAGAATAAATAGAATTGAACATCCCCTATACCTCAAGATATCAAGAGATTTCTTAGGGGTTGGCCTATTAAGAATAGGACTAGTGTATATGAGAAATTATGGAATATCACACCTACAATCATTATGTGGGAAATATGGAAGGAAAGAAATAGAATAATATTTCAAAATTTAGAACTTAGTAAGATAACTTTTTTCAATAAAGTCGAGGCAGCCATTACAGAAGTTATGAATTGTCATCTCAAGAACACGCCCAAGGTGGAAGGTACATTCTCAGTATGGGATAAGAATATGAGGAAAAATTGGCTACATTTGATTAATCCTCCCTTATTTTATCCTAAGAAGGATAATATAGCCAAGAAAGAATGTAAATGGATTGCACCTCTGATAGGATGGAAGAAATTAAACTGTGATGAAGCTTCTAAAGGGAATCCTAGGAAACTAGGATTGGGATGTATGATTAGATTAAAAAATAGAGATTGGATATTAAAATGAGCTAAACCATTAAGTAATGTGATAATAATATAACTGAATTGGAAGCATTAAAAGAAGGATTAAAATTAAGCATAAAAAAAAATATTAATAAGTTAATTGTTGAAGGTGATTCACAAATAATTCTAAATGCAACTACAAAGTGACAAACACTGAACTGGTTATTAAATGCTAAGCTAGAAAGTGTACTTAATCTTATAGATCAATTTGAGGAGATTAGAATTTAACATATTTATCATGAAGGGAATTTAGAAGTTGATAAATTTGAAATTAATGGAGTGGAGGGAGAAGACTTTATATATTTAGCAAGACAGAATTAAGTTAAGTAGAATATTAAGATTAGAGGAACGAATAGTTTAGTCGAAGTATGACACACCTTTATAAGAAGAAAGTATTAGACAGACATTCATAGCAAGTAATCTACTTACATTTATAACTCATCTAAGATACAATCATGAAACATTAAGTATAGTCTCTTTTAGTGTATTTTAATAATCCTACACTCATATGAGTAGGCATCAATTAATGCTTAACAACCTAAGAGTCACCATCTATAATTTAAGGCTCGAAATACTAAATCTTTTTACTACTCTTCTTTCTTTATAAAATCAATAGTTTCTTTGTGAGCATGGAGTCTTTAATTGCCTTCTTTCACACTCTAGAAGTGAGGAAAATGGTATTTAGAGCGGCTATCATTATGGATTTAGTTTGCACTTCATTATGCTTTAAGGAGAGCAAGGTGTTTATCATTCCCTTGCTTATACTAATTATTTTATAACATTAGTTAGGAAATATGAATGAATTCAAGTTGGCTACTAATTCAAACTTCTCTTAAACTCATAAGTATACAATAAGAATAAGATGAATCAATTAACATATTAAATTATTGAAATTAGTTAATATAATCTTGATTGATCTATTCATTCAAACTAGATAAGAGCCCTGAATATCTAATCCACTCTAAGTAAAAATAGTAAACTAAATAGGATAAGGATAAAGATTCATTTAAAGTATATTATAAAACTCTTATGATTAACTCCATTGGTAAATTTAGGATTCTTATTGTATGAATAGTCTCTCATTATGTTGATTGGTCTCTTTACTCTTCCTACTTTTTTTGATCACATTGATTTGGTACTAATCCCATATTGGAAGATAGTTGTATTTTGTCATGCAGATGGTTGGTGGATCACTTCTCCATGGCAGGATCCTTAATGAATTTAGTTTGGAACCTTGCCTCTCCTTTGATTTATGTCCCCTTTTTCAAAGGAAATCTATTTTTTATTAATTTTTTCATCAAATTTTGTATAAATCTATATGAAGTTTCATATAAACTAGGGTATGTCCCTATTAAATTGTATAATATTGGACTTCGGTCTTAGGTGAGATTGGAAGTTTTATTGCTCCATTGTTTCCTATTAGTGCCCATTTGAATAGATAATTCTATGAATTCAATTTTGTTTTATTCAATATAACAAGGCTTCGATCATTTACCGATCAAAAAAGAAAAGAGTGAAATTACCTAAAAATACTTAGTTCTCATTGGCTCAAAATAGTTCATTAACTATTTGGATGCAATAGTATATTGCCTAGGGATGCGCATTGAAAGGAAGGAATGGTGGAGTGCTAAAGAAATGGTTTCTAGAGAGGGTTTATAGAGAATAATAGGAATAGTGAGAGCTTTGGGAGGTTTAAAAAGGGCTCGGAGCCTCTCAAAAGACATGAAGGAAGATTTTACTAGGGGAATAGGAATGAAAGATGGAAAATAGGAATAGAAACTACCAAGAAAGATCTCAATGGAAAAAATTGGAATAGAACAATGGGAAAAAATGGCAAAATGAAAGAGAGAGGCTGAATGAAAATGGCTGGAGCAGTCATCTGATGCGAAGATTCCCATCAGTGAATCTTGGTGGGAATGTGGTTTGTAGTGCCTTCCTCTAGTTCACATTTCTATTATCATTGTCGAACTCTTTTAGGCTAGTTTAATGTTTGATGATTAGTAGCATTATTTTTGGATTATCAGATATTGTTTCAAATTCAGTGGATATATGATGAGATTACTTGGTACTCTATAATTCATGTATGCATGATGATTATTATAGTGCTTTTCAATTATTGATGATGTTTAGTTGGATGGATTATCATATGTGTTTTCTTATGGATACTTACCCCATACTGCATGTGTATGGTGTGTGCATTTGTTTTCTTTATGTATGGCATTTCTGATGTGGTTAAGGAAGGGAGTCGTAATCACCTGCTAGTCAGGATCTACATGATGCACCACTTCCTACCACTGCATGTTTAGCTTAGAGTATGGTGTCTATACATACATGGATTTTATGCAGGTTGCAGGTATCGGGTATTGACTTCCCTAAATTGCCAAGATGAGCATACCCTATCGCATTATCTCAATGGTAAGAGAGGGGAGATAAATTCTTAATTCAAAATCCTAAACTTTTAAGCCATTTGTTCTAGATAATTAGGGCAAGTATCTAAGTTGTCTACCCTCTGAATGCGTCGAATGACGTTAATTCGAGATTATAACCCTTTAGTTTGATTTTGTATGTATTCTTCTATGATGGGTTTTCGTATTTTGTTTTATGAGTCTTTGGCAATTTTTCTATTAATTAAGTCTGCTTAAATGATTTAATTAATGATTTAATTTAATGGAAAAATATTATGGTATTTTAATATTTAATTATGTTTAATTAATTGAAAAATTAATTAAATAAAAAGAATTAAATTTGAAGATAAAAGTTATAAGTATAAATTTAAAACGTGATAATATTTATTTAATTTAATAATAATATATTTAGAGTTCATTTTTAAACAAATGCTAAACAATATTATTATTCAAGTTAATAAATATTTTATCAATTAAGTTTCAAAAATAAATTAAAAAGTGGAAAAGATATTAAATTATTAAAAGTCTTAAGTTCACATGATGCGTGCATGAGATTAAAATATAAGAAAATAATTAAAAGATAAAACAAGTGAATTTAATAAAGATATTTTTATTGCATAAATTGTGTATGAGATTAAAATTTGATAAATCAATTAAAATAGAAGTCAAGTAAAAATTAAATAAAGTTGTTTAATAATCCAATAAACATGCATGGAAAAGGTAAAGAAAAGATTAAAAAAATTAATTAAGAGTTAAAGTTTGGTGAAGACGGAATCCTCCCAAGTGAATGCACAATTAGTGCCCCAATTTAAAGAGAGAACTCCTTATCACCAACTGGGGGTTCATTTTTTATGGATGGAAATTTTGGAGTGGGAATTTTGAAAATTTTTTAGAGAGAAGTTCTTGGATAGAAGAAAATTCTCTCACAAATCTTCTGGGCATTGCGATTTTAGCATCAAAATCCAGGTAGATTCTTATGTTTTGAATTGCACAGTTAATTATGTTATTTAAATAATTTTTTCTTCTTCATGACTGTGGATTGTAAATTTAAATTTCTCTATGATGAACTGTAAATATTTCAATGTTGTAAATTACTAAATGCATGTCAATATCTTCTGCATACGTGGTGAATAGAAAAGTAATCAAGAAACTCCCATTTTGTAGATTAAAGAATTTAGTATTTTTATTCGGGAAGGGTTTGAAATAAAAGAAAAAATTTAATTAGAAATTAGAATGGTTAAACGTATTATTCCTATTAGGCTAATATTGTAAATGTTATTAAAAAACAAATTTAAAAATTTGCCCCAGGGGGGGGGGGAGATGGTGGGGTGGGTGTGGATCTTGTTTTTGTAAAACATATATATATATATATATATATATATATATATATATATATATATATATATATATATATATATATATATATGAGGAGGGGGGGTTTTACCCCACCCACCCCCTTACCTTACTAGCTGACAGCCTTAGCCACTGCGGCAGCAGTCTGCCACAGGCTTTAAAGGTCACGACCTTTCCTATAAAAGGGCAACATTTCAAATAAATCACACTTACTTCCTTGTTTATATTAATTTTTTTTAACATGTATAAATTATTTCATAAACTTTGTTTATAAGAAATTTCAATTTTAAATAATAAATTTTATTAAAAGTTTCTAAATTAATCATTAATAATGTTAATCATTATTATTAATTAGTAAATTTACTAATGAGTTTATTATTTATTAATAATTATTAATGAATGCTAGTATAATTAGTTTTATATATTTATTAATTAATTTAATTTAATTTAATTAAGATTAGTTAATAATTGAGGTAATGTAATGAATTATAAATCAATTTAAATAAACAGAATTTAATTGAGATCAAATTAAAGGGGAGTATTTAATCGAAATGAATTCATTTTATAATGATAATGATTTTTAATAAAATTAGAATTATTTCTTTGAAAGATCATTAATTATCATTTTAATCGTTTGAAATAATCAAACATTTACCCATAGGGTATTTTAAGAAAATTGATTTCAAAAAATTATGAGGATAAATCTTTATTTTTATTTCAAACAAATATACGGGTTAACTATAGGGTAATTGTACCATTATTTAAATTAAAGAACATGATAATTTGTAAGGGTAACTATGGATTTTATCTATTTAAAACATACGTTCAACTGGAAATGGAAACCTCACATTAACTCAGCAATATATTATCAACCAAACTGAACTGTGAGACTATTATGATTTCTTTGTACTGTCTATATTTTTGGTTTCGAGGTTTGACTTAGCTTGTCCAGTCATAAGTTGTTACCAGAGGCTTGGGGGTTATGTGTTTGTGATGTCATGCTAATATTTTTTTCTCAATCTTTTTAAACCCAACCATGGTAATGTGTTTAGTATGCTCTATGATGGATTGTATTTATTATTGTTATTAATATCTAGTCTTCTTGTGTGAAGCTGAGGTGTATATATATGAGATACTTGACTTAACCATTTTGAGTCCTCAATAAGTTATACTTGGGTTACTTTCTAGTCGCCTTGATGGGACTAAAGTGTTTTCTTTGACCTTGGTGATGTCATGTTGTGACATGTTTGACTTAACCATTTTGAGTTGTTGATCAGTATTATTGGGATACTTTCTCGTTGCTCGTTGAGAACCGATGGGTATTGTGATTTATTTTGGGATGTTTTCCAATTACTTGTAGAGAACTAATGTGATTATTATGATTATCTTTATGATGCTTTCCAGTCACTTGTACAGGACTGAGGTGATTTTACTATGATTCTTTGATTTGTGATTTCATGAGCCTAGGGTAGGTAATCTATATTTATGATTTCATGAGCATGTGAGAACTTGTCAAAGAGAAGCCAAGAAGAGGAAGAGCATGGAGCAAGGGAAAAAACCTAAACAGACATGAGAGAAAATATGAAAACACAAGAGGAAATGTATTTACAATATGCAGAACAAGATATGTGATATGATATGAAAATACAAAGAGGGAGGCCGAATATAAAGAGCTTCAAGAATTTTTTAGAACAAGCTAGAAGATGCTAGGAGATAAGTGTGACAACTAAGCATACATCCACTTAAAATAGAAAGTCCTCGAACAATGTGAGAGGATAAGTATGACTTAGGAGAGAACAAACTCATGTATTTTCAACAACTTATAACTAACTCCTAGACTACAATTAATAAATAAATGCATTTACCTAAGTAATCTTAAGTAAATAGAATAAATAATTAGTAAATTAATTATTTACTCTAACAATATCCTCCTATAGGAGGAAAGGATCCAATAGGACCTATATAGTGAGTCTTTAGCTTCACCATTCTTGTAGGCTTCCAAGAGTAAGCCTAAGTCTAGGGGGGTGGATGTAGTGCCTAATCTGAATTCGCATTTTTATTATGCCGAAATCTTTTAGGCCAATTTTATGCTTGATGATCAGTAGCATTATTTTGGGATTATCATATATTGTTTCAGATTCAGTGGATATATGATGAGATTACTTAGTACTCTATACTTCATGTATGCATGATGCTTATTACAGTGTTTTTCAGTTACTGATGGTGTTTAGTTAGATGGATTATCATATGTGTTTTCTTATGGATACTTACCCTATACTGCATGTGTATGGTGTGGGTGTTTGTTTTCATTATGTATGACATTTCTGATGTGGTTAAGGAAGGGAGTCATAGTCACCTGCTAGTCGGGATCTACACGATGTACCACTTCTTGCCATTGCTTGTTTAGCTTAGAATATTGTGTCTATACATGCATGAATTTTATGTAGGTTGTAGGTATCGGGTATTGACTTCCCTGAATTGCCAAAATGAGTGTACCCTATCACATTATCTCAATGTTAAGAGAGGGGAGATAAATTCTTAAGTCCAAATCCTAAACCTTTAGGCCACTTGTCCTAGATAATTAGGACAAGTATCTGAAATGTCTACCCTCCAAATGCATTGAATGATGTTAATTCATGATTATGACCCTTTAGTTTGATTTTGTATGTGTTCTTCTATGATGGGTTTTCGTATTTTGTTTTATGAGTCTTTGGTGATTTTTATATTAATTAAATCTAATTAAATAATTAAATAAATGATTTAATTTAATGAAAAATTATTTTGGTATTTTAATATTTAATTAATTAGAAAATTAATTAAATAAAAAAAATTAAATTTGAAGATAAAAGTTATAAGTATAAATTTAGAATTTGATAATATTTATTTATTTTAATAATAATATATTTAGAGTTCATTATTAAATAAATGCTAAATAATATTATTATTCAAGTTAATAAATATTTTATCAATTAAGTTTAAAAAATAAATTAAAAAGTGGAAAAGATATTAAACTATTAAAAGTCTTGAGTTCGCATGATGTGTGCATGAGATTAAAATATAAGAAATTAATTAAAAGATAAAAAAAATGAATTTAATAAAGATATTGTTATTGCATAAAGTGTGCATGATATCAAAATGTAATAAATCAATTAAAATAGAAGTCAAGTAAAAATTAAATAAAGTTATTTAATAATTCAATAAACATGTATGGAAAAGGTAAGGAAAAGATTAAGAAAAGTTATTAAGAGTTAAAGTTTGGTGAGCACAGAGTCCTCCTAGATGAATGCACAATTAGTGCCCGAATTTAAAGAGAGAACTCTTTATCACCAATTGGGGGTTCATTTTTTAGGGATGAGAATTTTGGAAACAAATTTTGGAAGGGGAATTCTGGGAAAATTTTTAGAGAGAAGTTCTTGGATAGAAGCGAATTCTCTCAAAAATCTTCTAGGCGTTGTATTTTAGCATCAAAATTCGGGTAGATTCTTATGTTTTGAATTGCATAGTTAATTATGTTATTTAAATAATTCTATCTTCTTCGTGACTGTGGATTGTAAATCCAAATTTCTCTGTGATGAATTGTGAATATTTCAATGTTGTAAAAATGTATCTGGAGAGGGGGGATTTACCCCACCCCACCCCCTTACCTTACTAGCCAATGGCCTTAGGCATTGCGGCAGTAGTCTGCTATGATAGAGCTATCGCAGGCTTTAAAGGCCACAACATTTCCTTTAAAAGGGCGATGTTTCAAATAAAACACACCCACTTCCTTTTTTATTTTAATTATTTTTAATATGTATAAAATATTTCATAAACTTTGTTTATTAGAAATTTAAATTTTAAATAATAAATTTTATTAAAAGTTTCTAAATTAATTATTAATAATTTTAATCATTATTATTAATTAGTAAATTTATTAATGAGTTTATTATTTATTAATAATTATTAAGTATAATGAATTATTAATGAATGATAGTATAATTAGTTTTATATATTTATTAATTAATTAAATTAAATTAAGTTTAATTAAGATTAGTTAATAATTGAAGTAATGTAATGAATTATTAATCAATTTAAATAAATGGAATTTAATTGAGATTGAATTGAAGGGGAGTATTTAATGGAAATGAATTCATTTTATAATGATAATGATTTTTAATAAAATCAAAATTATTTCATTGAAAGATTATTAGTTATAATCTTAATATTTTAAATAATCAAACATTTACCCATAGGGTATTTTACGAATATTGATTTCAAAAAATTATGGGGAAATTTTTTAATTTTTATTCCAAACAAATATATGGGTTAACTATAGGGTAATTGTACCATTATTTAAATTAAACAACAGGATAATTTGTAAAGGTAGCTATGGATTTTATCTATTTAAAACATACGTTCAACTAGAAATGGAAACCTCACATTAACTCAACAATATATTATCAATCAAACTGAATTGTGACACTATTATGGTTTCTATGTACTGTCTCTATTTTAGGTTTTAGGGTTTAACTTAGCTTGACCAGTCGTAGGTTGTTACTAGATGCCCGGGGGTTATGTGTTTGTGATGTGATGTTGATATTTTGTTCTTGATCTTTTTAAACCCAACCATAGTAATGTGTTTAGTATGCTCTATGATGGATTGTATTTATTATTGTTATTGCTTTCCAGTCTTCTTGTGTGAAGCTAAGCTGTATATATATGAGATACTTGACTTAACCATTTTTGAGTCCTCGATTAGTTATACTTGGGTTACTTTCCAGTTGCCTTGATAGGACTAAAGTGTTTTCTTTGATTTTGATGATGTCATGTTGTGACATGTTTGACTTAACCATTTTGAGTCATCGGTCAGTATTATTGGGATATTTTTTGATTGCTCATTGAGAACCGATGGGTATTGTGATTTATCTTGGGATGCTTTCCAATTGCTTGCAGAGAACTGATATGATTATTATGATTATCTTTATGATGCTTTCCAGTCACTTGCATAGGACTGAGGTGATTTTACTATGATTCTTTGATTTGTGATTTCATGAGCCTAGGGTAGGTAATCTATATGTAGTGTTAGAAAGTGTCTTGCGATGGGGGTCGAGGCCCTAAGTGGTTCCTGAGGTAACTCATTGTAAGTTGTTTAATAAGTAAAAATATTACACTAAATGAGAGAAAAATGAACCTAATAAGAGTCTTTGTATGTTCTTGCCCATGCCTCAAGTGCTAGTATAGACTAGGATGGGAGTAGAGAGAACGCTTGATTGTGACCTTGCATTCCATAGTATGCCTTGTTAGTACAAGAGGATACTAGTGGCCACATAGGGATCACTAGTAACCTTGGAGTCCTAAGAGACTACGGGCTCCAACATAATTTGTGCGATGCACTTGCCCACTCACACAATAGGTTTCCTACATGTCTTATGTGCCTCTGAGAATTAGATGTCGATCTGTCTAGAACCTTTGAGTTAGAATACTTTTAGGATTTTCTGGACTTAGAGAGTATTTTTGATATTTGGTTTGATATCTTGTTTGGGACTTGAGACTATCTTCTCAGTGCAGTGGGAGTGGGTCATTTAGATTCCACGCGGTTGGGTGGTAGTGTTTTTTACTCTTACCATTGAGATCCATCTATAGTCATCGTGGCTGGAGCTTCCTTGTCTACATTTACTTTCATTTTTTTTATGTATCATTATGGTGAATGGTTTCATTTATTTTTATTCTACTTTGTATCATGGATTTGAGGAGGATGATGTATTTTTGTTTCTACATATGTATATTCTTTAGCCTTTCATACCTTGTGACATGTACAATGGATGATTGAGCATTCCAAATTTTATTTGTCAAGAGGTATTACGAACAAATGTATATTATTATATAGACTTTCAACTTTCTCTTATTCTTTCATATGGATGTGGTAGTGGTTAGACTTAGTATTAATTAAATTTAAATGTGATTTAACATTTTGGGATCCTTAGGGAATGTAACCTATTATATTTTCTTATAGTTGATTGTATGTTATTGCTTCCGCTACTATGTGTTTGATGTGTATGTTTTACTTTTCTTGTTTAAAAAAAAAATGTTTGGCAAACTTAGTTCGAACTTTACGTTAATTATTTTGAATCCCTTGGTAGGGCATTACATGGTTTTTGAAAATATAGTGAAAAAAATGAGAAAACCATAGTTAGTGGAAAACCATGAGAAGAAAATAATATAGGATCAACTGTTGACTCAATGCACAGTTGAGAAGTTGGTGCTAAAAAGTGGTTTGATAAAGGAGAAGAGTGAATTTATAGAGAAAATTGCATTATTTCTAAAGTGGGGAGGTCTAAAGCCAAAAATAGGTAAGATTAAAACCTAGTGTGATGAGAAATGGGGTGCTATGAAAGACTTTAAAACATTATAAAATGACTTTTTTATGCTTAAAATGGATATAGCACAAGATAGGGATTGGGTCTTGAATAGTGGCCCTTATTTTATCGACAGATATGGGTTTTATATGAAGAAATGGACCCCCAATTTTGATCCAACAAAAGAGATAATAAAGGAACTTCCTCTATGGGTAGGATTGAGAAATTTTCCCTAGGAATATTAGTAGGAACAATTTTATGAAGAGATTGGAAACAAGCTAGGAACATTCATTAAGGCAATGGAAATGGTGGACAGAGAAACTTTGAAAATGTTCCCGAGAATATGTATGATGTGGATGATTGTCATCCAATCCCTAAACTAATTGACATTTGTAATAAAGGGGTAGTATGGAGACAACCAATGTCTTTGGAGGAAGGGTTGAAGGTATGTGAGATTTTCCTTTGTGAGAAACATGACTTAGAAAGTTATAAATAAGAAGGATGTCATAAGAGCAAAGAAGGGGAAAGGCTACTCCAGGAGGTTATAGAGATGGCCAGGATAAAAGAAGTTGAGAAGGATGAGAATGAAATTTTAAGGAAAAGGGATAATGTAGAGGTGGAGAATGTTATGATTTTGAAAACAAGAGCAAAAAATTGTCAGGAAAAAGAGTTTGGGGTATGCGAGAATCTAGAAGTGGTCCAAAAAATAGTGGTAGATGATGAAAGTTGCGAAGGCCCAAAGGAAACACCACAAAGTGGAAAATATGCTGGTGAAGATTAGTAGAGGAGGTTGGTGAGTGAGAATGTAAATATAAGGATGGAATAGGGGAAAATTCCAGTTAGTGAGGATGGGGTTAATTATAGAACTTTTGAAGGAAGTGACAAAAAGGGTTGTAAGGCTGTAGAATGACCTCAAAAGTCTTAGGAGTCAGGGTGTTAGGTGGTACTATTATTAGAAAGGCTAGAAGAATCACCAAAGGAGTGGGAGGAAAACTAAGGTCATATGATAGGGTTGGAAGGAGAAATGGAGGGGGCATTAGAGAGTGTTTTAAGGATATTGAAATCTCTCCAATAAGAAACCTGAAAGGAAGATCGGGACAGTCAATCTTGGAGGAAATTTTGAATGAGGATGATGAGGAAAGAGATGTTGATGGAGAAGAAGATTTCTTTGGGAAGGAGGAAAATATGATCCTTAAAAAAAATGAACTATAGAGAAAACATAAAGTAAAAAACATAAGGCACATATTGGGGATAGCCAAAAAAGGGGAAGAAGAATATTTAATGCATCAATCCAAATTGTAGGAAGTGCAAGAGGTAAAAGTAAATTGAAAATGGGAAGGGGAAGGAACCCCTCCTAGAAGGGATGAATATCCTCTCGTGGAATGTTAGGGTTTGTAATGCCCCTGACAAAATACACTTGATCAGGAGAGGCCTTGATCAAGCAAAACCTGATGTGGTGTTAATGCAAGAAACAAAGATAAAGATGGATGATTTGGAGGGGATGAGAAGAAATTTTAATATATGGAAAAGTGTGTGGGTGGCTATAGAGGAAGCCTTAGGGGGAATGTGTTTTTTATGGAATCGGGAGATAATGACTAGATTTGTAATGCAGATGGGCAAGAATTGGTAGTGGATCAAAGTTTCTTCAAAATAATTAGGGTATGAATTTAATGCTCTTAATGTTTGTGGCCCATTTTAGAGCAAAGAGAAGAGAGAACTATGGAAGACACTAATAGATGTTCTCAAAATATTACAAGATGAAATCACTATTTTCGAGGGTAATTTCAATGATATCCTCTACCATAAGGAAAAAAAGGAGGTAAAGGTTGGAGGTCAACTACATAGGAGGACTTCTTGACCTTTGTTATGAAAAATGGCCTAATTAATATTCCCTTTAAACAGGGGGATTTTACATGGAACAATAGGAGGCAAGGGTTTGTGAATATTACTAATAATTTGGATAGGTTCCTTTTAGGGGGGGATTGGACAAGAGTTGATTGGTTTGTTGAAGCTGAAATTCTACCTATTCATGGTTTAGATCACTTCCCTATAAGTCTAATAATTTAGGAAGAATATACTCCTAATCAATGCCCTTTCATATTTGAAGTTGTGGATGAGGGTAGATGGATTTAAGGAGATGGTGGAAAAATGGTGGATGGAGGCACCTGAGTGGAAGGAAACAAGGCTTTTAATTTTTTTTAAAAGCTTCAACATATAAGAGGAAAGCTAAAAGTTTGGAATATAGAATATTTCCAAAACATATTTAAAAGAAAAGGAGTATTGGAAGAAGCACTTAAAACTTTGAATGAAAGAATAATTTACGAGAGGATGAACGAGGAAGATTTCCTAGAAGAAAAGAGGCTAAAAAAAGAGTATGATGAAATCTTGTTAAGAGAAGAAGTATTCTGGAGACAAAAATCAAGAGAAGTGTGGTTGAAAGAAGGGGATATAAACACAAATTTCTTCCATAATTCAGTTAAAATAAGAAGAGCTCATAATAAAAAAAAATTCTATTAAGAATGGGGAGGGTGAGGTGATAAGTGATCCAAAATTGATAAAGAAAGTGACAGTAGATTTTTTCAAAGATAGAGGAAGATGGGAGGATGGGGTGGAGGCTTCAGATGAAGATTTTTTGGATCACATTTAGGGGTGTATTACAAACAAGAAAAATGCAATGTTAAATGCTGAAGTCTCAAAAGCAGAGGTGAAAATGCTTTATGGGATTTAGGTAAAGATAAGAGCCTAGGGCCAGATGGCTTGACAAGTAGTTTTTTTAGACTCATTTGGGAGTGTGTAGAAGAGGAAATTTGGGGGATGGTGGAGGAATCCAAAAGAGGGGGTTTGTTCTAAAATATTTGAATAATACTTTGATTGTGTTAGTTCGAAAAAGGGATCAATGCAAATCTTTTGATGATTTTAGACCAATTTTTTTATGTAACACTGTGTATAAAATCATTTCACAGGTAGTTACCAATAGGCTTAAAGTGGTGTTGAATGATGTAATATCTAAGGAATAAAGTGGATTTTCTCCAAGAAGATCCATTTTTGAAGGGGTGGTTATTCCCCATGAAATGATCCACTCAATTAGAACAAAAAAGCTTAGCAAAATGATGGTAAAATTGGGTATTAAACGAGCTTATGATGAGGTAAATAGAGATTTTTTGTTCAAAGTTATGAAGAAATTTGGTTTTAATGAGGATTGGATTAGCTAGGTAAAAGGTTGTTTAGCCTCTGTAAGGTTCTCTGTGTTGGTTACTGGCAGTCCCCAAGGTTTTTTTGAATTAGAAAAAGGGATTAGGAAAGGGGACCCTTTATCTTCTTTGTTATTTATAATCTTGGTTGAAGTGTTAGGGAGGCTAATTAAAGAAAAAAAGGTTAGAGGTATATGGAAAGGGGTAAAGGTGGTAAGGGGAGTAGACCCAATTTTGCATCTGTAGTTTGTAGATGACACTTTTCTAATTGGTGAAGCTTCGGAGCAAGAATCTAGATTGATGAAAAAGACTAGAAATCTATGGAAAAGTGCCAGGACAAAAGAGAAATTGAGAAAAGTCTGAAATTTTCTTTTTTAACACCTCTCTTTATAGGAGAAGAGCCATTGGGAGAATTCTAAATATAAAGCAGTAAAATCTTCCAAGTAGGTATTTGTGAATTCCTTTATTTCGAGGGAAAAATAGAAGTGAAGTATGGAAAGGATTGGTAGAAAAAATTTTGAGGAAAATGGAAGGATGAAAAGGTGAGTGGTTGACTTCTGTAGGAAGGATTATGATGCTAAAAGT
This sequence comes from Cupressus sempervirens, assembly GCA_028749045.1. Classification (NCBI taxonomy): domain Eukaryota; kingdom Viridiplantae; phylum Streptophyta; class Pinopsida; order Cupressales; family Cupressaceae; genus Cupressus; species Cupressus sempervirens. The sequence goes on from CM053784.1 coordinate 733,885,327, forward strand.
AGTGATCTTAGTGGTGCCTATTTTCTCAGTGATGTGGTTAAAAATCTTGAAGAAGGTGATTAACTTAGTGGAAAGGCAGATGAGAAAATTCTTTTGGAGTGGGGTGGGGGAAGAGAAAAAATGGCCATTACTTAAAGGGGAAAAATTTTGTAGACCGAAGAAGTTTGGAGGTGTAGGAATTAGAGACTGGAACACAATGAACATTACTTTAGGGGCAAAGTTGGTATGGCAGATGGAAAATGGTGAAGAGCAAATGTGGAATAGGATTCTCAAAGCTGAATATTTAAACTCTAATGAGAATATAAGGATTTTAACTATTCAAAATCCAATTAGAGGTTCAACAATATGGAATTTTATTCTTTCATGTAGGCATTTCATAACAAACCATATTTCATGGGTAACTGGTAATGGTAATAGGGAAAAGTTTTAGGAGGACTCATGGAATGGAAACAAATCTTTAGATGAGGAAATAGGAGATAGAGAAATGAAATAGATATTGTGTGACTTGTGGGGAAAGAATGTTAGAAACTATATGATGGAAGTTGAGGGAGTATTTGGGATAAAATGGATGTGCAAAGATTGGAGAGTGAAAGGTCTATCTAAAGGACAACAATAATCCCTAAGGGAGATCTTTCATAGAAGAAAGGTCTACATAATTAATAGAGATGATAGGATTAGTTAGTGTGCAATAGCTTTGGGTAAGTTTTTAGTCATGGATATGAAATTTTGGACAATAAGGAGGAAGAATGTTTGAAGTGGGGGATTTTTGTTAGAGTAAAGAAATACTTCCAAAGGTGGGAACTTTCTCGTGGCTAGCAATACAAGGAAAAATCTTAACAGGGGATAGGAGAAATTGGTTGGTTTGGACCTTGGAGCCCCTATCTTAAGGCCTTCTCTATGGCCAAGAGTAGGAAGCATAAAATTATTTGAATGCATATGGAGAGTGAATCCCTCCATTTTTATATGGGAGATCTAGAAGGAAAGGAATAGAAGGATTTTTCAGGAATTATCAGAGATAATTGATCAACTTTTAGAAATGATTGATTAGTCTATTGAAGAAATGGTTAATGTTGCAATCTTCAAGAAAAATATGTCAAAATGTGTGTTTATGAATTATGATAGAGCTATTCAAAAAATGTGGCTAGAGATCAAATTAGGAAAGGAAGGGACAAAAGAAAAATTTAATTCTAAAACCAATAAAAGGGAAGATGCAAAATGGGAAGCTCCTGAAGAAGGTTGGTTAAAAAGTAAAATTTTGATGTGGCATCTAAAGGAAACCCTAGAAAATTAGGAACAAGATGCATTATAAAGGATTATTTAGGGGAGACTGTGGCCTTTGGAGCATTAAGGTTACAAGATGAAACAAATAATGAAGCAAAGTTCTAGGAAGCATTGCTAGCATTAAAATGTGAAAAAAAATATGGATGAAATAAAATTATTTTAGAAGGTGATTCGATGGTGGTTGTGCAGGTTGTTAGCAATAACTCAATCTCCACATGACACTTAAAAAATTTGTTAGTATCTATTGTTGAAGAGTTAAATAATTTTGAGGAATTTCAAATTTACCATGTCTCTAGAGAAGCAAACAAAGATGCAAATGCTCTCTCAAAATGGGCAGTGGTCTTAAGGGAGGATGGATGGTTAGTTTTTGAAAATTGTAGCCATTGGGAAGGAATTGATGAAGAGGTTTCATGCATTTATTAGTTGGTGTTCTTTTTGAGATTAGTTGACTATTTTATAAAAAAGAGATGATGGAAAGATAATTGACATCATACAGGACTGTCAAAAAAGTTGGATGGGCAGATTTGGAAAATTGGTAATAAATGGGTTAATCATGACAAGATGTGATAACAGGGAAGGCATGATCTTTGAGGAAGGTTTAAGTGATGTTTTCGTTAATGTGGAAACTATTTGAAGGCATTATATATAGTAAAGGTGGAAAGAATTTTCTAATAATTAAAACAACAAATTTATAGAAGTGATAGTGACTGAATTGAAAGGTAGAATGGAAGCAACATTTACCTTTAAAACAAGCAAACAATAGAAGGCATTTTTCAGACCAGTATAGGACAAGAGGTTGAAATTGTTGCTCAAATGCCCAATGCCAGCAGTGATAGAAGTTGTTAAGGAGATGGTGGGGTAGCTATTTCAAAACTCCTCCCATCATTGGAAGATAAATGCATATAAAGTGGTGATAATAATGACATGAGGGCTAGATATAGTATGCCTGGTGGAAGAAGTGGAATGGGTTATGAAAAATCTATTTTCAGATGATTTAAATGTGGGAATTGAGTCCCTATTAGAGTGGACATGGCCAGGGAAAGGTTTTGATTATAGAAAATATTATGAGAACTATGAAGAGGGTAGGAAACTTGGAAGTGGGATTTTTCTATGGTGGCCAATAGGGGTGGACAAGGATGGTTATAAAGCCAAGATAAAGGTGGCTTGGGCTAAGCTAGTGGAAGAAATTGGAGTTTTTCTAGAGAGGAGTGGATGAAAGGTTATGGGATTTTTCATTGCACACCCATGGAAGAGGAGAAGTGTGGGAGGAAGAAGGCTTAGGATGGTGGTCAGTGTCAAGTTCCCAATTAGGGTGGAGGAGGGAAGAAGGAAGAGGAAAGCAAAATGGTCCATTTTTGTCTAGATTAATATGGGCTTTGAAGCACAAAATTGCTAAAAGAAATCTCAAGGAAGGATAGATAAAACTATAGAAATTTTGCAAGCTCAATGCAGTGAAATATAATAAACAATTTTTTGGAGGGTTGAGGAGGAAGATACCGAAAGGCACAAGTTTGGAAAGAGGCCAAGTAGGGGTGAAGGTGAAGTAATGGAGTTGAAGATGGAAGATTGGGAAAGAGAACAACAGGATAGGTGGAGGACAATCTATTCATTTTTTACGTTTTTTGTTGATGCCCAGTCAAGAAATGCCAAGATGTAATGGGTTTTTTATATAAAGGTTTAGGACTTAGGGGGAAAGATATAAGTTTAAGAATGTCTAGAAAAGTGGTTTTTTTAGATGAAACATGTATTTGTAAGGGAAAGGATATAATTTAAAAGCCTAGATCTAATATTATAAAAATGATATTAAACAATAATATAAAAAATTATTACCGAACAACAAATAAAATAGTATATTGCCTAGGGCAATATAAAAAGCAGAAACTCTAAAAATGATAACATTCAAGTAAATGTAAACATATTGTAATTGTGTGATCTCGTGACTTCTTTAGGCATTTACACAACTCCTTCTAGAGAACAATAAAAATGTTTTCTCGTGGGATTACATCCCCCCAAACAAATATTAAAAAATTTGCAAGAAAGTATAGCATTCTTGCATGATCTTAGAACACAATCTACACAAACATTATTTTTTTAATATCTTACAAGATTCCAATCCCATGATTCTTGGAGTAACAAGTGAGAAAATATAAAAAATTACCAATAATTTTTTAAAATGATTTTTTGACATGTGAAGTGGGTCCCATTTGACATTCCATAATGTGAGAAATAAAAAATCAATAGTTAGAATTTAATACAATAATCACTTAAAAGATTCAAATGTAATGATTAATACAACATTGTGTTAAGATAACTAAGAGTAAATAAAATAAAAAGAATATGTGAATATTCATAGACACTCAAAGAGAGCTCCTTTGATGAGTAGGTTTGTCTAATGCTTCTTAATGTGTGCATAAGGGATGCTCAAATTTTAATAGATGGATACAAGTGGAGGGTCAAGATGAACTCAAAAGAGATCACATAGAGTACTTCTTTAAACTTGTAAAATGGTGACAAGTGTAACCATGAGAGAGTTTGCAAAGACTTAGGGGTTGTAGTAGATTTACCATAAAAAAACATTTTATGTTTCGTACCACAAATAGCAAAATTGGGGAATTTGAAGAATTTTTGAAGAAGTGGGAAGAAGGAATAAAATATACCTTCGATGAGATGAACATGCAAGACACTCATGTGAGCTCTTATATGCACATTTAAGGTTGACATGAACATGATTGACTTTGGGATACTTTTTTCTTTTCTTAGGAATGTGCAAATGATTAAGAAAAAGATTAGATGAGGATTACAATTAATTAGTGGGCAAGTGAGATAGGTTGGGTTGGAAGCATGTGTTAGTTAGTTGGAGTAATGTTAGGTGATGGTTGAGTCATGTGTTTAAATAGATTGAACAAGGTTCATTTAATAATTGAATTAACTTAAATACATATGTGTATTTATTTAAATTACACTGGGTTTTATTTTTGATACTACAAAATATATTTAAGTTCTTAAACATTGACTATCATTTATATTCAATAGTTTTTGAAGAAAATTTCAAATTTATTTTATGATTAATAAAAACTATTCACTAAAGAACCCAACCAAATTTTGTAGATAATGTAACCTAATTATAAATTTTTTTAAAAAAGAAAAAAAGTCTTTAGATAACATCAATAACATTTTTTTTTAATCATACCATGGAATACAATATTCTCTTAGTCCTTTGATTGATACAATTTTATGCCTAGCTATCCTCACCATTCCTCGTTAAATACAAATCCTTAGGAAAACATTTATGAAGAAATTTAGCTTTGTTCAAATACATAGGAATAATGTTGGTATGGCTTTTGTTGGGATGACTTATGGAGGAAGTGCTTTTATTATGTTCCAATAGCACAAAGTTCTATCTAACATCACTTTTAGAAAATCTCTATTGGCACTTTTTAGACACCCTAAAACTATCAAGCATAAATCTAGGCAATCAAACAAAACTAAATCAATCATTGTGAGAAAAAATTAAATAAATTGATTATCAAAACTAAAACAAATTAAAATAAATCAAAAGGATCAAGTAACTCTCAAATTGATTTTAATTAATTGTATAGTCTACTTAAATATTTAATCCTTATTCCAACCCATTCAAGGGGCACTGTTGATAAAATAAAGCAATTAAAGCAACGAAACCAATTTTCTAAACTCTCTCCCACACCAAATGGGAGGAGTTAAATGAACCAATGAGAATTGAGGAAATAAGTTCACATGGATTAACAATTGCGATGCAGTGGCGTGTACTTGTCTTAATTGTTTAGGAATTAATTATGATATAATTTTAGTTGTAAAATTTATTTTAATAATTCATTTAATTAAAGATTTAATTAAAAAAAACAAAATTTTATATATTGTAAATGACATCCAAGTTTAATTTTAGGGTAACAAGATAGTTTGTGTAATATATAATGCTAATTTTAAATATGATTTTATTTATTTAATAAAAGTATTTAAATAAATAAAAACTTTGAGTAGATATTTCATGTTATAAACTTTCTATTTTCTTTTAAAATATTAAAAATGAGTCCTATTATCCAACATTTCTCCAAAAATTACAACAATTAAGTAGGGATTATATATAACTTTTAGTTTTACACCACCTCTTACATAATATGTTAAATAACAAGTGTCACATAGTGGCATGTACTTGCCCTATTGTTATAAATTGTATTTGTAAGTATTGAATACAAATTGTAATTTTAAAAGTAAATTTATAATAAATTTAATTTAATCTAATTCAGAAAATCAGAAAATAATTATTGTGAAAAATGGAAAAAACATTTATATAACTAATAAGTTCTCTAAGCATAATTTAAAATGAATAAATAGAATAGTGTAAAAACTCATTATACTCTTATTATTTCATTGATAGTTGTAAATAAATTTTACTAAAATGTATATAAAATTTTGCTCATATATATTCTTTTGATGAAAATAATCTTTACAAAGTACACAAAAATTGACCATGTTATTATTAGATTTATTAAGATTTTTTTGTAAATTTGATTAACCAAAACTTGTGCATAGAGAAACTAAAACTAATACAACTATTACCATTTAACTCTTATTTTACCTTCAATCAAGCCGAAAATATTGCATTATGGAGAACTACTGAAAAAATAGCTCCTACAACACAAAATGAGTTGAGCCAATCATATAATTTGTAAAAAATATAAAATTTATAAAGGAATAATTTTTTTTAGAAATATTTTAATTATTTAAAAATCATTGCTTGTGATTGGTGGATAGATTTCAAACTAATTCCATAATTGTACAAATTGAATGCAATAGCACTAGCCTATGGCAAGTACAATAATAAGAGGAATATAACTTTAGAGAATTTATTTATAAAGTAAATTGTATCAAATATCTAATCAATGAGTATAAGTGTATACTATATTTTGTTTTCAAAATGCGGTGATAATTTTATACGTGATTGTGTATATATATATATATATATATATATATATATATATATATATATATATATATATATATATATATATATATATATATATATTTGATCTCTCTATAGTTAATAGAAATATATTATTATAATTTACATTGTTTACTTGTTGTAGATGGTACAAATTAATCATATAGTTATTTTACTAAATTCATTATATCTTAATGAATTATTTTTTATATGTTAATAATAAATAATTTTAATTTAAAAATAATATAACATAAAAAATAAAACTAAGAAACTATTTTGACATTGTAGGAGCATGGATTGGATGCCTAGTCAGGGCCAATGTTGGGAAATAGGATTATTTGAATTTTCTATAATGTCTTTGATCTAGTATGGTTGGTAGGTCTAGAACAAGTGGTTTTTAGTATTGACGATAAGCTCAAGATTTCTCTATTGGAAACTTACATGTCTCACCCATCGAGGAGTTTTGAGCTAGCAATTATGCCTAAATGCCCTACATTGGTCATTCAGGATAGTATCCCCTTTTTCTTGGAATGGCTAAGGATGCAAACTAATATTTAGTTCCTCCTACATTGGGAAGGAATTGTGGAGGATCCTCCCAAGAATTGGCTCTTGCATTACCTGCATACCTTCAATGCTTACATTCATCTAGGAGTGGATTTTGTAGACATGGAAGCCATGGAGTTCTACCTACCAAATTTAGACAAATCGAGCAGAGCTATAAACACTTTTGAATTTCCTCTAGGGTCTAGGGCTAAAGACCTAAAGGAAGTGACTTAAATCATCATTGTACTCTAGAAGAAGGAAGGAGGAACCTAGAGTGGGTTTTTGGCCTAGCAGTTATGGATTTTTTTTGGTTTTTTGGTGCTTCTAGATGTCGAAGAGCCTCCTGCTCTTTTAGTATGGTCTAGTATTAGGATAGCTCAATCAATATGTAACTTGATCTCCCATGGCTCCTCAGTTAGGGTTGTGGTGTTTTTAATACAAGGTATATTTATGGATATATGGCTTTCTAATTTTGTCTTGGGTAGTTCTCTTGGTAGTTACATGGTTGTTGGATGCATTTTGGCTATCCTGGATATAGTCTATAAGTCTGGACTTCGATGTATATCTATCTAATATGAATATAAAGTAAACATTATGTTTGAATATATCCTCTTTTGTGGAAATATGGTTTAATCTTTCTGATTCGAGCTCAACCCCTTTTGCTGGTCTCTGTTTATCTTTTTGACCTATTCAACTTTTTCCTTTCTCTCTAACTTAGTATTGTTATGTTTTATTGACTTAACCCATGTTTTATTCTTGTTGTTCATGGCCTACCTTCTTGTGTTTGTTCCTATTCGACTTGTAAGTATTATTGGTTTGCTTTATTCTAAGGTGGTATAGCTTAACAATGTACTTGGTTTGACAATTTTGACTTAGCTTAAACTCTTTCAGGTTCACACTTATAAACTTATCCTACTCTTTTTGAAGGTAATATGCATTAATTTAGTTTTATTATATCTTTAACCTTAACTCTGGCTTAAAGAAACCCTAATCAATCAATAGATATTCTTTCAATTAAGATGAACAACTAATTAGGTAACCAGGGTTATGTAGTGCCTGCCCTAGTTTGCATTTTGTTATCATTGCTAAACTCTTTTAGAGCTAGTTTTATGTTGATGGTTAGCAACATTCTTTTGAGATTATCAGATATTGTGCTATGGATTCAATTTATTATGTGATGAGATTACTTAGACTCTACATTTCATGTATGCATGATGATTGTTACATTGCTTTTGGTTATTAATGATGATTAGTAAGATGATTTATTATTATATGTGTTTTCTTATGGATACTTACCCCATACTTGCATGTGTATGGTGTGCGTGTTTGCTTTTGTATGGTGTGTCTGATGTGGTTAAGGAAGGGAGTCGTAGTCACCTGCTAGTCGGGATCTACACGATGCACCACTTCTTGCCATTGCATGTTTAGTTTAGTATATATTGTGCTTGTATATACATGGTTTTTATGCAGGATTGCAGGTACCGAGTATCAACTTTCCTGAATTGTCAGAATGAGCGTACCCTATCATATTATCTCAATGATAAGAGAGGGGAGATAAATTCTCAAGTCCAAATTCCAACCTTTTAATCCATTTGTTCTACTTAGAAATTAGGACAAGTATCTAAGTTAAGTACCCTCTGAATGCATCAAATGATGTAATTCGTGATATTAACCCTTAGTTTGATTTTGTATGTATTTTGGCTATGATGGGTTTTCATATTTTTACCTTGTGAGTCTTTGATGTATTTTCTATTAATTAAGCCTAGTTAAAAAGATTTAATTAATGGTTTAATTAAATGAAAAATTAATATGGTATTTTAATATTTATTTTATTTAATTAATTAGAAAATTAATTAAATAAAATAATTAAATGTGAAGATAAAAGTTAAAAGTTTAAATTTGGAATATGACTATTTATTTTAATAATAACATATTTGGAGCTAATTTTTAAATAAATGACTAAATAATATTATTATTAAAGCTAACAAATATTTTAGCAATTAAATTTTAGAAAATGAAATTTAAAAGTGAAAAATATATTAAAATTATTAAATGATTCTAGATTTCATGTGCCTAAAATATAAATATATTAAGATTAAAAAGTGGAATTATTAAAGTTAGTGTATGAGATTTAATAAATTAATTAATTAAATTGGAAAGAGTAAATTAAATATTATATTAATATTTGCTCACATAGGAGTTGACAAATTTTCGAGAGTTTTCATGTAGACAACACAGTAGTTTGCACTCTAAGAATGCACAAGTTGTCTACACTTAGAAGTTAGCATTTTATTTGAGTACATGGTGTCTACAACCTTAAGACTTATCTAGAAGGTTTGAGAAGACCCATGCTTGGTTGTCATGCTTATCTTCTAGTTATTTCTAGAGACACTCTAGATGCATCTTAGAGGGCTTTAAATAGAGGCTCTCCAAGTGTGTTTGGAAAAGCTTAATGGAAGCTACAACCGGAATGGAAGCTACAAGCTACAAGCTTAATGGAAACTACAAGCTTCAAGCTAAAATGGAAGCTTCAAAGCTTACATGCATTGGAGAATATTCATATGCTCATATATTTTCTACTTGCTTCTATGCTCCTTCTAGCACTTCTAGTCACTTGGAGATTCTCGGTTGGCTTGGATCTTGGAGGAATTGCAATGATGGAGAAGGAAAGAATTTTTTATCGACATTTGAAGCATGGCAAATTAGCATCAATGTCTAGGTGCACTCGTGATAATCACATATTCTATTTGCACTGTTTTTCTTCATGTCTTCATCATGTTTTTTATATGTATCTGAATACTCTCTGTGATTAAATCTATAATTAAAATAGGAATCTAGATATGTATGTTATTTGGTTGAGAAAAAAATAATAGAAAAACTCTGGATCCAATTAAAGAAAAATAATTAGATATAAATCGAGTTTGGGTTCGAATTTATATTAAATTAGAAAGACAAGATTTGGAATTAAAATAGAAATTTTATGGTGAAAGTTCGAATGATTAGATGTAATATTTTTATCAATTATATTTTTAGATGCATATGAACAAACCCTTTTATGGTTAAATTTAGAGAACAATTATTTTAAGAGGAAATTTTTAATTCATCACAAATTGTCTTGTTGCTACCCCTTGGATAGACCCTAACTTAGTCATTCATAACTTTTTCTTGTGATTGAATTTATTCGATCACTCCTGTCAGAATTGGCGCAACTTGGCCCCCTTCAACATATTTAAATTTCAGCCCAATCCAACAGTTCATTAAGGAGATATGGCCATCGTACTAAGACTATTTTATTCAAGGATAGATATTTCTCCATTTTCCATAACCAAGAGTTCTTTATGCTTAAACTTCACAAAAATAATATATCAAAGCATGGAATGAATTAAATATATTATTGCAATCTTCCCTTATTAGAATCTTATTAATATGCATTAGTTTTATATGATTTATTATCTAATATAATTAAATCAAATTTAATTAAGATTAGTTAATAGTAGAAGAAGTGAAATTAATTATTAGTCAATCTAGGTAAATGGATTTTTAAATGAGAGAAAATTAAAAGAAAAGAGATTTTTAATATAGTTTATATAGTGGACTTTTTATAATGTATATTAAATACTATTTAATATATATTAAATAATTTAGAGATGGTAATTTTATATTACATTTTTAAATGAGGAGACTTTAATAATAATGGATTAAGATTTAATTGACATAGAGTCACTGTTATAACATTGTTATAATTTGAATTACTATGGTTTTATTAATACGTTATATATTATTAACTAAATTATTGATATACCTTAATGGCATTCAGAGTTAACTAATGAAGCTTATGTAAAGTTCTCTAGATCGATTAATAATAGTTTTGATGAGTTTATTATTTATTAATGTTTGTTGGGTCTAACAAACTATTAATAAATAATAGTATAAATAGTTTAAATAGTTATCAATTAATACGATTAGAATTAATATAGAGGAGATTAGTTAATGATTGAAGTATTGTAAAAGATATTAATCAAATTGAATTAGTTAATAATTTGGAGGAGTATCAATTAACTGAATCAACGTACATAGGGGAAACTTATTTGAGATAATAATACTTGGTATTGGAGATTTATTATAACTTGTTATCATTAAAATATAAATGGGAACATTGTTGCAGAGTGACGAATGTGGTCATTATAGATTTATTAATAAAATTCTCAATATGGCTTGTTATTAAATATTAACAAGTTATTATTATTGAACTATGAATATGAATATTTGTGTACTAGATTATAGTTGACTTTTAACTTACAGAATTCTAGTTAGTTATTAGTCAACTGACATTAATTAGAATATTGCTATGGTTATGCAATTATTAATTAAATCAATTAATGAGAGTTAATTAGATTTAATTAATAATTAAGTTATGTAATAGAGATTTATTTGATATAATTCTTTTAACAAGATTGTAGATTATCTATATTGAAGTTGATAGGTCTTATTCTTATGACTTGAATTATAACTTTAGATATTATATGGTTGTCAATGATGGTGATGATTAAATTCAAAGACTCAAACTTTAGTAATACTTAATTAAGTTTATATTTGAAAATTAATAAGATGTTAATAGGTCATGGATAGTGTACCTATGTTAATGGATTGAGATAAATAAAGTTATCTTCTTCTTATTTGAAGATTGATAATTGGTTCTTTTATAAATGAATAATGATCCTTCATTTATGTTAAAAGTTGAAATAACATTAAAGAAGAGTTAATCAATTAGAATATGGATCATGGTTAAATATAGAGGACAATTTAATTAAAGGTCAATGACGATCAATTTAGTGAATATTTATCCTTAAGTTATTCTTAGAATGTAATTCTTAATAATGGAAGAATAATGCTATCGGGGAACAATTGGGTTGACTTGTAGGTCAATGATGAAATTTAGATACTTGAGATATACTTGCAAATGGAAAACTGAAACTCCACACATTATTCAACTATGTGAATTTAGTAAACTAAAACATGTGTTTGCATCGTGTATTCTCTATGATTCTTGTTTTGGGTTTTGGGTTAACTAGTGTTGACCAGTCCTAGGTTGTTACCAGAGGCTCGAGGGTTATGAGATGTGTTGGCATGTTGATCTTATTTGGTCTCGATCTTTATAAACCCAACCATGGTAATGTGATCGTATGCTCTATGAAATGTTTGTATTTACTGATTATTATTGTTCATTGGTCTTCATGTGTGAAGATGAGATGTATGTGTATGAGACACTTGAGCTAACCATTTTTGGTCATCGATCAGTTATCCTTGGATTATTTTCTAGTCGCCATGATGGGACTTAAATGTGGATTTATTTTTTGATGATTTCATGTTGTGACATGTTTTGACTCAACCATTTTGGAGCCTTCGATCAGTATGATTTTGAGAATATTCTTGGTTGCTTGTTGAGAACCAATGGATATGGTGACTTATTTGAGATATACTTTGGTTATTGAGAACTAATGATTATTATGATTATCAGTGATGCTTTCAGTTGCCAATAGAGAACTGTTGTGGTCATAATTTTCTATGGATGTTTTTTTAGATGCTCATGGAGATTTGATGATTCTTATCTTAGAGATTTGAAGATTCTTATGGATATTTGATGCTTTTATGCATATTTGATGATTTTATTATGGATTATATTTTGTGATTTTGAGATTTATGATTCCATGAGCTTAGGGTAGTTAATCTACTTGTAGTGTCAGGAAGTGGCTTGTAATGGGGGCCGGGGCCCTAAGTGGCTGCCAGGGTAACTCATTGTAAGTTTGGTTAATAAGTGATAACATTTACACACTAAATGGGGATTAAATGAACCTAAAAAGATAATTGTTGATGTTCTCGCCCATGCCTTGAGCACTTGTACAGGCTAGGATGGGAGTAGTGAGAACGCATGGTTGCGACCGTGCATTTCGTAGTATGCCTCGTCAGTATGAGAGGATACTAGTGGCCGCATGAGATCAGTATGGACCCGTGGAGTTTAGCTAACTGCTAGGGTAACTTGTACATGATAAATGCGATGACACTTTTCCGCTTGCAGAGTAGGTTTCTTACATGTCATTGTTGTGCCTCTGGGAATTAGATGTCAATTTTGTGTGTGTTGGAACCTTTGAGTTAGTATAATTTTAAGATTTCTAGACTATAGAGATTTATGCTTTGTGGTTTTGATAGCCTGTTTGGGACTTGAGATTATCTCCTCAGCACGATGGGAGTGGACCACTTAGGTTCCACGCGGTCGGGTGGTAGTGTATTTCCACTCTTATCATTTAAGATCCGTTTGAGACACCGTGGCTGATGCTTTCTTGGTTGGTATTTATCTTCATTATGATCTTGGAGCATTATGATAGATGATATACCTTGTGATGGATGTATTTACTGGTATGTTTCTTACATTGATGATTTGCATATGTTAGATGATGATATCTTATGCTTTACTTTACATGTTAGTAGAATTTTTTTAGGAGTGACATTCCTACTATGATAATACCGATCATCTCTTTGGTGCTTTGGAATCTTATGCATGGAGGGATGGCTAGGATCCACGATGGTCTAATGATGCTATTTACGGTTGAGAAGAACCGTGCGCTTAGTTATTTATGTTTGTGATATATGGTTATATTTTATGATTGATGTTCTATCTTTATGATGATGATGTATCATGTATGGTTTATGGTTTCATTGCATCATGGATTAATATTGGATGATGATGTACTGTATTTATATAGATGTTTATTCTTTTAAGCTTTTTATACCCTGTGATATGTATGGTGGATGATTGAGCAATCTGAAAATGTAATTTATAAACATTGGATGTATCATTGTTATTTCATAAGAATGTGATGTTAGATGAATGGTTGATTTAGATGTAATTCAATGTTAAGGGATCTTTAAAGAATGTAATCTATTATGTTATGTTTACTTTCATGTTTAAAAAAAAAAATTGTTTGAAAAATTTAGTGAAATTCTTTGGATCCCTTGGCGGGGCATTACAGGTTATACTCTTTGATTTTTTCACTAACAGTACTAGCATCACTTTTAAGTTGCATTACTAAGTAGCAGGTGAGCAAGGAGAACTATCTTATCTAGAGAGATTGCATAGTTTTTGCAAGTATACTAAGATCAAGATGATTCTGTCACCCTCACTTCTCACCCTTGTCACTGAACTGCAAACGAGGTTTGCGATATTTAATATAACCCTCAATTCTTAACAGTTAACGAGGATCATGATATTGTATTATAATATTAGAAATGGAAATCAAGCATTGATATTGTACCCAAAAACCAAAATTGAAAGCTAGAAACAAGGGTATGCTCCTTTTAAACCTGTAATTTATATAAGGAGTATGATCCAGGGCAAGATTGGAGGTTTTCTTCTCCATTCTTTCCTATTAGTGCCCACTTGAACGAAGATACTTTGATGTATTTTTTAATAAGTTGATATAATCAAAAGGCATAAGTTGTTTATCAATAAAAATTTTAAAAAAAAAAAAAAAAAACAAACAAACTAAGAAACCATTTAAATATATTTTATGAAAATGAAAAGTCATTTTTACCAATGTATGTTCTTTTAATATCATTTGTTATTTTAAAATTGGTACTTTTATATTTTAAAAAATTTAACTATTTATATGGCCATTTATTCCAATTATATTTCTATAGGAAGGTGGTGAATGTAAATCAATGTATTAATTAATCCTAAAATTTTGAAATGTAAATTGATTGAGCTAATCATTATTCAAATAAATCAATTATGTAACACTTTAAATTAATTAATATTTATAATAACTTTAGTAATAATCAAATAAGGAAAAAATACCATTTTATGATTGGTTCCCGAGTGCAAAACTATTGATTAATTCAATAGACTTGTAAGTGAGCATAGTTATTCGATTTTGTTTAATTATTTATTCTTGAGTTATCATTATAAAAATGCATTATATAGTATTATAAATTTTTATATATAATTAAGAAAATTTCAATCTTTTTTTTTGATTGGTAAGAGGCCAAAGCTAAGATTAATTGGACCTCTTTGATAAGAGGCTCACAATTTACTATTGTGCTGTAGGCTCTTGCTTATGAAAATTTTAATGTTGTTAATATTATTATTGAAGATTTTTGCATAAAGGTGAAATTCATTTTTTACCTATGGATAAGTAATAATCATTTTTGGAGAATTTTTCACAGTGAATTATTTCCATTAATAAAAAGGGTGAAATTATCAAAGTCATTTGATTATTAAAAGCATGCAAATTTTTTAAGTAAAGAGATTATTCACATTAATATTATACTTTAATATTTAGATATCAATTAAAAGTTTTCAAAACAGTGATATTTATTAATCAAAAGCTTATTTTACTAGCAAAGTATGCATTAAAATCTACAAATAATCTCTAAGGTCCCATTATTAATTAGGATTGTTTACTAATAATTAGGGATAAGCATACTATTCAAAGATAATATTGGCTACAAGATTTTATTTTGTAAAAAAATATCATATCTAACACAAATCTGCATATAAGAACTTCAATTGATTCACCCAATTAAAAGAGAGAGAAAATGATACATACAAATTATTAAGTTAAAAATTTAGTATGTATATTTTAAGAAATATAATATTAATAAAAAAAGATCAAATATAACTCATTTTAATTGGTCAACTACAACTCATTTAATAACTAGTTAAAATGAGCAAGTCACAAAGTGACACAACAATACTTAGCCTATACTAATCATGCTTTCAATCTTAACCACCCAATTAGTCCTTTGAATCATAACCACTCATTTTGTCCACCTATCCTATTATTTGAAACTATATAAATGGAAATTACTCAACCTTGATTAATCTAACTCAACCTAACTCTACCCTAAGCCCTTGAAAAAATCTATAAATACCAAATATTTGCAGAATAAATCATCCGTTATCTTGCATTACATCCACACTATAGAAAATTAGCATTCATAGTTTTTTTGAATAATCTAGTTCAATTTGTACATCCTATCATAGAATCATTGGTCACTTAGCTTTAATCATGAATTTTCCATTCTAAGACTATCACTAAGGATTGCTTGGATCATAGCCCAATTTTAGCTTCTTAGTTAGGAAGAGATATGACCGTTGGAGGCTTGCAATTTGATATTTTAATCTTGTTTTCCATCTACTTTATTCATATTGTTGAGTTTAATTGATGTTATATGAATATACATCAAGGAATATACAACTTTAGTTTCCACAACTATCTTTTTATGTTAGAGGTAATTAATGACAATCTGTGAGTCTATACTCTATTGATAGGATTATGTGAAACAAATGAGATTTTAAATTTATTAAATGAGTCACAAACAAATGAACATTGGCATAAATTTAATAACATATAAGGTTTTGTTGGTTTTTAAGAATAATATTTAAAAATACAACTTTAATGGTTATATAACTGGATATGTGCTTTTTTTTATAAAAATAATGTTTATTAAGTTTTTATTACAATTTTTTAGCCGATAGGCTATTTGTGGGAACTTTGTTCCTGAAAATTAAAATTTTGACGAAAAATTTGCAAGTTGGTCAAGAAAGTTGTCAGTTTGGCCAAAAAATTAAAATTCCTTCCCATTAATTATTTACTAGTCAATTTTGATCTCCCTTCACTTTTAACTCTTATTTTGATATTTATTAGTTGTTATCTTCACTTTAAACTATTTTTTTTCTTTTTGTATTTATTAGTTGTGATCTCCATTGTGATCTATTCATTTAACTTTTGATTTTTAAAATTGATTTAGATTTTAGTTTTTTAATTTTTTGAATTTTTTTATATTAGTCTAAATTTTTCTTTAAATATTATTTTTTAGTTTTTATAATTTATTTAGTCAATAGAATATTGTATGCATGAATATGCGGCCTCTGCTAACACACACACTTCAACATGGTCCTTATTTGCGGATTCATCTCGGAATGAACATTGGATTGTTCATCCGAAAATCAGCTAGCAAGGCGACCTGTTGCCTTCTATCTAAAGGGAATTGCTTGTTAGATATCCTCAGATTTGAGATGTTAAGCAACCAGACCCTCTAAGAAGGAAGGATTTAAGAAATGAAATTAATCTATATGAGAATGTAGATTAATCTAGAATGAGAAATGCATTCTAATCTAAGAACAAGTAAAGGAAAGTAGATTAATCATATGCATATTATGCTAAATGAAATTAAGCTAAGGATGCAAATGTATGTAAAATATGAGAAAATGTGAGTATGAATTCCAGCAACAATTTGATGCAAATTCGAAATTCATCCTCTCCCAAAATGAAGAGATGAGGGTCTCTTAAATAGACTTTCCTGGAATCCATCAACGATTGAGATCGATTTCAATCAACGGTCATGATTAAAGGTGAAGTTTAGTCATAAAGGAAGATTCCCAAATTAAAGGGAGTTAACTGATTTAATTTGAGTAAAATAAGGAGTTAACTGATTCAATTTGAGTAAAATAAGGAGTTAACTGATTTAACTCATTTTTTATCAATAGTGAACTGAAAATTTCTTTTTTTGAACTAAAGAGAGATTTTGGTGAGATAATTAATTTAATAAAATGAGATATGCTCTCATAATTGCCTTTTCTATTTAATTAAATAATCCTTTAATTAATTAGAGACACTTTTCTTATTTAATTAAATAACTTTATTTAATTAATTAGGAATGGCTTCCCATTTAATTAAATAACTTTTTATTTAATTAATTAAAATAGGCACATTTATTAAATTAAATAAATTTAATTCCATAGTACATTAGCCTTAAGATATTAATTTAATTTAATTAAAGTGTAAATACTTTAAATTAAATTAAATTGTAATCAGTAGGTTTAATGTGACAAATATGAGTAAATACTATAGGAATTAAATAATAAGCATGATGAATGCAGATTAGGGTTTTCTGCATCTAAAAATTAAGTCAAGTAGCGAATAACAGAATAAGAATTGCCTATTAGAATAAGACTTTAGGATTGATCAGAAATAGACCAAAATTGGTTGAGATGGCAATGAGCCAATTTTGGGGTATTACATTTTGCCCCTCTTTGAATGAATGTGCAAGCAACACGTTCAATTCAAAGATAATCAGAAAGCATGATGCAAACATGAGATTGTTTCCGAAGTTGATTACACGGAGACCAATTGATAAGATTTTAAGAACTATCTCTAGAACAGAGCTTAATCCCAAGGAATCCAAGTAGAGTACTTAGATACCTAAGATCGATAGCATTTAAAAGAATATCTCGAGAACGAAGCATAATCTTTAAGGATCCAGACAGAACGTCTAGATACTTGAAATTGAAAGCATTTAGATGATTATCTCCAGAACGGAGCTTAACCTTCAAAGATCCAGACAGAACGTCTAGATACCTGAAATTGAAAGCATTTAGAAGATTATCTCCAAAATGGAGCTTAACCTTCAAGGATCCAGATAGAACACCTAGATACCTGAGATTGATAGCATTTAGAAGACTATCTCCAGAATGGAGCTTAACCTTCAAGGATCTAGATAGAACACCTAGATACCTAAAATCGATAAAAGAGAACAAGATACAATCATGAGTTGTAGAATCATCCCCAGAACGAGGCTTGATCCTCAAGAGTTAGGGTTTAGACTGTCCCAATACCTATCCATCAAACTCTAAGAAACGTTGTTATAAGGTTGATCAATTGATGAAAATATAAGATAGATGTCAAAGATGCCAAATAGAAAGGAACAAGATGCCCCGAACGATGAGATGCCCCAAGTGATAAGGACATAAAATGGGAACCAGATGCCCCAAGTGATAATTATTCAATGATGTAATCATCTTGCCCCCTCGGGAGTGAAATCGAAAGATGACACACCAAAAATATGATGTGAAGTAGTATAGCAATAGATACAGAAGAAATCTAAGATTCAGCAGAATCTAGAAGAGATCAGAACGATCTAAAGAAGATTCAAGTTTGTTTTGAAATGATTGCGAAGTTGCAAAGACCAAGTTTGACCAAAAGTTGACCAAATTTAGCCACAATTGACTTGATTTGACTATTTTCAAAATGAATTTTGAAAAGATGGAGAATGTAAAGTTGAAAGGATTCCAAGAATCACAAAGTATCAAAAAGATTTTGGCTGCACAAGCGTTCGATCGCGTCAGTCCCTAAAAATTTTTAAATGCATTTTTGATGCTCTTAGGTGTGTCAGATTTTGAATTTGATCCCAAAAATGGATCCAGAATGGTCCAATTAGCCACAGGTACAATTTTTGCACAAATTCGAGCACTTTGAAAATTTTGGTCAACAGCTATATAAGGGCCTGAGGGGTCATTTTCAATTCATTTGTACTTTTGTCTTCTAGTGATTTTGAGCTTTGAGAGAGACATGGCAGTGAATGTGAGATATCATCATTTTGAGTGCTCTAGATGACACAGTCGACTAGCAGACTGCAGACCACCGGTGAGTCATTGATTTTCCATCTTTGTACTTTCATGTTTATGCATTTCAAGGTCATTTATTGCATATTTAGAATGCTTTTAGGATTGTATAATTTTTCTTCGCGCGAGACCTATCGGCTTTTGCACGAATATCTTCTTTCTTCGCGCGAAGATTCACAGTTGTCTGTTTCTTCGCACGTGGCAGTGAGGATCTTCGCGCAAGAGGCATTTGGTTTTGTGCAAAGAAATAGATTCTTCATGCGAAATCCTCTTTTCTCATGCGGACATTTCTTTCTTCACGTGAGCAACTCTTTTTTCGTGCGAATGCATGATTCTTCACATGAAGAAAGAATGTTTTCACACGAAAGTGCTAGAATTTCACACAAGATTTCATGACAATTATGTATAAAAGTTTGATTTTCGCACTCAAAATTGCTGTTTGTTTGTCGTTTGTTTTTGTGCATGCAGGAGGTCTTTGGAGATGTTACATTCAAATCACATTATCCGCCATATGGAGAGTTATTGCAGAGTCTTGATGATGCAAATCGGGCTCACATTGCCCGATTGGGTTTGTCCTCTTTATGCCGGATTCCAGCCGTGATGGTGAATCACAGCTTACTCACAGCTTTGGTGGAGCATTTCCATTCGAAGACAAACACCTTCCACTTGCCAATGGGTGAGATGACCATCACTCCGAAGGACATCTGCAGGATTCTGAGGATTCCTTTTCATGGCACCTAGGTTATTTATGATACAGTGCCCCAACCAGGGATAGAGGCATTATCAGTTGTGTTTGGGAGAGAGCTATCGAGGGGTAGGGCCATCAGTTGGGATGAGCTTATGCACACATATGGACTAACACACAGGCTGGCATCTGTGCTAGCTATATTCATGAGCTGTTTCTTATGTCCTAACAGAGGATAACATGGTTTGGAGTGTGGGTCGGGTGCCATGCTTCGTAGGATGCTAGAGGCACCTGAGATCTTTGGGTGGGGTCAATGCATGCTGGCTCACCTTTTTCATGAGATGCACAAGATCATCTTCCACGAGAAGAAGACCATGGCAGGGGGAGTTTATGTTTTACAGATCTGGGCCTGGGAGCATCTTCCCATATGTCGGCTGATTTTTGAGGATGCCCGGGAGCCTATGGAACCCTACATATGCAGATATTGAGGGCATATTATCCAGGCCCACTTGGGTAAGACTAAGCACTGGTGGATGCATCTTGATGACCTGGTGTCCATTGTATGGTGACCATGGACAGAGATAGAGGACTGGGATGATGCCCCTAGAGAGTTTCCATGGATGTTTACTTCTTGACCTCTGGCGGGCAAGACTACATCTATCATAGAGAGATTCATGATCTCACAAGTGTGATGGCAATATGGCCGACCATAGGAAATTTCACATGAGTAATGTGCCTATGCCAGGGTGCAGAGGGATATTGAGTGGGGATGGCCTCCACAGATGGATCCAGGGCGATCCATGATAGATATCTGTAGTCTAGCTTCTGTTCAGTGGGACTACTTGCCAGAGGTAGTAGATGCAGGGATGATGCTTGCATATTAGGCATTTTTTATCAGCTATCCGTTCCCATGCTTCACAGATCCACTAGGGATGGTAGGGCAGGCACAGAGACAAGTGCCCTAGCAGTAGTAAGCACAGCCACAGCCACCAGGCCAGCCACAGATTCTACCATAGGTCTAGCATCAGGTACAGTAGATGCCTATTCCCCCATGTCAAATGGGATTAGATCCAGGTGCTGGGGACAGTAGGGTAGGACACAGTAGATGATGGAGGTAGAGGACAGAGGAGAAGGCCCTGTAGCAGGAGGGTCCACAGCAGCAGGTGCCACCACAGTCGCAGGCACCTCCATAGCAGTAGGCACCAAAGATGGTAGATGAGGATATACTAGATCAGCCAGTAGGTGGGGTGCAGGACATGGTACGGTGGTATCGCGAGCGAGTTCTTTAGGCCTCCCAACAATTGGGAGAGTTATAGATTGCAGTAGCAGTCAGGGATGCGTAGCTGGTAGAGTGACAACAAGATGCTGATCTTTGGAGAGAGCGCGCCAAGACTGCAAAGCAGAGATTAGAGCTAGCGCAGGATGAGATCTAGTTCCAGTTGGCTCAGGTAGCATATTACTATGCTGCATGCACCAGCATCGTACCTGATGAGACACTTCAAGTGTAGTGATATTCGTAGTATGCACAAGAGTCTGGGGGTGCATGACCTCCTGTCAGGCCAGATATGACACCGCCGCCTTCGCCACCTACTGCCCCTACTCCTCCTGCTCCTCCTAGAGGCGAGGGTTTGGGACAGAGTTAGACACTCTGTACGTGATCTTTGATTTTGATCCCTGGCTATGGATTGATTGGTGTGCCAGCACCACATGTATCATTTTTGATCGATTGTGCTCGAGTAGCGCCCATTTTTGTACTGACCCATTCTTTGATATATATATATATATATGATATTTTGAGCCAATTTTCTATGTACATGTCATTGTCTATTTTGTTTTGCTTTGATGTACATGAGATGTATGTTGTACTTAGATAGAACGCATATGTATGAACTGACATCTCATGTAGTGTTGCATGCTTTTGTTTGATAGTCACAGGTATTCCATTGAGGAGCATGAATGGACGAACCAAATGCTTGTATAGCCGTGAAGGAATCTGATACGTGTAGAGTATGAACAGAATGACCATCAAATTGCATGGTAATGCAAATGAAGTATGTAATGCAAGACTATGTTAAATGCAACCCTAGGTGTAGTTACCAAGCCTCAACGATTTATCATCACTGGGTATAAAATAAAGCTGGTATATTATACAATTCCCACTGACATTGCAATCATGGAAATATGAATATAACATATGTTATTGGTTTTTCGGGATTAAATGTAAACATTCAAGGCACAAGAAGCTAGAATGACCAAAACATTTGTCCCTTTTAATGTAGCAAGTGAACATAAGCATCAGAGCATAAATGCTAGGATGACCTAAATGTTGCTTGCATCATAGGCACATCAAACACACGGTAGATCCCTCTTATGCTAAGTATTCAGTATTCATTCTGTCCACAACGACCCTTGCATTTAACTTGAGACAGAAGTGTACTAGATATACTTGCAGTGACCCGTACGTTCACTTAATAGGATGAGTATCAGTATGTACTATAGCATGAAGAGTTCACACTAAAAACAAGGAGAAGAACCAATGTCATTGACGTATCTGTATAAAAGGAGTCGAGGTACACATGGCAATCCAATATGTGATAGAGGCTCTTATAGTGGACACCCCTCTTATAGGAATATATCAACTTTTTGGAACTAAACCGCAAACAGAAAGCAAAGAAAAGATCATGCCCCAAGTCATTACTTCTCTAGTTGAAGATGACATCATCGAGTTTCTCGAGGGGATATGATAAAGAAAAACAAAGCAAACAAAGAAAATGCTCAGCATATCCAAACAAGTATATCATTTTTGAGTTCAATGTTTTTAGAATTAATGTCAAGTGTCAGTGTCCAGAACAAGTTTGAAAGAAATCTCGTCAATAGGGTGACAACAGTAGGTAGGTGTAGTCAAAATGACTGGTGACTAAGGTCAAAGAGGACTCTTCATGATGAAGGACTTAAGAAGGACTGAGCGATAGTAGGCAGACATAGCCAGGACGACTGGTGACTGACGTAAGAGAGATCTTCCATAAAAGAATCTAGAGACATAACCTGAGCAACGATAGGAAAACACAACTGAAACAATTGGTGACTATTGCGAAAGAGATTCTATGAGGAGAATCTTAGAAAAGAGAGTGATACTGGCGACAGTAGGTAGACGTAGTGAGGACCACTGGTGACTATCGCGAAGGTGATTCTATGAGGAGAATCTCGAAAAGAGAGTGACACTGGCGATAGTAGGCAGACACAGTGAGGACCACTGGTGATTGTCGCAAAGGAGATTCTATGAGGAGAATCTCGAAAAGAGAGTGACGTTGGTGACAGTAGGCAGACATAGTGACGACCATTGGTGACTGTCACAAAGGAGATTCTATGAGGAGAATCTCGAAAAGAGTGACACTTGTAAGAATCTGAAAAGATTAATAACCCAGAAAACTAGTGCAAAGAGTAAATATCTAAACTATGATGCAAATGATACAAAATCAAAATAGCATCATAGAGTTAGTCTCTAAGAGAGTAATGCAAATGCTAGAAGCAAAATAGCATTAAGAGAATGCAAAAATAAGAGATACAAATACAAGCCAAGTAGCATGCTTATATAGGCTAGGAAGAGGGAGGAGGTGGCAACACCAACCAATGAGGAGTAACCATCTATTGGACTAAAGATAGCAAAGTATCTTCCCAAGATAGCTAATGGATGCTCACATGTAGGAAGGTGACACCTCACAACCATTCACCTAATAAGACATGCTTTATTAACCTAAGTGAGATTATTAAAAGTGTAGTAAAAACCTAGCAAAATAGGAAAAATAAAAAAACTACACAAACAACACTAAGGGGGAATGCCCTCGAGCTGTGAGAAGACTCAATCCATGGATACATGAGCAGAAAGCAAGAAAGCAGGAAAGCAACTGTATAGAGAGCCAAAAGATGTGTTGCAAGATGGGGCATTGGGAACAAGAGGCACCTGTTTACCAGGTTTTCACCTTCTCAGCAAGATTCTCTTTTTTTGCTAACATAATGCCTATTTCTAGGTTTTCACCAATGGCACTTTTTTTTGTTTTTCAATTTTATTTTTTGTATTTTTTTCTCTTTTTGATTTTTTTGCATTTTTTGGAATTTTGAATTTTTTTGGTGTTACCAAGGCGCCTATTGCTAGGTTTTCACTAGGGTAACAATTTTTTAAGGACTTTTTCAAATTTTTAGGATTTTTCAAAGATTATTAGCTCTCAAGAAGGATCACCTTGATTTTGTTTCAGTGTCTAGCAAGGTGTAGGACAAGATGTAGTAGCAAGCGAGTGGATAACCAAAGATGGATAGGAAAGGAGTATGAAGTGGTGAATGTTACCCTCAAGGAAAGCCTTCACAAGATTACCCAAGCTAGGGAAAAGGATATAAGCTCATGGTGTAATGAAAGGTGTCACATCAGTAATCCAAGAAAATGACCATGTCAAGAGATTGCTAAGAACTAAGTTTTCTTCTTTCTTTCATTGATCAAGACCAAAGGGTTAACTGAATAGGATAGCAAAGTTTGCTATGGAGGTTATAAGTGATGAGGACTTTGGGAATGAGGACATCTAAAGGATAAGCTAGATCATGATAGGATGTCATGGATAGAAGAATTACACATGACGCCTGTTTACCAGGTTTTCATCATAGTACTTGTCCAAGGCGCCACAAGAAGTAGTTTTCACCATAAGACGGATTTATTTTTCTTTAATTTTGCTACCAAGTCGCCTATTTCTAAGTTTTCACCAAGGCACATTTTTTCTTTTTTTTTTTTCTTTTTTTTTGGATTTTTAGAGTTTTTAGAAAGAATTCAAGCCTTTCTTCAGTGAGATAGCACTCCTATAATGTAAGTTATGATAAGCCAAGGCCATAGCAAGGTACACTCAAAGATGTTGATAAGCTAATGGAGGGAGATAGTAGAAAAGATATATGGAGGGCAAGGTTTAGGCTATGGATAAGATAAATGGGATGGAAGGATAAAAGGTGGAGGATAGAAGGTGGAGTGGATAGGATATTGAAAGGGATGTGCAAGGGGAGAAGAAAAAGTGGGCAAGATCAACATTGACACACACCTTGAAGGGTGATGGAATAATGGAGGAAATATGGATGAAATAGTATGAGGTTTAGATGCATGAGGTGGTGGAATAATTTCGAAGGAAGGTGGAGTAGAAGGCTTTGAAACCTTTTTAGGAAGATGTTGGGAAGAAGGTAGAGTGAAAGCCTTTGGAAGCTTGAATTTCAACTTTGATTTGTTTTCAATATTCAAGTCCTTCAAAAGATACTTGGGAATCCATATAGCTTTTGATTTTTCATTAGATGCTTTGGAACGCATTTCTTCAATAACAGATTTAAGAACCCATACTTTCTTTGGTTGAGCTCTTTGAATAGTGGACCTTTGCGGTCTCTTTTGCATATTTTCCTTCTTGACATCCACATGTCGATTAGGGGAGACATAGTGAACTTTTGAGGACGGATTCATGCACTTATGTTTTAGTTGATCATCCAAATTGCTTACAAAGGACTTGGGATTTATGGATGAATGAGGCCAATATGACTAGTTTAGATGGAAAGGTGGATGTGAAGAGTTCAAGTATGTGTATCTTTGTTGATCTTGGGGTAAGGTAGGAGGAATGTGTAATGAGCTAGTAGTGGCAATAGGAGATAGAGGAACATAAGGTCCCAATATGGATGGAAGACTTGAAGGTTTTAGCTTAGATGGGTAGGGACCAAGGACAGATTTAGAAGATGTGAATGAACCATGAGTATAGATATCAACATCTTTAGAGTGAGCAATATGACCAAAGTCATCAATAGATTTATGAGTAACTATTATAGGAGCAATACCTTTGAGAGGAGTATTTAAAGCTTGAGCATAGTTTGGAAGTGAATGTAGCGAGGTAGAATAAGAGAGCGAGAGAACACTTTTCTCTTCAAAAGGAATTTTGGGTAACATAGAAAAAGTATCCTTCTCTTGGTCTTTTGTAATCTCCTTAATGATGGTGGAAGGAATATCATGATCTTGCTTAGTAGAGGTGCATGACATGGGAGATGGGGGACTATGTGGCTCTTGAGATGGAGGCACAAGATCTTGGAAGACTTGAACGGGGATGAAGGAATCTTGGTCTTGATCAACACTTGTTTCTTCATCATTTAAGTGGTCCTCTTGACATGAAACCAAATCCAAGGATGAGGGAGTATTTGACTCTATATTCAAATATATTTCTAGAGTCTCCATAATAGGCTCTTGAAGGGACAATGGAGGAATAGTTGGATTGGGGATAATAGGAGGAGCAATACATGGAGGTTTTGGATCTTTGCTTTGTGTAGTATGGGAGAGGTTTGCAGCTAAGTCAAGATTAGCTTGAGTTTCCTTTAAAGGTAGTCCTTGAGGGTACACATAGTCAACTGGGGGAGTAGTGAGTTCTTTTGGTGAATATGTGTTGGAAAGATTGGACAATTTAGAAGGTGGATGTATGTTGGAGGAAGTAGAAGTTGTGTTTGAACCGTCACTAGACATGGTTTCATGAGGTTGATCCTTCTTGAGAGTAGAATCTTTATTAGTTGAGAGCTTAGATTTTTGAATTATACCATTGTCAAAGAGATCTTGATCTTGTTTTTCAGCTCCTTACAATGGGAAGTTTTATGTAAATTATGTCTATGATAGACACAATAGTTACTCATAAAGGAAACTCTCGCCAAAGTGAGCTTAGGTAAAGTAATGAGTTTTTCTTCAAGAAGTTCTTCCAAAGTTGATTCATAAGATCTTCCCAAAGGGGTGAAATCACACTTTGTTTTAGGTTCTCAAGGTTTGTTTTCAAAGATATTCCTAGATTTCTTGAGCGTATGTGAGGTGTTCTCAGATGTCTTAGATTCAAGATCACAAGAATATGATTTTTGGTTGTCATAAGAGGAAGGAAAATTGTCTCTCAAGGAGAATTTTTTCAATGATGTTTCATCTTCCTCCTTCAATCTTTGAAGTTGAGCGCTCAATGATTGGGTTTGTTGATTCATGTTTGCAATAAGTAGCTCCTCTTCCTCACTAGGAATATTGGATTTAGCGCATTTGTTGTTAGCCATTTTGATGTACTATGTTTCAAGTAGTGACAGCCAAGTTTTAGAACATAAGTCAAGTTACCACAGTCATAGACAATGACAAAAAGAAAAAGCTTAGACAAGGACCGCACTAGGAAATAGTCTCAGAAAAGAAAGATAAGAGTGCAATATACTAAGGTACGAATAGTTTGATTTGAAGGCTAGAACAGCCAAAGATTATGACTATCATGACACAGAGTACAACAAGCACTAAAGGACAAGAGCAAGATAACTGAGAGACAAGACTAGTTAAAGTATGGATCACAAGTCATTAGCTAAGTAGGATGCCACTGTTTGAGGAATGTTTGCAGACAATAAGTGACAAACAAATGCAAAAAAGGGCAACGTGCAGATTGCAGATAGATAAATTAGACCAAAAGTGGAAATGCTGACACAAAGTCTCACGCGAAAAACTTTTACGGGCTGCACGAAAAAGTTTTACAGGCCACGTGAAGAAGTTTTACAGCTCGCGCAAAGTTCAGTGACAGTTTTTAATTTCGCGCGAGAAAGCTCACAGAGCCGCGCAAAGACTCATAACAACAGTTTAATTTCGCACGAGAACAAAATCATTTCACGTGAGGACTAGATGATTTCACGTGAGACCAAAATGATTTCGTGCGAGAAGGAAAACCAATTTTACAATAGTAACTGATTTTGAAAAATTTTGATCATTTTAGTAACCAAGCAGATAAACAGGCACATAGAACAGTAAGAAGGTGATTTCAAGCACGTCTAAAAACAATGAGCAAGGGAAAAAGCAACCTTGTGCATGAACAATCAAGTGACTTAGTACACGTTGATTCTTAAGAGAGCTAATTGTGTATGTTTTCAAAAAGTTTGCAATCACGCATACATCCCTAGAAAATAAAAGTTGGCCTCTCTAAAGTTTTTAGTAATGTTTTGACTCTGCAACTTTTATGACTCACAGGGGTGACCTCCAATCCTGGCGCACCGAGGATTTAACACAATCCGAGAACTTAATCTTCAAGAGCTGCTGGGAAGATCTGACAACCCACAATGAACCACACCCGTGGAGATTTCTTTCACAAGGACATTTATATAGCGGTTGTCACTACCACGTCAAAAATGGCTATTATCGCTCGAGGTTCCATCAACGCAGTTTGCCTTGTAGAGGGATTGTCTGCTACGGTTAATCCTCTCTAAAGGTGACCGACTCACAATAGTGTACCACAAGGGGACTTAGCTTCCAGATTCAAGGTCTTGACACCTTTTCACTTTTAGCCCAATCAAAGCAGACAGATTAATCCGACACGCTAAACTAAGAGTATCTCTTAAAGATCTATGATATCAACTCCCAGTGATCTATCAACCTCTCTAGAGAAAGGATGCCTCAATCAACAAGTTGAAGATTCATCTATCTGCGAGATGCTCAAAGTATCCTCCCCACCTACAAGGAATCCATCTTAGAGAGGAGTTTCACTATGAACCCACTTCCTCAAGATCCACGAATAGTGTTCATGGGGGCTTAATTACTATGTGTGTACAGATGTTAATTCTCGAAAACAAATCTATCCAAAAGCAATCAAAAAGCACAAGGTGACACACTTAATGCTTTAACTAATGTGAGGTGAGTCCAAAGATGTGCAACATTTAACCCCTCACACAAGCCAAAACGAGTCCACAACTCAGAAACTAGTGAGTTCTAAAAAGCACAAAAGAGTTTCCTTATGGAGCATTTAACACTTATTTTCTGTAGACCCCTCCCCTTTAACTGGTATTGATCTTGCAACCACAGGGTGGAATGAGGGGCCGGCGGATTAGCGAGTCCAATAACCCAAGATAGCTAATTATATCTATCACTAATAACTAAGCCTGCTAGATGAAACTAATAGAGATCACAACTTAGTATCAAATTATGCATGTGTTGTAAAATGAGAACATGAAAGGAAACACACACAAGCTTGACACAAGAGATGTTCACTTTAACTCCAAATGAAGTGTTATTAGTAAAAAAGAATTACCTAGTAATCCTCGCAACGCGCTTAGTAGATATTTTACCTTTTCTTAACAACTTTATCACGCTTTTCCAATTGTCCCGCAAACCACTGTTATGTGGTTCCAAAAAATCAAAAAACATAGAAAAACTAAAAACCATGAGTAGTTAGCTAAAAAATCAGAAAACACAAAAATCAATGCAAAAATTGCCTCTATCAACAGAGTCTCGCATGAAATTTTTGACAGTCTGCATGAAGAAGTTTTACGACTCACGCGAAGAAACAGGTTCTGTGCGAAGTTTCGCACGCCCAAAAACTTTCTCACGCGATAGGGAAAGAATCTTCGTGCAAAGATTCTAAATCCTCACTTGAAAATGAACAGTCTTGCGCGAAGATTCCAAAATATGTACGGAATAGTACGGACAGAGAACAAAAAAATGATTTTAAAAATATAGAAAGAGGCCAGAAAAATTGATTTTCGAGCCCCACAGTGGGCGCCAAAAATGTATGCGTGAATATGCGGCCTCTACTAACACACACTTCAACATGGTCCTTATTTGCGGATTCATCCCAGAATGAACATTGGATTGTTCATCCGAAAATCAACTAGCAAGGTGACCTGTTGCCTTCTATCTAAAGGGAATTGCTTGTTAGATATCCTTAGATTTGAGGTGTTAAGCAATCAGACTCTCTAAGAATGAAGGATTTAAGAAATGAAATTAATCTATATGAGAATGCAAATTAATCTAGAATGAGAAATGCATTATAATCTAAGAACAAGTAAAGGAAATTAGATTAATCATATGCATATTATGCTAAATAAAATTAAGCTAAGGATGCAAATGTATGTAAAATATGAGCAAATGTGAGCAAATGTGAGTATGAATTCCAGCAGCAATTTGATGCAAATTTCAAATTCATCCTCTTCCAAAATGAAGAGATGAGGGTCTCTTAAATAGACTTTCCTAGAATCCATCAACGGTTGAGATCAATTTCAATCAACGATTAGGATTAAAAGTAAAATTCAGTCATAAAGGAAGATTCTCAAATTAAAAGGAGTTAACTGATTTAATTTGAGTAAAATAAGGAGTTAACTGATTCAATTTGAGTAGAATAAGGAGTTAACTGATTTAACTCATTTTTGATCAATAGTGAACTGAAAATTTCCTTTTTTGAACTGAAGAGAGATTTTGGTGAGATATTTAATTTAATAAAATGAGATATGCTCTCATAATTGCCTTTTCTATTTAATTAAATAATTCTTTAATTAATTAGAGACACTTTTCTTATTTAATTAAATAACTTTATTTAATTAATTAGGAATTGCTTCCCATTTAATTAAATAACTTTGTTTAATTAATTAAAATAGGCACATTTATTAAATTAAATAAATTTAATTCCATAGTACATTAGCCTTAAGATATTAATTTAATTTAATTAAAGTGTAAATACTTTAAATTAAATTAAATTGTAATCAGTAGGTTTAATGTGCCTAATATGAGTAAATACTATAGGAATTAAATAATAAGCATGATGAATGCAGATTAGAGTTTTTTGCATCTGACAATTAAGTCAAGTAGCGAATAGCAGAATAAGAATTGCCTATTAGAATAGGACTTTAGGATTGATCAGAAATAGACCAAAATTGGTTGAGATGGCAATGAGCCAATTTTTGGGTATTACAAATATTTGTTAGACATATTATTTTTTTGTATTTCTCTTATTAATTTTTCATAATAGATTTTTTGATGATTTTTTTTAAATGATTATTTTTTTCATATGATAAATTTAATTTAAATAAATAATATTTATTAATCTATTTTTAAAAATTTAGTAACTATTATTTTTTTTCTTATTTATTTAAAAAATAATTACTTGTGATCTCCACATTAGATTATGTTGTGATATCTATTTATTAGACTTTTGATTTTTTAAATTGATTTAGGTTATAGTTTTTAAATTACTTTAAATTATTTCCTTATATTAGAAATATATTTTTTTTAGTTTCTATAATTTATTTAGTCAATAGAATATTTGTTAGAGATGTCATTATTATTGTTCTTCTTTTTTTTTGTATTTCTCTTATTAGTTTTTTGTAATAATTTTTTTGATAATTTTTTTTTAAATGATTATTTTTTCCATATTTGATAAATTGAATTTAATTGTAAAATCTTGAAATTATTGAATACATTTCTTAAGCAATATTCAAATTTCCTGAATATTATAAATTTTATATCTATGTTTTAATCTTCAACTTTTTAATTTTTGTATTTTCATTTTTAAAAAACTTATATTTACATTATTTAATGTTCATTCTACATTTTTCTCTTAAATCTCATCTCCTATTGGTGCACTCGTTGCATGTACAAAAGCATGCGACTACTAGTACTATAATATTTTTAATATTTCATATTGAAATTATCTTAGTTTTGAAGGAGCCCAGACAATTTTGTTAGAAAAGAGAAAAATATGGAATTTTTTTTATTTTTATGAAAGAGGTAGAGTGGAAATTTAGAAATAAGATTCAACAAAGGTATCTCAACCAACCAACCAAAAACAAGAAGATTAACAAAAGATTACAACTAACAAAACATACAACCTCTCAACCTATTACTATACCAATTAAAAACAAGAGCTCTATGCGAGCACGAGTCCCTGCCTATTGTGGAAAGCAGTCTTTGAAAGGGGGAAAATATGGAGGATAGTTGTAAATTTTGAATAATATATAAAATGAGTATGGTTAACTTTAAACTTTACATTTCCATGTAGCAAACTATGCATATAAAAAGTAGTCGGCACTAAATATTTAAAAAGTTAAAAGAACACTAAAAATACCACATATTATGATCTTCCTCTTTTCGATATATGAAGGAATACATACCATCAACGTGGTGGAAGGGTTGGCTATATTGGACGCTCTTGAGAGAGCTCATGCTTTGGGGTGGCAGAGAGTTGTCTGTGAATATGATTCACAAGTTTTGATCAATTTGCTTATTGAGCAGAAAGTTGCTCATGTGAGCTGGCAGTTGGCTAGGGTGGTGCAACAAATTTTACGGGTTAGTTCTTTGGTGGAAATGGTGACATTTTTCCATATCCCCAGAGAATGGAATAGGGTAGCTGATTGTTTGGCATAATGGGCTTCAGAGCATGCTGAGGGGTGGAGAGTTGAGGAGTGGGAATTGATTCCCCAGGGGATCCGCCTAGATTTAGTGAATATTCTTGATGAAGATAAGGCTAAGAATGGCAACAATTGATGTTGTTGGTCTTTTTTTTTTACTTGGGACCTATGTCCCCTACCATTTTTGTAATGTTGTTCTCTGATCTTCAATAAAAAATTTTACCCCCTTTTTTCAAAAAAAAATACCACATATTATATTAAAAGAATTTGTTCTGTTGAAAAATATATAATTACAATATAGGTTTGTTAATTTTAATAATTGATTAAAACTGATTACAAAAGATTAGAATAAAATTAAAAATGGTTTAAATAATTCCGAATAATTTTCTAATAAAATATAAAGAATCCAGGTTATAGATCTCTCCAAAATCCTAGATCACAATTGTAATCGGACACGCATGTATTTGCTGGTAACCACAAGATTGTACTTGTCAATGCGTAATGCTGATAAGATTGGAAGCATTTTTTTCAACTATTCCTTTATTTTATGCTTTGATTTGTAGTTATTGGCACTTTTAACTAATTGTAAGAATAAAATTTAATATAGTTGATATAATTGAAATTGAATTTGTTTGTATAAAAACGAGATTGGAATTGTTGTATATTTGAATATAAATATATTTTAAGTATATTTAAATTAAAAATCTGCTTATTTATCAAATTAAATATTTCCAAATTGATCTTATGCCTAGATATGTTTATTCAATCTCTGTTTGATCAAATGACATTAGTATATCCAACTTTAGCAATCTATCTTGATTATGATAATATGATTTTCAATTAATAAATTAAATAAATATAATTAAATGTTATTTATATATTTAATGAGTATATCATAGATTTCTTCTGTATTAAAATAATATAATATTTATTTTATTTAATAAATTAATTTTGAGAAAAGAGGCGTAAAAATTTATTAAGACGGAAAGGAATACAACAAGGAGAGCTCAACAACGAGCTCGATCCTAAGCAACAAGATCATTAATAAATTAATTTTAATAAAAGATTTAGAACACTATTTTTTAAACATAGAATTTTATAATATTATATTACACTTATATATGATATTAATTTCTATTATAGAACATTATAGATATATTTTTCTAGCAATTACAAGTATTTGATTAATAAATATATAATATTTTAAGTCTTCATATCTAATTATATAATTTAATATTATATTAAATAAGCTTTATGTTATTATTCTATATTTTCTACACATATATTTCTATTTTCTTTTAGTTTCATATTTTTTAAATTCTTTATATATAGAGTTAGTGAATACAATATCTTCATTTTTCTACATTCAAAAATACTTTTATTCGTTTTACATGGAGTGTATTAATTAAACTTAAAATTTGTGTCATCGGATCGAAAATCTTTCCCTGATATTTTCAACTCCTTATTTCCTATTTTTCAACTTGTTTTCACGGAAAGTAATTTCTTCGATCACATGCATTATTTAAGTTAGAACTCTATCAAACTAATTTTCCTCCTTCTATTCGTTGTTTTGTTGCCTGATCAGATTGTGCAGAGTGGCGGCCATTTGTTGCTGGTTGTGCAAAATCTCTACAGGCTTGTCTTCTTTCGATTGTGTCTGTGTGCTTCCATTCTCACACTGGCGACGACTTTGCTTGTTGGCCGCCATTATTTCCCATCTTTGTTCGATTGTTTCTCGCATGTTGGTCATTTTTTCCAAACTTTTATTATTTTGTGAAGAAGGAAAGGCGACTGATGAAAGAGTGCAATCAATTTTTCAGATTGGTAGAGTTGCAGACATTTAACGTGTCATATTACGACTGCAGAACTTTTCTGATGCATATTAAATGCATGTTTATCTCTTAGCATTTAATGTGCTTTGATTTTATCTACCTATTCTTCATACTTTAGACAATTTTTTTTGTAAAAAAGAGCTAAATACCCCAGTTAAATCTAATTCATCCAATCGAAAAATAGAAATTTCTATTCAATAATTATTTTTTAAATATAGCTTTTCCAAACTTTGGAATATTGTGCAAACTTCTTCAGAACAAATTAGTTGGGAGGGGGGTAAAAGATTACATTAGTTCCCTGCCTCTTTAAAAAAGGCAGGGACTAATAAAGATGCTTGACAATGAAATCATTTTTATTTCACCTCTCTTTTGTTTGGAGTGATTTGTTATTGACCTCGTAATTTTATTTTTTTTCATATTCAAGATCTCACATCAATAAGCACTACAACACATCAACAAGCACTACAAATCATATTATTATTATCTACAAATATTTATATAATAATTAATGAAACCTTTAAATACACTACGTGTCACTTTTATCTTTAAAAAGTACTATGATGCTAGGCATAATTTGAATTTTTTAAAGACGTATTTTGATATAGTCACTATATGCAAAACATCGAATAAAGTATATTAAATTTACTTAAAAGCTATATATCAATTCAATAAATAATATTAATTGTAAAATCTCACTCAAATTCCACACAATGATAAATTGAAGTCAGTTAAAAGTTAATTTTTGAAAGTCATGGGAGGAGAAATGGTACTGAAGGAAACAGGGGAAATGGCTGCTATTTCTGCATGTTTCGACTGGATAGGGACATGTGTAAGGATTTACCTACAGCAGAGAGGTAATTCTGACTTGTTTTCAGGAGCGGAGGCTAAATATAGCTTATGGTATGAGAATTATTTAGGAAAAGAATTATTATCATATGAGCGGATTCTTCTTCGTAGCACAGGAGGAGGAGTTTTTCTAAGCATGGGAAATGTCATATTAGTGCTAATAGTATTCGCGTTACCTTTCGCCCTTGTGTGGATTTCGATAACATCTTTGTGCTTCCATTTTCTCATTCTGGTTAAGTGATGTAGCCCTTCTGATAGCAACATAGGATCTTTATCTTATGCAATATCAACAAGACTTAAGTAAGATAGTCAGGGGACTCAAGAAGATGATGACCTTCCGACACGTCAATTGCATCATGGAAGCCGTCGTACATTTTTTCAGATGCACCATTTCTCGTGCAAGTCGTAATGCCCAGGTGTTGTACACAATGCTGAGGGATTTGTTGTGAAATAATTTCAATTTTACTACTCCTATTTAGTTTTGTTCTCATAAAACGCTTGATCTTTGTGAACTAATCAATATATTTAAATAGATGATATGTGGATTTTTAAAAAATAATCATCTTGTATTTGTATGTTGGCTTTATATTATTTTTTAAAGGTAAAAATGCCCTAATCATCATATAAAAGTGTTGGCACTAACATAACCATCGTGCCACATTCAG
The DNA here is from genome assembly GCA_028749045.1 of Cupressus sempervirens. Lineage (NCBI taxonomy): Eukaryota > Viridiplantae > Streptophyta > Pinopsida > Cupressales > Cupressaceae > Cupressus > Cupressus sempervirens. Next base: position 733,920,785 of record CM053784.1, read on the forward strand.
ACTACTAGTGTCACTTGCCGAACTGTGCCAAGACATTGGAAACCATTAGAGGAAACTGGAATGACATCTCTATAATTTTGTTTTTTTTATCATTGACAAAAATGTTCTCTATTTTGGCTCTATATTTTATTTGAGTTTTGGGTTATATTTGACATTGGAAACCATTAGAGGAAACCGGAATGACATCTCTGTAATTTTGTTGTTTTTATCATTGACAAAAATGTTCTCTATTTTGGCTCTATATTCTATTTGAGTTTTGGGTTATATTTGTGAAGTAAACTATATTTTTTGTTGTATTTATGATTTTTTATCATTGCCTCTCTGGTCTTGTTATGCAGTCACATTTTGCATGAAAGTCTCTAAAAACCCCTTCAAACAAACTCGTTTTGGTGCATATCCTACCATCTTTGCAATATGTGTCTCCATATTTCTTGAGGCATTCTCTCAGATGTCACATGCCTCATCTATGCTTTCACTAATTGATAAAAGCAACTATGAAGAGTAGATAAGCAAACCCTGAAGATTAAATTAAACTTATATATATTAATCTATTTTTAAATATAAGTAATAGATCCTCAAACTTGTTAGAATAGTTTAACATTGCTAAATAATTAAACTAAATAGCTTAATATTAGTTTAAAATAAAATAATCTTATTATAAATAACAATATTATATTGAACATCATAAAATTTGGATGAAGCTTGGAAAGGGTAAAAATTTGTTGAAATTTGAACTTCATTAATGAAATTCAGTGAATCTTGTGACTTAATGAAAAACACATGCATATATATATATATATATAACATAATTTCCTAATCTACTAGAGAATATTTTCATTACTATAAACTCATTCAAGACACTGTTTAATGGTGAAGTATATGTTGTAGGTATCTAGATGGCGTTCAGTTAAAATCTTCTTCAATACAAAAACAAAAATAATATTTACCATTTTAAATTTAATTTTACAAAAATTTACAATCTAAGAATTCATAACTATTTAAATCTAAATTGATTTTGAAATAGAATAATATAATTTTTTAATAATATTAAAATAAATTTATATTTATATATTAATAAATTTGTTTAGAAAAAATAAGGCAAGAGCCTAAATGCATCAGTAAATTGTGAGCCTCTCATCGGGGAGGTCTTGGGTTCAAATCTACTCACGATTAACACATAATAATAATTAATTTTAATAATAATAAATAACCTAGACTTTGGTCATTTACCTATCAAAAAAATAATAATGAAACCTTTTTTTTTCAGTTGTACTTAAAAATAAATTAAATATATTATATAGTTATTATTGAATCTATCAAATTAAAAAACAAATTTAACATTACACAAGGAAGACACACACATCGAAGAACCTAAAATACTAGGAGAGGTTGAACTAGATGTACTAACAAATCTGAAAATATATTAAAGGGAGCACAAAGACAGAGAGTCCACATGCACAGAACAGGATGAAGTTTCAGACAAATTTATGTAGACCTATTTGTCTATGTGTTCTAAATGCAAACTTCATTAATTTATTGAAATTATGAAACACAGAAAAAAATGCCACTAAGAAACAAATATAAAGACATTTAGAAAAATTATGACATTTTATCAAAAAATTAATAAACTTGTCTCAGTAACAAAAACTAGTCAAATATAATGAACTCAAAATAGGTTTGTTGAATTTTCTTCGAAAGAATTGTAGAATTAGTGTGCCATCACATTGGTATTATGTGTTAACAATATATCCTGCATAATATGCATAATTGCAACTACTTATGAGATGATTTCATGTATGAATTGAAGGATATTTTGAAAGTGGAATTGAAAACTTAAAATATCCAAGCAAAGAATTGAAAGTTGTTGAATCAAAATCAATTTGGCAAGGAAAAGGATAAAATAAATAATGGATACACATGCATACAAAATAGGATAACAGTTTTAAGGAACTTGCCATTTTACTTTAATGAAATTGGCCCTAGAAAGGAGCCAAGTACAGAGTACAAAGATTGCTTGGAAAAATCACTATTTAATAAATTTGAACTAATTTATTTGTGCGTGCGTGTGTGTGAGAGATCACAACAAAAAACAAAATGAATAGAGCCAAAGAATTCTCTGTGTGTGTGCGTGCGTGCGTGTGTGTGTGCGTGCGTGCGTGAGATCACAACAAAAAACAAAATGAATATAGCCAAAGAATTCAAAGTTGTTGAGTCAGAATCATTTTGGCAAGGAAAAGGATAAAATAAATAATGGATAGACATGCGTACAAAATAGTATTACAGATTTAATGCGCTTGCCATTTTACTTTCATGAAATTGGCCCTAGAAAGGAGCCAAGTACATAGTACAAAGATGCTTGGAAAATAGGAAAAAAAACTATTATATAAATTTGAACTAATTAATTTTACAAAGAGAGTGTCTGTGTGTGTGTCTATATATATATATGATCAAAACAAAATGAAAAATGAATAGAGCATTTTGCAAGTTACATCAGTCAATCATCAAAATGATTGGAGTTACACCACTAAAATAGTTGCTAGATAGGCTAGAGTTATCCATAGAAGGAAATAAGACTAGGCATGGTCCATAGTGGAATAAGAAGTTCCTTAATAGGAAACCTACATCATAACATTGGCATATTTGTTTCTCAGCTCCAATGAGTACTGCAAATGAGTATAAGTGTCAAATATTGAGAGGAGAGTTTGATTCTAAGTGGAGAGGCTATCTCTAGATCAGTAGTTTCTTGACATGAGGAAGTATAGATCGTTATGATGACTAGTTCTAAATAATATGCATTCGTGCACAAAAAGGAATAATAACTCATTATCAAAGCAATAGTCATGCATAAGTAACATATACATAATCATCGACCAATCAAATCCTTAAGGAGAAAAAAGGGACATGCTTTTATGCCAAGAATCATTAATTAGTATCAAAGAGAGTCTTTTAAACATTAACTTAAAACATCAAACAATAACTCACCATCCAACTTGCCTTCACTGGATATGTTGTAACAACTATAATTGTGTACCATGAAATCTTCAACTAGTTTTGTACATATCAAGTTTAAGTTTTCAAATAGGAACCTCCAACTAATTTCTAAAGTAATAATTTTTTTTGAACAAAATTAACTAACATAACAATTAATCCAAGGTTGCACGGGTACTTGGGTACGGGAATGGGAACGGGTACGGGTACGCATATTTTTCAAAATAGGGGACTGGGGTATGTGTGTATGCCTAATTTTTTTCTATATAATTAATATTTTATAGAAAATATAAAAATCAAAATATATGTCATGAGTCATGACATTGAGCATTCAAAACAAGAAATTTGAAAATATGAGCCATAAGTCAAATATATATATATATATATATATATATATATATATATATATATATATATATATATATATATATATATATATATATATATATATATATGCTATTGCTGAATGTTTAATGTTTAAAGTATTTTTCATAATAGGGGACGGAGGTACTTGGGTTATGTCAAACTTATTTAAAAATTAGACTTTTATATTTATAAAAAATCTGAAATTATGAGTCATGACAATGGTTTTTCAAAACAAGAACAGTGATAAAGTTTGCAAATGTAATGTATTGTTTTCAGTTTCAGATTTGCTATATGTTTGAAATAATAATACATGATAAATGCTTAGATGCATAACAAAGAAGGTAGACTTTAAACATGAACAAGAAGATCCTAAATCATATGACGATGACATATTGCAAATGATAAACTTATGACTTGAACAGTGATAAAGTTTATTGTTAATGAGTATCAAAGTTTCAAACTGATTTGGTACTGAATTAAGTTTGATAAACAACAAGCTAATATAAAAATAAAAAAACCAAAAATAAAATCAGAATCTTAATCAAGGTCCTTAGCTATGATGCTCTCCACTGAGTACCCGGTACGTGTACCTCGTAATTGGGAACGTGGGTACGAGTACCAGGAGTGTGGGTATGAGTACTCATGCAACCTTGAGTTAATCTAGTACAGCATTCACATATGACAATTACATGCATGAGACTAATCCATTAAATTAAAGTATAACAACAAGTATAACTATATGAAATTGAAATGGAAACATGTAAATCTATTCACAATATCTAACTATGTTAATAAAATTATAAGCTAGACGGAGAGAAAAGAGTAAGAGTACTCACAAGTTTCTGGTGTGAATGGTGATTGATTCTCATGTATATATACCATGTTTGTCTTGTAGTTCTGGATCTTGTTTCAGAAAGAGAAAAATGATATGACTGGGGCATTTATCCACTAAACCATGGATCTTACTTGATCCCCCTTGCCCACTTCATTACCTGAAGTGGATCCGACCCTTGCAGACCTGAGCCTCTGCAAGGGATGGTAAATGATGGTGTTGAGGTTCGTGGGATCTCGTTGAAGAATACTTCCAACTTAGTCGGTCGTGGTACGACGCATGACTACTGTCTACAGTTGTATCCAACGTTCTTATTCTGACTGTCATCTTTAAATGCACCTTGGCCAAGGTTTTCTTGATTTGGAGTCAATGTCTCACCTTTCCCACTTGACTCTCAGTTAGGTTGATTTCCTTCCTAAGTGGAGATCTCAAAGGATCAAGTCTGTGACGATTGAATACTTCTTGGTTCAGTTCCAATTTGGGTGACTTAAGTTTTAGTTAATCATATATTCAAGTTCCATTATAACCTTACAAGAGTGGGTTGTACTGAATCACATAGATGGGCTTGTATGCATCAATAGTATATTACTGTATTTATGCAGAGAAGTCCGCTTACCTATTGCCATAAGATTCACTGCCTGAGAGACTTTGTTTTGAAGTACCTTCCTATAAGTTTGGTGCTATGTGAAGGAGCCTACTTTTTTTTGGCAAAAATCAGGACTTCCATTTATGATGTTGGAGACTTAAAATAAATAATCATTGATGTCAAATATCATGAGAAAATGAGTATGAAGAATCCTAGATTGAGTCTCAAGGAATGAAGCGGATGTATTAGTATATAAGGTTGAGATAAAGTTTCCAGTCATAATGAATTGGTCTAATGAAATTTCCTTCTCAGAAATCTGTTCTGTTCTAGCCTAGGTGTCTACATGGTTCTTTTCTGCAAATACATACTAGGCTTGCAAGAGTTTCATATCCAGACTCCAGACTCGTATATTCTTGAATTGCTACTGTATGTTCTTCAGAAGAAATGCTTCAGCTCCATATTCTTTGGCAGATTTGAGATATGGCTAATCATACCTAAAATGCTCCGAAACATAATCACTCTCTATTTAAGTCTCGCAAAATTTTACTTTTGATTCCCAAGCCATGATGTGATTAAAATGTTGCACTCTCAAGCTGATAAGAATCATCAAAGTATTTTGGACTGAGAACTGATTACAAAAAGCATTGAGGCATAAATAAAACATTCAAAGCATCCATTCATTAAGCCAGGGACAAAGACATGTTTGTAAAAGAAGTGATAACAGAGGCATTTGCAACTCCCAATTTGAAGAAGGCTAAATTTGATGACAAATTTCAGTTTGAAAAGATGGAATACTTCTCAATTGATCAAGATTCAACTGCAGATAAGATCATTTGTAACCAAACTGTTACTTTATATATGCTAATGTACCAAACAAAATTACAAGGATGTCAATACTAAAACATGATTTGCTCAAGAAAAAGAAATAAGTTCCAGTGGAGTTCATTTCACCTACAGTTTGAGAGCGTATATGAGACGAGACATCATACTGTATATGCAGAAAACATTGAAAGGATTATTTCTCAGAAGGTTAATCATACAGAAGGCAACGTCCAGATCATAAATTATCAATCACACCATAAAGTATTTGATATCACATAAGATGTATTTGGAGATTAGCTATGGAAAATTCAAGTCAATACAGGTTTACACAAGCACGGAGTATGAATCACGATGATAATACTATGCCCAGCCTGGCTTCTCATTTTGACGAAAATGAAGAATATGAAGACAGTCAGACCAAAAATGGTGAAAGCCATTTCCACGTCACCAAAGAAGCATAGTATTTCTGTCAGTGTGTTAGCCATCAAACATCTAAAATGCAATTTCACTGCAAACTGCAATAACGAGCTGGATTTCATGAATAGAAGGGTGACTTCTTTTGTGGATGAGAAGACAAAAATGGTGGAAGTATATCACTGTCAGAGATATATCCCAGTGCATATTAACACGTCAAGATCTTTGAGCAGTAGTATTAAGGAACAATCAATATTGATAAGGCCCGATGAAATACAACAGTGATATTTTATAAATGCCTAAGCAAAGGTGTGATTAGGAATTTACAAAACAGTGATTCTCACTCGTTGACCAGAATTGATTGTGGAATCTTATTAGAAAATTGGCAAGCTTTTGGATTTCCAATTTGTGATTTTCAGAACCAACTTATGTTTGCCAACTTAAGGCAATAATGAGAGAATATAAATGTTCTCATAGGGAAAAGGGTACCATTAAAATTTTCAGCTTATTGTGTTTAACCTGACTAGTCTAGTTGAATGAATGTATGACATGCTATCGAGGATTTATTTGTTTCCAAAGAGTCTTTCCTAAGTAAGAAAGGGGAACAATCACAAAGTTTGTTACAAGTTACTCTATAGATGGAACCATATGGACAAATCTCGAGACCTTTTCCTTTGAAAAATAGGAGCCGGTTCCAAGATTACTAGTTTAACTAAGTGTTCAGAAAGACAATTAACATGATACCTCTTGGTTAATGTTTCACTCTTGGAGCCAGTTTCCAAGTTATCCGAATTTTAATTTAAGAATCTTTAACAAGAGTTGATGTTGTTTTTTTGAAGACTGGTAGAAGAAAAGCTTTAAGGAAATTCTGAACCGGATTGAGTGCACAAAACTGGTTCTACGTGGATATCCGATCTTCAATTCAAGAATAAGAGTGTTAGAAGTGTCTAGTTTTAAGATTGCTAACTACGAATGTGACAATGCTTATATTAGAGTGGTGCAGTGGAAGTTTGTTGGTAGTGTGATACAACAAAGGTTTTATGTCAAGTTGCTCATTCCACCTGTGCGATTGGTTTGGGAGCTTGGATCTGATGGCCTTTAGTTCAATTATGGGTTGCTTAAGGGCAAGCAATCTTTGGGCGGCAAGGATTTGTGATGTCCCCAATTTTAATGTAATAATTTTAATGACCCTCGGAATAAAATAAAATAATAAAGGACGTTTACTTAATAAATGTGAGACACAAATTAATAAAGTGAAAAAATAAATAATATTGTTGGCCTGTACTTATAAATTTCTAGATGCTTTCTTGAGGCCTTTATAAGGAGATGGTAGGGCATTGTACTCATCATGGATCAGATTTGATTTCTCTTTATATTTCTTCAAGTTGAAGGCTGAGGAAGTTGTTTGGAGTTTTGGAGGTGGAAGACCCTCCCTACTCTGCTAGTTGCAGTTTTGGTGGTTCAACACCACCCTATTCTACTGTGGGAAGTACAATAGGGACATTTCATTTGTACGTTGTTGGGTGTATATTTTGCAACTGACAATTTTGGGTAAAAACTAGTCGCACAATAGGATGACCAACCACAGCGTGTGAGACAAAGTATCTCCTACCTTAAAGGGAAGGCTCCCCTTTCTCACCGTTCCTTGGATCAACTCGAGGTAAGCAAGAAGTCGAGAGATTTTATAAAATGGGTGTTACCAATATCCTTTCTTCTTATCTTTCAAGAAAGAATCCACTTATTCATGGAGTGAGTAATGGGCAAGGTGAATCTTTAACTACACTTCTATCAAGAGCTGGAAACAATGATACCGATAAACCTTCACTAACTCAAAGGCTAGCTAAAAATGTACCGGTTTGGCTCTAAGTTGGGTTGTACTTCTATATGTAAAAAGCTTTACAACTAGGGCACAAAGACTCCTAAAAGTAAGAATAACTTAACTATTTTGTAAGGATAACTTAACTATTTTGTGAATTAAGAAAGAGGTATAAACTATAGACAAAGCTTCTAACTATATATTTCCACAATTGCTCCTAGTCAAAGCTTCAGCTCCAATTGCTTCTTAACTCTTTTTATATTGAATTCACAAGATACAATTACCAAGAATACAATATAACATGAATCAAAGATAACTTAGATGAATTATAGATAGAGCTCATAACTCACACAATTAACAATTGCACTTAATCAAAGTTAAGTCTCAAATGCTCTTTTGTATTCACTTTTTTTCAAAATAGTGCTTACACAAGCAAAGTTCGATTGGCACAATTTTTCTAGAACTCTCTTGCATAAAGATAAAGATGATTTTTACAATTAGGGGACACTCTTTTATATAGGAACATGAGTTGAGGAAAAGGTGGAGGAAAAAGTGGGAGCAACTCAATCAACTTTGACCTAGTCTAACCAAAAGAGAAAATATAGGGTTACATGCAGTTGCACATGCAACTCATATTACATCTTTTCAAGTACATGTAACTTGCATTACATGTAATTATATCTTTTCATGTAATGCATTCTCTTTAGACTTACAAATAGAAATAAAAACAAAACAACAATCTTAAAGATTGTTTCTTCGTGTCGTGAATTTAACAATCATACCACGCATTGAGGGAAGATGAAAAATTTCCATTGTCTTTGATATGGCTTTGATCCTCACTGCATCTCCATATGCTGATTTTACAACCTTGGAATTTGTTTCAAATCATAAGTAACACCTATTTCAACTGCATGACAATTTTCAAGGGTTGCCTGCAATTTTGTAATCAACTTCCTCAATGTTTCCTCTTTGTAGCCAATAAGTCCTTGAAATCTGAAAAACATTTCACATGACAGAAGAATGTCACATAAGACTAAGGCATCTAGATCAAATATTTCCATTTCATCCCAATCATTGAGGATTTCATTCAAATTATTTGCTTCTTGAGTCAAAGAAGAGATCAAGTTTCACTCCATTTCATTCATCTCTTTGACACAACTAAGAATTGCAAATATCTTTGGGATAGCTCAAAATCCTTCAGAGATGATTTCTCCTATCCAAGACTTGGTAGCTTCAATTGGCTTTCTTTCCTTGGATGTCTGAGACATAATATCAACACTTTGAGAAGAGTGTTGCCGAATGACTTCATTCAGGCGAGAAACCTCTTGTTTCAGTTGATTTTTCTTCTCCCATAGCTTATGATTTCTATTTGATATATTAGCCATTGCATCCTAAGCATCTTGTAAACAATTTAGACGTGATTGTTTCTTGATTTCAACCTTAGTAAACTTATAATCAGAACAAGTAAGTTCTTCCACAAGTTTGTCCACGAAAGGCTCAACAACTTCAATAAATTTGGTTTTATCTGAATCAAACAAATTCTTTGAAACAATCTTATCTTTCAAAGACTTGGATTTGGTCTTCTTAACAGGGAGACTATCCGAAGGTACAACCACTTTTCTTCTTTTTGTTGTTATTCTGCTTAACTATTCAAGCAAATTGAAACTATCATCTGCAGAAAAAAGTACAATGGAGACCATTGACATTGATTTAGATTATATTTCTATTGTGATTGAGCAAGATTCGGTCTGCATGGCTGAAGAGCATAGGAGAATGCTGAGAGGACTCCGTCATGAGAAGTTCAAAACCTGTCAAAGATGTATCAAGTTGGAAAACTTGACCACTTGTAAGAGTTGGAAAATCCTCAAAACACATTTGTCAAATGCTCATATTGTTCATTTGTGGTTAGGAGAGGAGCAGCAAAAGAAATAGGAAGAGCCATTGTATTGACTTCTGAGACTAGAATAGGAGTGAAAATAGTGGAGAATGAATCCACATTGTCATCTACCTCATCCAAAAAAGGTGCTTCATGCATGGACAATGCACAAGTTTGTAAAGGCCTTGGGCGAGATATGAGCATGACTTCCCCTTCTTCGTTTGTATCTTCTTTATCTGATTCTGTCTCCAGTTCCTCCTTCGATTCTTCCTCTAATTCTTGAACTGGTTCAGAGATTTGAGAAGACTTAGAACCTTTTCCACCCTTCAATTTGAATTTGAGGGAACCTTTAGCATCAGAAGATGAGGCATCATCTTTCCCCATAATTTCCAGCTGTGACTTCCTACCAGGAGGGCCAGAGCTTCCACAATCTAAGCCCATCTTAGGATTAACTCTTTTAAGGCCTTTATTTCAGCCATTTGTCAGTGTTTAACAAGATGGATTGAAATCTATCCATGATAGATGTACCTTCCTTCTGTTGCCACTAAATAGGAAAAGGGCACTTATTATCAAAGCTGACTTGATGAAACTCTGGATCAAGGTTGTTGCCATCATCTTCAACTTGGAAATCTAAAGGGATGTCCAACATGTTGAGATCAATTATCTGTTGTAGGGTTAATTTGTAAGCTCTTTTCATTTGAGAATTTATTTCTTGGTAATCAAAGTCGAATTTGGCTTTGAACTTCTTCAAGGTGATTAATTGCAACTCTGCTTCTATGTTTTTTGCTTTGGGAACATAATTGATTGAATAGTGACCAATCGCCAAGGATTTAGCTGAAGTAATACCAAAACCAAGCCTATGCATAGCATGCTGATCACTTTGCACGTCCATGAGCTGTCTAGCTAACTCCATCAAGATGATTCTATCTATAGCATACCTCAGTAAGGTATACGATTCGCCTTCAAAATACCCAACTCTCAAGTATGTAAAAGTTGGAAATTGAATGAAAATATAGCCATATTGATTCACCTTTTCCCATGCTGCATCATATTCCCTCTTGATGGATAGTTGTCTATCAAACAAGCACCGAAAATGCCCAAAGAAAACATCTTGGACTCTTCTGTAATGGAATTTACTATTTGCTAGAGTGGTTTGGTCATAGTAATCTCAAACAAGAATTTGGAGACGATCTCCTTTGGTTGAGAGACCAGAGAAAGATCCCATGGTAGCAACAATGTGGACAAGGTATGAGTTCATGTAAAAGGGTGTTGAAGTTCCCACATTGAGCAACTACTGGCAAAATGTAGTGCTAATCAACTCTCCCCAGAAGATGTGTTATTTTCTTTCCATGATTTGAAAGATGAATTTGTACATCCATGGCTCGAAATCAGTAGAATCTTTGAGACCGCAAAATCTATTGAGAAGGATGATGAGATCTTTGTATTCATGTTTGAAGTTAGACCGATTAACGGTCTTTGGCCATCTTGAGAAGTTGTTCCTTTTATTGTCTAACCTGTATTTGTTGACATATTTCTAATAGTCACCTTTCTTCTCATTCCAACATGCCAAAGATGATTCCTTGGTTGGATTTGGACACTCTACTTTATGTGGTGCTTTGAAAACCTGCTTAATGACTTCTGGATCAAGGCTAATGACAACCTTGCTGTCAATGTCCTTGATAGTCTTTGATTTTGGACTAAAATGCCATGCACATCCAAGAACAAAATTAGGTTCCGTGGCTGCCAAGGAAATGTAGACACCAAGTGAACGATACTTCTTTTTATGTGTAATCATGTTATGCAAGTGGATGCAAAAAGTTAGATGAGTGAAAATGAAAGCAAAAAATGGGATTACATGCATATGTGGATGGTGAATGAGATCAAAAACATGTAATTGCTTTTGTCGGATGAGATGTGAAGTGTTGTGACATGGAAGATGGAAGTGAAACGTGATGATTCTTTTGCATGAAGTGAAAGAACAAGTTCTTGGGAAAGAACTTGTAACTTCTCCAAAGTGGAGAAAATCGGCAAGCAAGAACAGAAAACACAAAAAATCAAAGAAAAATGTACCTTTGGAAAATGATTCAAACATGTCAAGATGCAAAACACTTCAACACATAAATTTGAATTTGGAGTTTGGGGAAAAATCAAAAACATGAAAATGAACAATTTCTTCATTTTTAAAGGAAAAATGCACTTTCCATGGTATTGATTTCAACAAGTGGCAATCATCAAGCAATATTGTGCATAAAATCAACAAGATAAACATAAATTAAATAGAAAGAAAGAATGAGTCCACTTACATGAAGATTAAGTGTCATGTCCCTTTTTCAAATAATTAAAAAATAATAATCTTTGCTAAGGCAGGCAGGCCCAAGAAAGTGAAGTTTTGGAAAAAGAGGGTTAATCTTTAGAAACCGTTGGACTAATAAATGAAAATTATTATTGAAATATGTTTCATTAACCTCTCTTGGATGTGAGTTATGGTTATGCCCTCTTTTAAGGGGTTTGGAGGCATTTTGGGCTGATTCCAGAACTTGATTTTTGCTCATTCGTTGTTATTCTTCAGAGGCTGCCAAACCTGTGGAGAAGGAGACCCAAGAACGGGAGTTTGCAGGTTTCCAGGGAGACCCAAGAATGGGAGTTTGAAGGTTTCCAATAAGGCTAAGGATGGGAGTTTGAATCCATTCCATGTGCATGCTCATACAGAGTTTGCCTTTGTGCTGAACAGTGCAGATTTGTGGGTTTTCGGGTGTGTTTTTTGTATGAGTTTGGTGTTTAGAGTTGAGTATTTCATATCAGTTTGGGTTGCTGTTGTATTTCAAAATTTAAGGTGTTAAAATAGAGCTGAATATATGTACTGGGACGTGATTAAACTTTTGAGATAGATTATTAGTGTTTTGTGGTGTTTTCAGGCATTTTTGTGTTAATTTCGGGAGCCCGATGAGCATAGTTTTTGTCTTACATTTGTGAACTATTGTGTAAAGGCTATACAGATCTAGAAATGTCATTTTGTAGGCTGTTATGCTGCTGAAATTTTTGTAAAAATTTCCATTTTCAGATTTATTAATAATTTGTGAAGTTGTGAAGCTTTTGGCACTATTTTCAGCATACCCAATTTGGGGTTTCTTGAGAAATTTGGTGGATCTTTGTGATATTAGTTGTTTGATCTTAAAGATCTGATTAGAGGTTGGAAATATCATATAAAATCAGAAAAGGGACATTTTAGTGGTATCAGAGCCATGATCTTGCCAGCCTGAGGGTTTGTAGAAGCTTGCATGTTAGTTTTGACAACTACCCAGATCTTGCATGTCAGTTTTGACAACTACCCAGATCTTGCATGTCATAATTTATGATTGCATGTCGCTTTTAATCAGTTGGATGTCAAAATTTATGGTTGCATGCTACTTCTAATCATTTGCATGTTAGTTCTTGGTGAATTTGGTGGTTGCATGTTGCTTCTAATCAGTTGCATGTCAAAATCTATGGTTGCATGCTACTTCTAATCATTTGCATGTTAGTTCTTGGTGTTTGAAGAAGTTATATCCTATTGGGGTTACACTCTACTTTATCTAGAATGGATAGGTATAGTAAAGAGTCCTAGAGGACACGATCTTGGACAATTGATATCCAGAGTCAAAACAATAGAAAGGATGGTTATTTAGACATTCGAGATAAACTTATAAAAATAAGCCATGACATGTCTGAACAGTTGGTTGAGCACCACCATATAATGAATGACATGTTGTCTGACCCAGCTAAGGTGGATAAGTTGACTAGATTTCTATTTGGCAAATTTTCTCACAGGGAAGATGACACAATTACCAAGAACTTGCATGAGGAGTTTGAAAAACTAGCTGATAGCCAGGTAGAGGTCTCAGATTTTACTCTGCCACAGGAGGTGGTGGGAAAGGATATTACACAGATTGATAGTAACGGTCAACTTGATACTCAAATTGAGACAATTGTTTATAGGTCATCAAAGGGTGATGCCATAGGTATTCAGGATGGTATAGTTACAACAGGCAGTGACTACAGTGTAGTGGGTTCAGATGATGATTATGAGGATGTTGTTGTGCAGGATGGTGAGATACCTGGTAGAGATAACCAGACATTGAGCATTCATGACTTTGTTGAGAAAGAGTACCAGGCACAGTTAGATGCTTCATCACATGAGGTTGAGACTGGTAGTACTTCACATGATTTGTCCAACCAGCTGAAGGTGAACAAAGATAGTATTGTGACTTCATTATCTCATCATGACAGGTATGTGGAATTAGTTGGTATTGGTCATATTACTCAGGTGAGGATTTTGCTTGAGTTACCAGCTGATTATAGTTTACGAATATGGACTCAAGATTGTTGTATTAGCATTTGGGATTCAGTTGACTGGAGATCTTTAACACTTTTTGGTAGCAGTGTTTGTTTGGGTGCTATCATGGATTTGATTAGTAGATTACACGGTGTTGTCTTTTCTTGTGCCAGTATCTTGTCTGATGTTGGTATTAGTTTTTATACACCGATGTTGGGCTTTGTTCATATATCTAGTCGACCATACTTGCTGGAATGTGCTGATGATATTTCATATTTGGCAGTGTGTATAGATGAGTCCCAGGATCATATTGGCATTGATGACATCCAGTAGGATGCAGTGGGCAGTTTTGAAGACTTAGTTTCTTTGGGTACAGAGGAGTTGGACAGCAGTGCTACAGTTTTTGATACTTCGTATGTTGATATGAGCTTTAGAGTTGATTCACAGGACATGGATGGTAATACTCTAGAGACTAGTAACTTTGATGATACTCCTTTAGACAGTGCATCAGAGGAGGCTTGTAGGAGATAGTCAAGCTAGTGCCATCATGTGTCTAATTAGTTGAGAGTTAGTGACCGAGACATTGCTATCACTTGCCAGCATTTTGATGCTGCTCGTCAGTTGTTAGTAGTTTATGGATGGGGTTCTCCTACTAGTGATGAGCAGGAAGGCAGTTATCTTTCCTTGACAAAGATCCACTCTTTATGGGAGGCTATTTAGATTCTAAGATAGAATTATATGTAGTTGGTAGCCGACAGAGATTATCTTATGGAGTGGGGTAGTATAGCATATGATGCATTGTTGGCCAAGGAAGATGAGGTGAGTGAGCTTACTGAGTAGCTTGAGGTGACTTCTGAGATTCTTGAGAGTACACAGTTGGCTTTCAAGGAGTCACAGTTTCATTTGGCTAAGGTGACCATGGAGTTAGAGCAACTACAGTCTTTACCTGATTCTATACAGTCACAAGCTGTGGTGTTTGGTGATCCGAGGATGTCCATGGCCGAGATTATCAGAGATAGTAGAGATGGGGATGCATCCATCCTTGATACTAACACTGGCATATTAGGTTCATTCCCATTAGAGTCGGGTTCAGTTGTGTTGGGTGTTGTAGCAGATTTTTGTGGTATGCCTTACATGGGGGTGGGCCTCTAGTACTGATGGTACAGAGACTAGAGATGTATCAAAGATCACGTGTGATGTTGGTGAGTCGGCAGTTGGCATAGTTCCTGCTAGTAATACTACTCCCTTGATGATATCTTCGAAGGTAGTAGTCAGTTCCAACATGGTTAATGATCAATTGCAGTTAGTTTCATCTAGATTATAGTCTGAGCCACTTATTGAGATTGGAAAATTCTATCGGCATTACACTGTGAGGTATGCTCATCAATTTATCTTTGATGACCATGTTGATGAGATGATGATATAGAGATGTACTTTGGTTCCTAGTGCTTATCATCAGTTATGGGATAATTTGATGCCTCAAGATGAGAGTTGTGATGGGCATGACATGGTGATAGGTTCTGCGGTTGACAACTTGATAATATGTGACTTAGAGCAGGAGTTTGGGAGTGATGCTTCAGTGGGTGTTGTTATTGATTCTACTCCTTTGGCTATGACATCTCTTGACTTAGCTAGTGATCAGTCACAATGGGTTGTATCACTTGTTCATGGTGAGCTTCTGACTGAGCTTGGTTTTTTTAATCAACATTATATTGTAGGGTATGTACATCAGTTAGCATTTGATCCTTGTTTTGAGGAGTTGATGGCAGGAAAATTTGGTTTGAATTCCATTTCTTACTCTTTATCTTGTAATGTCTTTTCACAATCAGCAGTGCATGGGAGTTATGGTTATGAGATAGTGGCCAGTGATTTGCAAAGTTGTGTTGACTGCAGGAGTTGTACAGTGTGTGGATTCTCCATACTTGGTACAGTTTCATTCAAGAGCATTCACCATTGTTGCAGAGTTGGATTGTACATTCTATATAGGCCAGTGGGATGCATTGATGGTATTTACTATGTTGGTAGTTTGATTTGTCCACTTTACTTGGATTTTGATGTTCTAAGAGTTTGTGTCTCATGGGTTTTTGACTATGGTAGTGGTGATTTTGGAGTTTGGTTGAGCTATAATTGTCAATTTGATTATGGATTCTTCTTGGTCATATTGCAAAGGATATTGCAGGAGCCTATGTTAATTGGTAGTAGTATAGTTCATGACTACATTTGGGATCCAGGTGGATTGACTGGTTTACTCTTCAGCCATTTCTTAAGGACAAGCAATGTTTGGGAGGGGAGGACTTGTCATGTCCCCTTTTCAAATAATTAAAAAATAATAATCTTTGCTAAGGCAGGCAGGCCCAAGAAAGTGAAGTTTTGGAAAAAGGGAGGTTAATCTTTGGAAACCGTTGGACTAATAAATGAAAATTATTATTAAAATATTTTTCATTAACCTCTCTTGGATGTGAGTTACAGTTATGCCCTCTTTTAAGTGGTTTGGAGGCATTTTGGGCTGATCCCAGAACTTGATTTTGCTCATTCTTTGTTATTCTTCAGAGGCTGCCAAACCTGTGGAGAAGGAGACCCAAGAATGGGAGTTTGTAGGTTTCTAGGGAGACCCAAGAACAGGAGTTTTTAGGTTTCCAAGAAGGCTAAGGATGGGAGTTTGAAGCCATTCCATGTGCATGCTCATACAGAGTTTGCCTTTGTGCTGAACAATGCAGATTTGTGGGTTTTCGGGTGTGTTTTTTGTATGAATTTGGTGTTTTTAGTTGAGTATTTCATATCAGTTTGGGTTGCTACTATATTTCAGACTTTAAGGTGTTAAAATAAAGATGAATATATGTACTAGGATGTGATTAAACTTTTGAGATAGATTATTAGTGGTTTGTGGTGTTTTCGAGCATTTTTGTGTTAATTTTGGGAGCCCGATGAGCCTTGTTTTTGTCCTACATTTGTGAACTATTGTGTAAAGGCTATACAGATCTGAAAATGTCATTTTGTAGGCTGTTATGCTACTGAAATTTCTGTAAAAATGTCCATTTTCAAATTTATTAATAATTTGTGAAGTTGTGAAGCTTTTGGCACTATTTTCAGCATACCCGATTTGGAGTTTCTTGGGAAATTTGGTGGATCTTTGTGATATTAGTTGTTTGATCTTAAAGATCTGATTAGAGGTTGGAAACATCATATAAAATCAGAGAAAGGGACATTTCATTAAGTGCCAAAAATGGTGAAAAAAGATGCTCCAATGTTAAAAATTATTCAAAACTATTTTGAATCTCTCAAACTTTTGCAAATTCGAATGGGAGAAGGCAGCAAACAAGGTGCTTTAGGTGGAAGATGCCAAAACGTGCCCTATTCTTGCTCCAAGATCCAATGTTTTTGGATTGCATGCATATGGGACATTTTTAATAAAAACTTTTTTCTCCAAGGCACATGATCAAAACATTTTGGTCATTAAACACCAAAACATATACCAAAATGCAATGCAATCTCCAAAATATATCAAATCGATTCCTTCTTGAGCAATAACGTGGGTGAAAAATGGATTGATTTGGAGTTTTCACAAAAAATGTGCCCTAGGATAGAGCTTAGAAAAATCTCTTTTTGCAAGATAAATCCATTTTTGATGTTAGAAAATCCATTGCCAAGCAAAAACGACCCTATTGGAGAAAATCTCATGCAAAACCATCAACTAAATCTTTCATAGTCTCCAAAATCGAGTTCTTGAAGACTCATTACATGTATTCTTCCAAAAAAAGACTTTTCAAAAGGCATGACATGTTTTAAAATATGCACAATATTAAAATAGAACCTTTTAAGATGGAATGCATTTTTTAAAAACTCCCCATAAGGCTGTTACTAAAATTTTGCACATATGTAAAATTTAAGTATGAAGACAAAGAGTGCATAAGTGCTATTCATTTCATACAAGAATGTCCTTGTTTCATCAACCAAAAAATAGATACAACTGATATTTGCAAATGATGAAAGGAAATGTAGTGTTGAAAGTGAATTCTCTCACATAATTGACCATGAGAATAGCTTTAAAGTTTGCTGATACACATTCTTGCTCTATGAAAATGTATAGCATAAAAGAAAGAAACATAGAGTATAGAGGGTCATAGGGCACCATACATTTCCTATAATGACAGGTTGTTTTGCATTGCTCCATTTCCATCTGTTCACTGCCCCTAATTGCATCTCCTTTGAACCTCCAAATCCTGCATTCACAGAAGAAAAGTGTTAGATCCAAGCAACAACATAACATCTCATCTTATACATAAAACATCTATGCTACTCTTATATTGTACACTTTCATAAAGCAAATATATCTAGCAATAGAAGTCAAGGAAACCAATCAGATCCAAAATTCTTTATTGCTAATATGTTTTCTTCCCATGTAGAATCTTGTCTCTAATAGGTATGCAGATATAACCATAGGCTCTCACGAGGGTTTTTGAGACCGATGTTCCTATTAGAAATAAGATCAAAAGAGTTGATCAAAAGATTGAAGAAGTGAAGAGATAATGAATACTGTAGTTACAAATGCATATCAGTAAAAGTATAACAGCAACAAAACATGCTTGTTTTCCAGATATTTGATAGTTTAAGATCAGATTTGCCAAGTTTTGGTAACAAAATGATTACTAGCCAATACATTTGAAGGAGAGAAAATCTGAAAATCACAGTCAAAACTAGATTGAAAAGAACAACATGATCATGCAGATTTGAGATAACAAAGGCATGTGGTGAAGAAGAAATAGAAGCTTCAAATTTTCATGCATAATATAGATCTGTACAAATGGTAGCAGATAAACAAGAGATTTTTCTAGTTGGTTTTGTGAAAAGAATGGGGGAAAATTCACGACTTACCAAAAGTGCAAAGGAAGGAGCAAATGTATGCCTTCAACAATTATGGATCTGATCATAATAGCATAAAAAACCAAAAATAGCAGTATGAATACACATATATCTAAAAGGTTTTTGTATGCATTCTAGAATTCATTCTCTAGATTTAAAGCTATAAAGGATAGAAGTCATGAGAGTAAAATAGTCTTAGTTTTTATAACAGAGAAATGCATTTTTCAGGGGCTCAAAGTCTGGGCTTCTTTTTAGTTCCAGCAACATTCAAAAAGCACATTAAAATATCAGATTTTGAGAGATGAAAAGACCAAAGGGAAATATTTCATACCATGATAAATTGCAGGTACAAGAGCAGAATTTTGAAAGAAAAAAATGCCTACCTATCACAAAAATGCCCAGCAAGAGTAAAATCGGGCCATCAAAGCTCCACAAGGCCTCACTCAAATAGTGTAGCATGTTTGAAACAAGAAAATCAGAGAAGAAGGGAGCTGAAAACACATCAAAACTCCAGCATGGCCTCCATTTTCTCTGTTCTCCAAACCCTCATCTTTCCATAGCTGGCTAGAGCTCACATGGAGACCCAAATGAAATGAAAATGAAAAGAATGAAACTACTTTAGGGTTTGAATCCCGAACACCTTCTCATGTCCACACAAATGAGAAAGAGAAAAGGCTTTGCCTTTAAAAGCATTTTATTTTATAAAATCTCTTTAAGTCCATAGTTAATGTGAGTGGAGAGGAAAAAGGTTTTGCCTTTATGTTTCAAATTTGCTAAGTTCTGCAAATGTCCAAAGTTTTAAGTTCCCCATTTCGTTAATGTAAAATATTAATATTAATTAAAGTGATGATTTTATAAATCACTTTATTAACAATTGATATTAAAGCTTTATAATATTTATTAATTTTGAACATTATAAAAATATTAATTAATTATAATATATTTAAATATTTTTGATGAAATTATAAATTGTTATTAATAAATGTTGTTTACCATATAGGTAAATTAAAGTAATGCACACAGACAATGAATAGTAGAATTCCTTAGATTATTCGCATATGCCAGAAAATTACAAGATCAGATATGAAGATCCAAGATGCTTTACAATGATCCCAGGCGGGATATAAATACTATTCACCAAACCTTCCCGAAGGAGTCCATCGACCACACACATTATGTCTGCTACAAACTATTTACCCATCGGATACAAAAACACTGACGACAATCATCCGTCGATTAACACCGTATTTCATTTGGAAATGTCACCATTTTGTTTATCAAATCTTTTAATTTCCTAGCGTAGACATGGATAGTTTTGTTCTTCCCTTGCTTAGTATTGAAGATCTCTGCTACAATTTCATTATCATCACGCAACAGTTGAAATTTGGCCAAAAACTCCTTTTTAATGGTATTCGAACTGTCCAACTTCTACGGGTCTGTACTAGTAAACCAGTCAATTGCCACACCTCATAGGGTGGCCAAAAATTGTCTCATCCAGTCATCTTCATCAGTTATCCCATTTTCCCTCCAGATTGTTTCACATGTTTTGCAATGTCGAATGGGATCAGTGGTACCATCGCCATCGAACTTTAGCAATTTCTCTTTTGGTCCTGCCATCATTACTAGATGTTGTGGGTTTTGTTGTGTTCTTGCGTTGTTTTGCACTCCTACGTTGTTTTTCACTCCTGCATTTTTCTAATTACCCACGTTGTTTTGTATCACATCTGCGCTATTCTGCAGACCTGCACTGTTTTGCACACCCGCGCTGTTCCGCACACCTGCGCTATTTTTGACACCCGCGTTGTTTCCAACACCTGTGTTATTTTTGACACCCGCGAGGTTTCCAACACTTGTTATGTTTTTTTCTTCCGCACTATTTTCAACACCCGCGCTATTTTCTACACCTGTGATCTCGATTTTTGCATTGTTTGGTGAAGAAGAGGTTTTGTCCACCGAAGTTGTTCGTTCCGGAAGTATATCTCGAACAAAGAGGTCACTCTATTCTCATGCTCCCTTGGCACTTCAAGCCATGCAAGTCAATCTCTTTCCGTCAGGATTCTCTTCTCGTGGTGTATGCAGGTTCAAAAACTCCTCCCTTGCTTCTTCCACCAAATCAAGTCGTTGTCGAGTCTCCTTCAACAATCCTTTCGTGCTCTTGTTTCCATCGACAATCTTCTAGAATCTCCTTCAGCACTCTGTCTGCTATGCCAGAATTAAATTTTTTTGCGCAATGCATATGTCATCCTTTTCCTTCATCTTATTCTTATCTTTGTTCAATTGATTTGGCATTTAATTCATATTCACCTACTTGCGTACCAGGTCCATCGGGCAACGACGCCAAATGTTTACTATATGGGTAAATTAAAGTAATGCACATAAACAATGAACAACAGAATTTCTTAGATTATTCGCATGTGCCAGAACATTACAAGATCAGATATGAAGATCCAAGATGCTTTACAATGATCCTAGACGCAATATAAATACTATTTGTTGAACCTTCCCAAAGGAGTCTGTTGGCCACACAAATTGTGTCTACTACAAACTATTTACCCATCAGCTACAGAAACACTGACAACAATCATCTGTCGGCTAACATTGTTTTTACCGACAACAAATATATATTATATTGACATTATTAATTGATTTAATAGTTAGTTAATAATATCAATATAATTAGTATTTATTAATAATAATTATAAATTTCTCATTTTAAATATTAAATATGTTATTAATAATTTTCATATTTTTTTATATTAAAGGTTAATAGGTATCTTTGGTAAAATGTCAAAAAGAAATGGAAGCAAGTTGCAAATATTTTCAAGTTGAGGAGAGTTATTGCATTTTAGAAATTTTTGGAGGTCTTTTTGGGAATAAGATTACATATATAAGGGGTCTTTATCATGATATTATCAAGCCATAACGTTTGGGCCACTTATTCTTCTTTTAAAGTCTTTGTTGGGGGCTAAAAAAATGCCTTTTTGACTAAGCTCGCCCAAGGAGTGGGTGTTTTGCATTTATGATGTTGTTGGCTATAAAATGCATAAGTATTGAGCTTTGGGCTCATTTATAAGGAGTTCTGATTTTTCAAGTAGACTTTTGTGATATATCTTTGTCCCTGGTATACTTTTGCAGATTTTTGTAACTCAGTTTGGAAGTTGAACATACAGTGATTGAATCTTTTGGAGTAAGCCTTTTTATAGTTTTAACCTTCTTTTCTTTCTATATCTTTGTGTTCAATGCATGATTGATAAGGATAATTTGTGAATTTATCATTCCCCATTACTTTGTTGCAGCTAGTTACTTTTTACAGTAGTGTATATTGTTTGCAGATCATAATTTGTCTCCACAATAGTGTTAAGCAAAAAGCCGATTTTTCTTAACTATTATTTTTAAGATCTGATTGTGAAATACTTATGCAAGCCTATATAGAATAGAAGTGTTCACCTACAAGATATAACCTTACAAGATTAAGACAAATTACCTGTTATGTTGTCATATTTGGTGTATCACCTTTTCCATTTTATAAGTTTTTTTTGTTTTCCTTCTATCTTGTTCCCTCCCAAGTTTCAAGTTGTTTTTGAAGAGCAAATAGGTGATTACCTAATAGGAACCGGCCTAGAACCTAGAGATTTACTCCTATTTCTGGTACAACCACTACCCAAGAGTGTTTCCATATTTTTTGAAGTGACTGAGTTCTAAAACTTAGCCTAGCTGTAACTTTTAGAGATAACAAAGGAAAATTGCACCTTTTGGGAGGCATTACATATTTTAAAATATGCACTTGGTTAAAATCATACCTTTTAGGAAGGAATGCATATTTTTAATTAAAGCTCATGTTTTTTGATGCAATGACACTTTTCAAGTGAAAACTCACATTTTTGGTGTAATGACAACAAAAAGGTCCACTTTTGATAGTCTTAGGTTTTTTAATTGAATTTTAAATGCAGTGACATGTAAAATGTCCACTTTTAATGGGTTTTACATGTAATAGCATATAAAATGTCCACTTCTGATAACTTAGTCATTTAATAAACATATATCAATTTAATTTTATTAAAATGTTACTCTAATGGGACATAAACCATATTTATATATCATAATAAAAATATAACACATAAATATCATTTTAAAAGTAACATTTAAATGAGCATTTGATATAAATATAAAAAATTAAACCAAAATTATATGGTTTATATAGTCACTTTAAGTGAAAAATGAAAAAGAAACTTAACTTAAAATTATAACATGAAGTGCATCTATAGCTACTTTAAGTGAAAATTTAAATGATAAAGTGACTTAAAAACATAACATAAGTGAATTTAAGTTATATTTTTCAAAAAGTGAATGTCAAATTAAAAATAGAACATGATATTTTTAATTCGTGCTATTGCATCAAAAAGGTCCACTTTTGAGGCACTAAAACAACCAGAAGTCTTGACTGCCAGCTCCGATTACGCTCTAAGTTAGACCAAATCGAAGAAAAATTGAAAGCCATGACATGAGCAAAACCAAAGGACTAAAAACCAACAAATGCAAACTAAAGAGCAAATAAAAAGATGATGAAGGCCTCTAAAATAAAGCAAAGGCTTGACAAAAAGCAAAATGTTAAAGACTTGACAAAAGCCTTCAACAAAACAATTTGATATATGAATTGGAATTGATCGATTGATCAACATTAAGAAATTGAATATCAAATTCAACTTAAAGAGATGTGAAACTAGCTTGAAAAAGTTTCATGTTGTTACCAACATTTTGTGGTGATAAAATGTAGGACAACACGTGCCAAATCTATCTATTGGTTGTCATCATTGGGAAATTGATCTATGTTTGCTTGGAGCTTCTCCAAAGGCTTATAATTTGAATTGCTATCATTTTTGAATCTGAATTACTTTGAGTCATTGACTTTTGGCAACAACCATTTGGTGTTCATGCTTTCCAACCGAAGTATTATTATCATCTTTGTGCATTCATGTATTCGTTGGCTTATTTGGCATCAGACTAGTTTATTTGGAGTGTATTCGATATCATTGGACTTCAACATTGTCTGTATCTAAGGTAGATGTAATTCATTGGCATTGTGGATAGTAGATAAACTAGTTTCGTACGCCATCATCTGTATGACATCTCTCTTGCCCTTACGATCTTCCTGTTACTCTGTATGAAAATCCATTCCTACTGTATGCCAAAACATACCCTCATCCTGTACAAATTTAGTCCATCGTACACTCTACATGGCTGTATTGTACGGGTACCATCATACGTCAACACTCCCCCACACAGTAAGGTCTTCCTTACTCTAACTTTGTACGCCCTCTTAGCAATCCCTTACATCGACTCTATTTCATACCATATGATCTTGTATTGAAATAATCCAACACTCATCCTTCCTGCATGGATAGGCTTTGTGATTTTTTGAACACTATGATCGCCGACAAGGTCAATGGGCCTTTGGAATATTACAGATCCATCGAACAAGGATCCCCTTCTAGTGAAGACCTTTGAACTAGTTGGAAAGTTGGAATGATCCATGTGACAAGAATCTTCGTAAGCTAAAATTGTGTGATTTACATGTGATTTTAACTCTTGTTTTTCCCACGCCTTAATAACATACGTGCACTATTGCCAATGAAATGTCATTCCCAACATTGTTTTAATAAATTATGTGTAATATGTTTTATGAAATTGATATAGGAGATCACTTTTTATCTTTTTTTTTTAATAACTTCAAATCATACATTGGGTGTGAGCAAGATAGTTTTATTTATGTCTATCTACAACAAATGCATATTGATCATACACTTGGGGGCCTAAAAGAATGAACAAGTATCATTTATATCTGTAATTTGGAGATTGTAACTCAAATATTTTCCCTTTTTGGGTTTGATTGCTAATATTCAATTAATCAATCATAGGATTTTATACATTAAATGCATTAAAAATATCACTAGAGATTTTACTTTGAAAATAAAAAAAACACCATTGTTGAAGGAACATTTTGAAAGCATTCTATTTACAGAGCAATTGAAAAACTAATGTTGTGAATTGTACTTGCAAATATTTAAATAATAGGATTATAAAGCAATTGAAAAACTAATGTTGTGAATTTGTAATTGCAAATATTTGAATAATAGAATAGAGTAGTTGTGGGGCAATTGGGATAATGCTGCTGAATGTTTTCTCTTAAAATTTGTTTGTCTAACTATCCTATAATTTCAATATTATTCTCTCTTTTTTTTGCCTTTCATGTTAAACATTTTTTTTATATGTTATTTTTAATTCATGATTGTGTTCTCTCAGATACATTGTTGACACCATTGCCTCACCTAAATCTAGTTTAGAGAGGATAATGAAGCTGGTTTATGCAGTTTTCTAAGTTAATAGATGAGATTTAATTAATAAATTAGGTAATTCATTTTCTACTTATATATTTTTTTGAGTGTACAACTACAAACAATTGGTGACAATAGGCCCCCTTTCATATAATAATGGTTACATCAAGGGGAAATTAAATTTTTACTGAATAGATTGCTCTTTCTCTATTGGGTGAAGTTTACATGAAAATGAATTTTTATTGCAGCACATTGTGTAAATGTGATAATAAATATCAAAATAATATTGTTGGTGGGGTAAATCTTCTTCCCATTATGCCTATTTAATTTTTTACATTGGCTCTCATGTTTAATTTGACCCTACAACCGAGTAACCTATAATTTAAGTTTCATAGTAATCGCTCTATATAGTTTTATAAATCAATTTTATGTATTGATATTCTTTTCCTCAATGTAGAAAAAATATGTACGTAAATATACTGTTGTTTCAATTTTTGATATGGTGTTAGGTATATTTGAAACATGGGGTTGCATTGCATGAGGTTGCACATAAGAAGTGAATACAAAACCGTTATTTGTATACAAAGAGATGATCTTATTATATTTGTCCCCGATTCTTTATTTTTAGTAACATAAAGTGAAAATTGTTTCATAATATTAATACAATGAACAGTGAAACTCTAACCATACAATGTGCATGCAATTTGTTCCATCATGATTCAGGTTCAGGAGGAACCCTACCATGTACAGTTTGGAACTTGGTGACTATGTTAGAATTTTTTTGATACATTCTGGAGGCCAAGAAAATTTGGAAGTCCTGTAATTTTTTTTAGGATCTGAGAAGTCTGGACTGAATCAGACAAATCTAGCTTGTTCAAAATGTCTAAATTTGAGCTATATCTGGCAGGATGTGACAAAACTTCTTTGGACATACGTTCATCTTTAGTATGACTTAAAGTAAAGACATTTGAAACTTTCTATCAATTGCCATGTCATACATCCAATCAGAATTCCATGAAAAAAGGGAAGCTTGTGAAAAAACCTTGAATTGCATAATTTATCTACATAACAAATCCCAATTTGTATTGAAAAGAAAACAACATGTATATTTCAAATGGTACTAGTAGAAAAACACATACATAAATGGGCATGAATTCAAAAAGATGTAGAGAGTTGTGAACATGGAGGTGGGATATAAGTAGGTTCTTTCCAACATACGCGGAATAATGGGCTTCAATTGGAGCCAATTATGACAGTCAACCTTGCATTTTTTATCAGTAAAATCAATCAGTTGATTTCTTTGCAGAAGTAAGAGCCATGAAGCAGTTCTTAGGCATCAAAAGTTGGAAAGCTGGAGAGAGATTGAATATTTGTGGCCTCTGTGAGTTGCCAAATATAGACATGCAAGAGTTTCATAAACACTAGGCTTGCTTTGTCTAAGAAGTAGCAATTTTATGAATATTGAAAGTAGGCGATTTTGAATAATTGGGTTGGTTTTGAAATATAGGTGTTAGTTTTGTCATATGACAAAAATGGCTGAAAAAGACCAAGAACTCTTCTACTTACTTTCCTAATTGGTTTCTAGAGACTTTGGGTATCCTAACTTATCACATGTAAATGTCCATTGAGGCAATTTAGAAGCGTTCAAGTTTAATTTTTTGAAGCGTAGTATTTATAAGTTAAAAACCTACCATAGGCAAAAGAGCAGAGTTGAGTGTATAAAAGAGCTCCTGTAGTGATCTAGAGATGGAAATAAATTGTTTCAAATTTTCAAGCAATCTAAGATCATTATTTCCATTCAAGATAGTGGAAGGTGTGTTTTTTAAATTTTACTCACTAATTGATTTAGTTTTCTCCTGGGAATTACATCAGATATATAAGCAAAATTGCATCAGAATTATGAGCAGAATTATAGTAGATTATGAGCAAATTTATAGGAGAGCTTTCAAGTGATTTAAGGTATATATGTGGCAAAATTTTTAAAGAAGTTGAAGGCAGATTTCTAGAAAAACTTTCAAGGAGATTTGAGCAGATTTATAGCAGACCTTTCAAGGAGATAAAAGTACATTTATAGCAGATCTTTGAAGTGATTTAAATTTTAATTCTAATTTTAAAGGTAATTTATAGGAGATTTGAGGTAGAGTTGAAGGAGATTTGTTTTCATGATGAGTATGATTCTCTTGTGTTACCAGTTGGTGCCTCTCAATAGAAGAGATTGGCCTCTCTTGCTGGGTTGGTGCTCAATGGTGGGGATTGGTGTATCCAGTGAGTTAGTTTCTACAAAGTTTGGTATGGACTGCTATCTCCAATAGCTTGGTGCCTACAATGTTTGTAAGAGGAGTCTTTATTAACAATATTTTGCCATGGTTTTCTCAAGAAAGCATTTCCACATAAATCTTGTGTTCTTAGTGTTTGATGTTGCATGATTGATGATTATTGTGATT
This sequence comes from Cupressus sempervirens, assembly GCA_028749045.1. Lineage (NCBI taxonomy): Eukaryota > Viridiplantae > Streptophyta > Pinopsida > Cupressales > Cupressaceae > Cupressus > Cupressus sempervirens. The sequence continues at coordinate 733,948,433 of CM053784.1, forward strand.
ATCAATTTGGAAGAGTAAAAGATTGCCTTACACTGATTTACCACACCTTTAGTATAAGCATGTGCTCATCACTTTGTATATAGACATTTTTTAATTCATTTCTTATGCAAACCTCATACAATCCTGATCCAATATATGATCTAACCAAAAACGTAATTCCTTTCGACTTCTAGAATGAAATGTGTATAATCTTTGACCAAAACAATAAAGCGATGATAACCAATCAAGAGTAAATAACTCTGATGTTGGCTCAACCAAAATATATCATTTAATTCTCCAACCAATACATCATACTGGTAAATCATTTCCAACCACCCTGTTCTTCACAAAACTGTCAGCACAAAACTCAGAAATGAATATCTCCATAACGCAACCACTTCAAACTTTACGATGATCATATTAGACGTAATCATGTGTACCACCATGCCCCACAATCTCATGCTCTAACTAAATCTTCTCATATTTAATATTACAAGGTAATTGGTAAATACTTGCTTGTTAATAACAGAGACCGAAAGGTCAATTTATACAAAAGAATGAGATGATGTTTCCTTAGGAAATGATTGTAAAGAATAGAAACATTATATTCTAGAGAAAGCAAAAAATGAAAGCAAACTAAAGCTAAAGATATTTACAAGATAACCATTAACTAATAATAGATGTCTTATCTATTATTGTAATACCCTCCCTTAATGGTTAATCTATCTAACACACCAAGTTGTCCTCTGAATTTGACAAACTTATCAGGACCAAGAGGCTTGGTGAGAATGTCTGCAGTTTGATCTGAGGTAGGAACATATTGCAGTTCTATAGTCTCATCTTCAACTAGCTATCGTATGTAATGATAATGAACATCCACGTGCTTGGTTCGTTCATGGAAGACTAGATTTCATGCTAACTTGATAACGCCTTCGTTATCAACAAACAGAGTAGTCGATCCTGCTATGACATCTGCTAGTGACAGCTTCACATCCTGCCTTAACAGTCCCTCTGTATTCAGCCTCTATAGAAGAGAGAGAAACTACTTACTGCTTCTTGCTAGTCCATATGGCTGCACCAGATCCCAAACTAAACACATATCCAGATGTTGACTTTTTATCATCAATAGATCCTGCCCAATCTGAATCAGTGAACCCACTAAGTTTAGGATTAGAACTTTGAGAATACAGAAGTCCATAATCAGAAGTGCCCTTCACATAATGAAGCACACGCTTTTCTACCATCCAATGATCAGCCTTAGGAGCTATCATAAAGCATGAAATATAGCTGACTACGAAGCTGATATTAGGCCTAGTAGCAGATAGGTAAATGAGGCTGCCTACTAGTTGCCTATACGTAGTATCATCAATGGAAGGAGAATCAAACTTGGCTGATAACTTGAGACCTTTCTCCATAGGTGTAGATGTACGTTTGCAATCTTGCATTCGAAATTTGTCTAACAAGGCCTTGCATATTTGGATTGAGAGATGAATATACCAGAAGATTGTTGCCAAACTTCAACACCTAAGCAATAATGCATGAGCCCCAAGGTCATTCATATCAAAAGACTGGCATAAGTGTTGTTTGATTCCCTGAATCAAAGATGCCAAACTGCCAGTGATGATTAGATCATCCACATAGATAACCAGAAGGATGATGTCACTGTCAGTAGTCTTGATGTACAGATTTGAGTCTGAAGAACTCCTCTTGAAGCCTTGATCACTGAGGTACATATCAATCTTGATGTACCATGCCCGAGGGGCCTACTTCAAACCATAGAGAGCTTTTACCAATCTAAGAACCTGATGGTCTTTACCAGCAACCTTGAAACTAGGAGGCTGCGTCATGTAGACCTCTTCATGGAGATCACCATTCAGGAAAGCACTCTTTACGTCCATCTGATGGACCTTCCAACCAAACTGTGCTACCATGGCTAGGACTAATTTGATGGTGCTCATCTTTGCAGTAGGAGCAAAGGTCTCCTCATAATCAATGCCCTGACACTGAGAAAAGCCCTTTGCCACTAAATGAGCTTTGTACTTATCCAAAGTACCATCTGATTTGTATTTGGTTTTGTAGACCCATTTGTAGTTAATGGGTTTCTTCCCTGGGGGAAGATCAGAAAGGACCCAAGTGTTGTTCTTCAGCAGGCTCTGGTGTTCAAATTGCATGGCCTATTCCCACTCTGGAATTCCTTTAGCCTCAGAATATGTTTGAGGTTCAAACACACTATGAATGTTGGCCATAAGAGAAAAGTTAATATAATCTATAGTTTTGCTCTTTTTCTGAGCAGTTCTCCCATCAATGAGCTCATCATCATGAAGATCAACAAGTTTCTTAGCCCACCACTTAGGCTGAAGAGGAGAATGACCAATAGTAGTACTAGGAGATGCTTGATCAGCAGGATCTTGATCAGAAGAATTTGGATCAAACTCAGGTGAAGCATCTTCAAAATGAGGTGATCCTACAGGAGAAGTCAGAGGTGGATGTACAGGTATCGTTGGAAAGGCTGGAGCTGGAGGAGCTACTAGAGCCCTCCCATTAGGTGGACCTAATGGAAGCTGAACTCCCAAATCATGAACATGCATAGGCTGGTCTGCTAGATCAGGAATAGGAGAAATAGGCATGAATGGTCCTCGTTGCTCATCAAAGACTACATCGCGATTGTATATGAGACGAGATGTCTCAACATCAATAAGGTGGTAGGCTTTGTGAAGACTACTATATCCAGCAAGCATCAATTTCTGACTCTTGGCATCCAACTTGGTGCATGAAGCATCAGGGATCCAAACAAAAGCAAGAGAGACAAAAACCTTCACATGAATGATTTTGGGCTTGCAACCTGACCAAGCCTCTTTCAGAGTTTTACCTTTGACCGCCACTGTGGGTGACCGGTTCAACAAATAAACTATAGTCTTAACTGCTTCTACCCAAAAATGCTTCGGAACATGTCTATGTTCGAGCATGGAATGAGCCATCTCGGTGATTGTCCTATTCTGACATTCAACTACACTGTTCTATTGTGGCTTGTGGGGTGTGGTGAACTAGCGTTGGATGCCATGTGTATCCAAGAAGCTAGAGAAAACATTAGAACAAAATTCCCCCCCATTGTTTGATCTAAGAGTAATAATAGATTTCCCAAATACTTTTTCAACTAAGGGTTTAAACTTCTGAAATACAGTAAATGCATCGGATTTCTTTTTAAGGAAATACACCCACATTTTTCTACTCAAATAATCTAAAAAATAGAAAATACCTGTACCCACGAACAGAAGGAGTGGCCATAGGGCCGCAGATATCAGCATGAACAAGCTAAAGTACTTGAGAAGCTTGCCAAGAAGTGCCACTGGGGAAAGGTGTATGATGTTGCTTCCCAACCTGACATGTGTCACAAAATCCAAGGTGTTGGGTTTGAATCTCTGGCAAACCAAGAACAAGCTCATCCTGAGAAAGTTGTGAGAGATAATGCATATTTAAGTGCCCTTATCGATGATGCCAAAGTGTGCTGATGGAAGATCGCCGAACAGCCATAGCTAAGTCCTGAGAATCACCAGAATCAGTCAGTCAAAAAAGACCATGATCCTCAAGACCAACTACAACAGTAGACTTAGTCTCCCGATCAATGATGGTGCACTGATGTGAACTGAAGGTGACTGCCAAGTGTGGAGAATGTCGTAGCAACTGACTGACTGAGAGTAGATTTAGTTCCATCCCTGGAACGTAGTACACATCAAGGAATATGAGCTTCCTCCCAATAGACTAAATTTGAATGTTTCCTTTACCAACAACTGTGTACTCTTCTCCACCACCAAAGATAACAGAATCTAAATAAGGTTGGTAGTCAGTAAACCAGTCTCTGTGATGAGTGAAATGTCGAGAGGCACCTAAATCAATGTACCAAGCAGATGACTGCACATGATGTGTGGGTCTTTTAGCCATGAAGGCGTAAAAGGTAGATTTCGCTTGCTCAGTGTGCTCTGCACTGTTCTCTTTGGGTTACGAACCTGATTGCTTAGACTGGGCAGCTAAGTGTTTCCGACATGCAACCTTCATGTGACCATACTTGTGGCAATAGTTGCATTGAATGTTTTTCTTTTTTGGTACCATCGGATGCTGGAGCAAAAGACTTCTGCTGAGATGGTTGTTGAAACTTGCCCTTATCCTTCTGAAAGGATTTCGTAGCAAAGGCTTGCTCAGTGGAGGTGAAACTGGAGCTGCTACCGAACTATTGTTTCCACCAATCTTGCTGAAGTAGCAAGCTGCAGAGATCAATGAACTTTAGATCAACACTAGTAGATGTGATGTTGAGAGTCTCGATAAAATGCTCATAGGAATTTGGTAAACTCTGAAGAGTGATTACCACAATATCCTCTTCCTCCATCTTCCGACCGATGGCAAGTAACTGATCACAAATTCCCTAAATTCGATTCAAGTGTGCCTGGAGCGAGGTGCGCTAATCCATGACAATAGAAAATAGAGTGTTTTTCAGAAAGAAGGCTCTGCTCTTGTCGGAAGTCTCATAAAGACCTTTGAGATGTGTCCAGATTTTGGCCGCTGTCTTGTTGGATGGAATCTGAGAAAGCTGGTCATCAACTATGGAGAGTTTGAGAAGCATTACTGCCTCTCGATTGTTCAGATCCCATGTATCTTAATCAAGACTCGGAGAAGTTGGACGTTGCTTAACACCTAGAACAAGTTGATCGGTGTTTCGATATTTGAAGATTACGATGATGCGTTGCTTTCAGGTTCCATAATTGTGACCATTGGATTTGGAATTATGCTCAAGTAGAATATTTGTCAGAGATGTCATGGCACATTTTTCAATGAAAGATTGTAAAAATGTGTGAAGGCATATTCTTCGAGAAAAAAATACAGAAGACCCAGAAGAGAGCTCGAAAAACCCAAAAGGAATCTGCTATCATTTTCTGAATCTGCTGGCTCGAAAATCAAGGCACAAAAATTGAGGCACCTAGAAAAAACGGACAACCCAGTTGAGCTCTCAGAAAACCCATCAAGAATCTGCAAACAAAATATTTTTTCGACCCCAAAAATTAGGGTTTTGAAAAAAAACAACTCCGGTTGAAAAAAACTTGAAAAAACTTCAGATTTCTTGATAAAAAATGGTCGAATCTACTTCCCAGAGCACGATGACGAACTGAGATGGCTAAGAGCATGAAGATTTGATACAGAAACATGCAAATTTTCACCCCAAAAATGCGAGTCTGCTAGTCGCGCGGCTGTTAGAAACGATCTCTAAAAAAAAAATCTTAGATAAAGATCTGAACCAAAACTATCAATTCCACGTCTTTGATAGGAAGTACAAACCCCTGCAACTACAATAAGAGCCTCCAAATCGCAAGGGTGCAGGCTGAAGATGCAAAAAATGGAGTAAAAATAAATCGCGATTTGCTAAGAATGGTACAAAACGACCACAATTTTCATGCAATTTGTAGATCCGAGTTCAGAATTTCTCTAGACAGAAAAACCTAGGCGGGTTTTTGGAGAAAATAGCTGAAATAATTTTGGAAAAATTTAAACAAATAATTTCAAGAAGAAATTATAAATTTTAACAAAAAAATTTAAGCATTTAGCTCTAATACCATATTACGAGGTAATTGGTAAATACTTGCTTGTTAATAACAGAGACCGAAAGGTCAATTTATACAAAAGAATGAGACAATGTTTCCTTAGGAAACGATCATAAAGAATAGAAACATTCTGCTCCAGAGAAAGCAAAAATTGAAAGAAAACTAAAGCTAAAGATATTTACAAGATAACCATTAACTAATAATAGATGTCTTATCTATTATTGTAATATTTAATTGGTCTTTCTGACTACCTGAACACTACTTCCAGTAGACTAATTTTTTTTGCGAGTGTAAAACTTCCAGTAAATCCTCTCAACTCCAAAATGACCATGAAAAAGAATATTAGTTGTTATCAATGACAACTTACCATGCTTTGCTAAACACTCTTGCCCACACAACATGGGTGGCCTATGTAGACAGAGAACTTGTCTTTGTCCTCCCAATCATGTCTCAGTTCTAAGCCATACATGATTGTTTCCAGTCTTTAGTTTTACTTCCAACAACCAACCATTATAGGGTTTGTAGAACATTTACTGTAGCTAAGACCAAGGGCATTTTATAACACCCCTTGTTCCACAAGTGGTAGGAGTTCTTGTCCATCCAACATGGGGTGGCCTACTTAGATAGGGAATCCATCTTTGCCCACCCAACCAGGTCTCCTTACTAGCCCTTACATGATTGTTTTTATAGTTAATACTATAATATTGCATACCAATCACTTTCTTTAATATTTTAGATTGTTGTACTATTTTCTAAGTTCTATTTAAATTATACTTGGTCATTTGATTTATGCTGATTGGTTGATATTTGTATGAATGCTTGATTGATTTAGTGAATTCCTTTGATTGTATAATTTGAGGTATTGGTGAGTGATGATTAAGTAATTGCTAATAAGATGATTGACCAGTGATAATGTAAGGAGTGTTGTTTGATATATTGGCAAAGATGATTGAATGAACGCCAATTTGATAGAAAGATGCTTGATTTCTTGAATCCAAGATGAAGGGATGATTGATGTGGATTTGATGATAGTTTTCTTGATCTTGTTTGCTTGATTTCATGAAGGATTAATGATTGATGGATGAATGAAGGATTTCTTTTGATGGATTTATTAGTGATCCTTGAACACTTGGAATAAATTCTCTTGTTTACTGTATTGGTGAAATGTCTCCACCTTTTATAAGGATTGAGACACCACTTTTCATTGTTGCCTTTGGAAAAAAAAATGTTATTCCCCAAATCATTTTCCCTTGGATTTCATCCTCAAAAAAAACTTTATCTTCTTTATATCATCTAGTGTGAGGATGAGTCACATCTCTTCATCATGTCTTCCCTTTGCAATAATTACAACCTTTCACAGTTAACACTTTCTCAAAGGGACACAATCCTTCATCATTTTTGCTCTTTGAGATAGATGACCTTTCATAATAAAACCCTTTGCCCTTTGAAATATTTACTTATTTTCTTCCCCTTCCTATGCTCCCTTTAATCCTTCCATAATTCCTATGCTCCATTCTTGTTTCCTCCTCCCACATCTCCTTTCAAATGATTTTTTGCTATTCCTTTTGTATCTCATGTTTGAGGGAAATTTATTCTTTTATAATTTAATTTTATTATTATTTCTTATTAGTAATTCCAATTTCAAAAAGATGACATTTCAACGAGGATAGATTGAATTCCAAGCCCTTTTCGAGTTTGTCTTTATGAGAAACTACATAAAGTGATATAATTTAGTTTCATCTCCTTTATGAGCTCTAATAATCCACTTAGTACACAAATCTCACACTTGCTGATGAGTTTCCATTAAATGCACGTTGGTAGGCTCACAAGGGAGACAACAAAAATCCTAAACATCTCTATGAAATTTCCTTTCATGTGTAGAAGCAGCCCAAATAAAGTCTTAAAGAACCCTTGGAACTGGCCCAACATAAAGAGTGATAAATATGCATGTTATAAATTTGTTAATAAGAATTTTAAAAATTTCTTGTTAATCATGAACGACATGAAAAGATTTGGAGATCTAAGAAGGGACCACAATCAAAAATTGTTGAAGGGTTTGTTCCTACTCAATAGATGGATCTTCAACTATTAAGATTTGTTAGTAATGGTTGACAAAAACTTGATGTTATTAGAATCTATCAACCTTCAAGTTTGTTTTCGCTTAGTTATAAAGTACTTGCTACCATCTTGGAGCACTAGCTTGCAAATTTCCTCATTCTAACATCATAATACCATAAGGAATCAAAAGCAATATGCCCTTATTTAGTGGTGAAAGTTCAAGTGATAAAGTGCTATGAAGCCCAAGTGCTTTTTTGAGATAACGATCTAGAACACTGTGTGAATTTTTTAGGCAACTCTAAAGATGAGGTTTTATCTTCTCAACAACGCTGTCTATAGGGATTAGGCACAAGAAGACTGAATTGTCCACCTCAAAAATAAAATTAGCTTTGTGTTTATCCACAAAAAAACTCTATTGATTCTGTGCACTTTGAAGATTATTCTTAAGTGACTCAAGGATGTCTCGACTCTCCTTAATCTAATCCTTGGGCTTGGGAGTTATGTTGTCTCCAAATTCCAATTCTATGTAGATGTAGCATCATATCCATACAAGCTCAAAAATGATTCATCCCAATCAACCAATGATAGGTGGTATTACAGCATTGCTCAATTGAATGCAACAACCTAATCTAGGCCTTCTACTACCCCACAACATAATTGGGTAAATACCCTTCCACCCATTTGTTAGCAATCTTCATTTGACCAACTGTTTGTGTATGGTAGATACTACTTAGGGTCAGCTCTATGCCAACCATCCTAAATAGCTCTTGGTGGAAGACATTGAGAAATTGGTTATCTTGATAATTTACAATGTTATTTGGTAGCCCATGGAGTCAACACACCTCAATGAATAACAACTTTGCAATGTGAGGTACCTTGTTCCTAGATGATATGGCAAAGAAATGTGCATGTTTGGTCAATTTGTCAATTACTACCTAGATGACATCTCTACCATGCACTCTAGGAAGGCCAACAATTAAATCCATGAATATGCTTTTCGACTTCTACTCAGGGATCGATAATGATGACAATAAGCTTTATTGGAAAGTATTCTTTGACTTGTCTTGTTGACAAGTCATACATTCACAAAGGCTCCAAAAATATTTCTCTCGCCCCACTCCATCTTCCTTTATGCTTTCCAAAATATTCATTTCCTTAAAAGACATGCCTCTTCCAAGGGAAGCAATTATCTTAAGGGTCATCACTGTTCATGAACTTAACTCCAAATGAACAAATTGGACCCCTATGCATGAATTGATGCTTTTCTAAATGTTTTTTTGTTAATAAACATGATGCAATAGAGTTACAGCCCTTTCATGTAAGATGAAGTCACACCTATTGGGAAATCACTAATTTTCATTAATAAGCTTGTCTTCTTGTTAATTGCCACTATTAACAAGTTGCACCCTTTTACTGGACACTAACTATTTACCATTTTATTCCTTTAAAAAAAATCTAAAACAGATCGATGTATTATGGACATTCACTCTAATACTATTATTGTATATTGCTGCATTATTGAATACACAACACTGTATGTGTAATATTGCCAATTTTACAAATAAGAATGATTTTTGTCTTCATTTGGTTGCTGATCTTTTCTATTATTCTATGATATTTCACTACTTTACATAGAGTGCTTCTCTCAATTTTGATTGCTTCCTATGATCACTATTTCCATTTTTAATATGGATTGTCACATATTGCACTTTGCAGTAAGCTGTCATATGTATATATATGAAACATTGTTTTCTTGTTTGGATTGGATGGGAACATCACAGTCTCCCCTCCTTGAATCTGCTTACCCACAAGCAAGATCAGATGTTCATGATGATACTAGGGTCTCAATTACATTGGTAGGTCGCCTCTACACATACTCATGTCTTGAACTTACAAGGTTTGTTAAACTTAAACATATTATTAAAAAAACTATCCATCATATCAGTTATAAGGTTCCAAGGGTGGCAGCACACTCTGCTCATAATGTAGCTAGGTTGAACAAGGGCAACAACGGTCCTTTGATGTCCTTTAGTAAGATGAGTAATCCAATATTGTACAAACTCTTTAGAAGATGGTCATTTGAGAAACCCAAACCCCACAATAATAGGCTTCTGAAAATCATTATAAGTTAAATTATTTCCATAGCTGTTGAATCTCAATTGATTCCAGGATTCCAAGTTTTCCAATCTATGGCAACCATCACGATGTTATAACATGATTTCTAGAGGTGAAAATCTGAATGGCACTTGTAGAACCTCTTGTAATTAGCTTCCATAAAGTTGGCAATGGTTCAAGGCATTTAGCCTTGAATTGATTTTATCATTATGGGAAAACAATTGCAGTAATAACTATTTTATGTAGGACATAAACTGGAAGTGTTAGTTATCCTTTCCATTGATTTCAAGTGTTCAACATATGGTCTTTGAGCTATGGAATGATTCTTCTTCATTAACCTGATCTGAATTGTAATCTTTCGTAGTTTGATTAAAGAGTGATTGGTAATAGCATCACTATTTTTTTTCTCACTACTCCAAGCTTGTATCCACAGTTCTTTGATAGGAAATGTGCTAAGGTCCCAAGTTTTATTTTCATTTTCGACCTTATCATATGACTCCATAATAGCTTCTTTATTTGATTTGAGAAACAGATTATCATAGGTCACATTATCTTCAACCTCAAACAAGGGATTATTAACAAGCTAAAAGTTATCCTTGTTTCCAAACCTATCTTTTTTCCATATTTTATTATTTGATTTCTGCAGACAATAGTTTGAGTCATGGTGCTTCGCTATGTTTTTAATCCCTTAATCTCATCATTTCATTTTTTGAACTCTTTTTTTTTTTGAAGTGTCCAGTTACTACACCTTAAATTTCTATCTGTAAGGTTTCGTGAGCATCTATCAACTTATCCATTTCTTGCTTATGTTGATTTGGAATCTCATGACATCTAGTTGTTGATTTATCTTTGCTTACTATGTTTGTTATCTCATCTTTCTATGACATTTCATTATTTATCTTCCTCAAGGTGATCAAATTGGACACACAATGACTTCTTATTCACTATCATTAGAAATGATACTCTTCTCATCCATAGCCACCAACTTGTTAGAGGATGCCATGTACTTATGAGGATGAAAAGGGTAATTATGAATGCCATTTTGACTTATAGAATCATTAGTTATCCTCAATACATGATCCTTAAGATGGAGTAACAACAATCTAATAATCTTCATGAATGTATGTACTCAATTTATTTTGATAGAAGAAACATGTGAAGAGTCAACTACTTCTTGTAATGCTTGATTATTATCTATTGATTTATCTTTTTCCAAGGTTTTGTGACTTGCAACTGTCAAACTCTTTACGCTATCTCCCCTTGGTGCAACAACCTTCAAGGCCTTAAATGATTGATTATTGGTTAGATGAGTCTGTGCGTGTGTGAAAATCTTGATGCAATATTTGAATCATAATCATTCCTCTCTTGTACATTCAAGCGTTCATGCTTTCCAATTTTACTCCATAGGTCAAAGTAATGATCTTTATGCTCTTTGGGCAAGTGCTTTATCCTTACAAGCATATCGTGTTGTAATCCTTATCTATCCAATCCTGTTGAAATTGATCTTGTAGATCTACCAATGTGGGTTCATTGCTTTCTTCATGTTCCACTTAGGTGGGAATGTTAGTGTCATCAGTATCGAATTTGTTGAATGCATATGTCTAGTTGGAGTATGATTACTATTGGATTGATCTCCATTTCCTTCATGGCCTCCTTTTTTGCCATTATAGTTGTTATTATTGTTGTTGCTTAACATGGATTTTGTTAGTAAGTCCAACAGTCGAGCCATTCTTTCTTGACTGATTCTTTGCTCTACCACTATTTGATTCACGCAATTGTTAATTTTCCCATGTACCCCCATCCCAGTTTCTTCTTGTTTTCTCTTCTTTGAGGAGGACTTGAATGTTATCTTATCTTCTGTAGTTTGGTGGATTTCTTTCTATAATAGCACTTAGTCTCTTTATGATTCATAACCTTCAAAAGTTGGTGATATAGCTTGCTCTAATACCATTGTAATGTCCCTTAAATGATTTCTTAGGATCTGGGAAAATTCTTATAATGAAAATTGCAACAGACTTCTTTCTATCAATAACATACACACAACTATTTAATTTGGCACAAATGAGTTTATGTAATGTGACTTGCTAATTTGTATAGTATCAAAATTCCTTTCTAATGAATTTGACAAGGAAACATTGATCAATGCAATTGTCTGCTATCTTGATGTAAAAAATAATTCTGGTATAGTTCTCAAATCAATGATTGTATAATTGCTATATTATAGAAATTGTCCTTGATCAACAAATATTGATTATATTGTCCTTATATCCAAATGCTCTTTGCAAGATAACCCCTTATATAGTAGATATCGATCTAAAAAATGGATTGAACCAAAAACTACAATATCTAATTTAACTTTGGTAGGAATGTTGTTTATGAAGATTGTTCTGAACAAACTAATACAAGATAAATGCTGATATGACAAGGGTTGATCTGATTATATATAAATAGGTTTTAAATATTATACTGATTTGAATTTGACAAAGAGTTTTGTGGTTCTTTATAAGAATCAAATTGATTACAAACCTAATTGCTATTATAGTGATCAACAATGGATACTCTTACCACTGTTCTTGATCTTTATCAATCTTGCCACTGATCCTTGCTGCATATGATGGCTTGATATAACAGCCAATCTAAAATTCGCTATCACTGTCTCTGATATGATTCTTATAGCTTATGTGATGAACTTCTTATGACACTGTCTCTGCATAAAAATATCTTTTAAAAACATCAATCCATAACATAACAATATCTTTAAAAACATTCATCCATAACTTTAGTTTGTGGCTCGATCTGAGTGCCAAGTTTGATCTGAATATTATAATTAAATCTTCATATATATTCCTCTCACCCTCCGTCTTCCTATATATCTTTCAAAATATTCTTTTCATTAAAAGTTCTACCTCTTCCAAGAGAAGCGATTACCTAGGGTCATCACTTTTCATAAACTTATCTCGAAGCAAACAAATCACACCTCTCCATATATTGCTACTTTTTGAATGTTTGTTAATAAATACTGAGAAATAGAATTGTACCCCTTTCATGTAAGATGAAGTCACACCTATTGGTAGATCATAGGCTTTCATTAATAAGATTTTCCTATTTCTAATCACTATTATTTGTTGTAGGTTCATTCTAAAGAAGCATACACATCTGGCAAATACCCTTAGCTAGATACTTTCAGCCTCCACTGCATTCGAATGGTCTCTCATAGTTGTGCTCGTACAAGCCTGCACTTCTACCATCACCTACCTACTTTCCTGTACAGTTTGACTCACACCTATGTTGCATCCCTTGTATTGTAGGAACACCATATGACATTCTTTCTTAGAATCCACATACCTCTATACATAAGACCATACGACATTCTCCTTCTTGCCTCCCATGTATAAAGACACTATTTCGTACAACTTCGACAACCCAACAATGTATGACTTATTACGAAGTAATTGGTAAATATTTTCTTGATATTAAAAAAGCCTGAGAGGTCAATATATACAGAAGAATGAATGATGTTTCCTTAGGAAATAATCATAAAGAATAGAAACATTCTATTCTAGCAAATAGAAAACTAACAGTTAACTACATGCAAACTACATATTAGAAATATTCTAATATTTACAATAGATTACAAATAGATAACCATTAGATAATAATAGATGCTATTTATTATTGTAATACCCTCCCTTAATGATTAATCTATTTACGACACCAAGTTGTCCTTTCAGTTTGACAGACTTATCAAAACCAAGAGGCTTGGTGAGAGTCTTTGTAGTCTGATCTGCTGTAGAAACATACTACAAGTCTATTGTCCCATCTTCAACCATCGTGTGTAGTGACAGTGAACATCCACATGCTTGGTTCTTTCATGGTAGACTAGATTCCGTGCTAATTTGATAATGCCTTCATTATCAACAAACAAAATGGTTGGTCCTACTGGTGATATTTGCATATCCCCAAGCATCCGACAAAACCAAAAAAATGCACATCCTGCCTTAACAACCCCTTTATATTCAACCTCTATGGAGGAGAGAGAAATTTCCTACTACTTCTTATTGGTCCATGGGATGACACTACATCCCAAACCAAACATATCCAAAAGTTGAATTTTTATTGTTAACAGAGCCTGCCCAATCTGAATCTATGAACTCATTGAGTCTAGGATTAGAACTCTGAGAGTAAAGTAGTCCATAATCTGTAGTGCCCTTCACATAATAAAGCACATGTTTTTCTGCCATCAAATGATCAACCTTGGGAGATGTCATAAAGTGTGAGATGTAGTTGACTGTGAAGTTTATATTAGGCCTAGTAGTAGAGCGGTAGACGAGGTTGCTTACTAGTTGCCTATATGTAGTATCATTGATGGTAGGAGAATAAGACTTGGGTGATAACTTGAGATCTTTCTCCATGAGTGTAGATGTAGTCTTGTAATCTTGCATACAAAATTTTTCTAATAGAGCCTTGGGATATTTGGACTGGGAGATGAATATACTTGAAGACTATTGCCAAACTTCAACACCTAGGCAATAATGCATGAGCCCAAGGTTAGTCATATCAAAAGAATGTCATAAACTTCATTTGATTCCTTGAATTAAAGATATTAAACTATCAGTGATGATAAAATCATCCACATAAATAATTAGAAGGATGATGTCACAGTCAATAGTCTTGATGTACAAATTTAAGCTCTTCTGGAAGCCTTGATCATTGAGGTACTTAATAATTTTCATGTACCATGCCCTAGGGGCCTGCTTCAAGCCATAGAGAGCTTTCACTAATCTGAGAAACTAATGTTCTTTACTGACAACCTTGAAACCATGAGGTTGCATCATGTAGATTTCTTGTAGGTCACTATTTAGAAAAGCACTCTTGACATCCATCTGATGAATCTTCGAGCCAAATTGTGCTGCTATGTTCAAAACTAATCTGATTGTGCTCATCTTTGCAATAAGAGTAGAGGTCTTCTCATAATCTAATGCTTAGAAAAGCCCCTTGCAACTGAACAAGCTTCTTTCTTATCCAAAGTACCATCAGATTTTGTAAACCCATTTGCAGCCAATGGATTTCTTCCCTGGTGGAAGATTAGAAAGGACCCAGGTGTTATTCTTCAGCAAGCTCTGGTCTTCAGTTTTCATGACTTGTTCCCATTTTGGAATTCTTTTAGCCTCGAAATATGTTTGAGGTGTTTGAGGTTCAAACCCACTGTGAACATTGGCCATGAGAGAAAACTTAACTGACTCTCAAAGAAATTCTCCCATCAATGAGCCCATCATCTCAAAGATCAACAAGTGTCTTAGCCCACCACTTAGGCTAGAGAGGAGAGTGACCAACATTAGTATAAGGAGATGCTCTATGATAAAGTTCCTCATTAGAAGAATCTGGATCAAACTAAGGTGAAACATCTACAAATCTGGGTGATCTTGTAGGTGAAGCTAGAGATTTTTGTACAAGGATCATTGGAGTTATAGGAGCTACTAGAGCCCTCCCATCAGGTGGACCTAATGGAAGCCTAACTCCCAAATCATGAGCCTTCATAGGATGATTTTCAAGATTAGGAACAGGAGAAACATGCATGAATAGTCCTCGCTACTCATCAAAGACTACATCACGATTGTACAGAAGATGAGATGTTTTAGTGTCGATCAAGTGATAGTCTTTGTGAAAAATACTGTATCCAAAAAAATTAGTTTTTGACTCTTGGCATCCAACTTGGTGCGTGATGCATCAGGGATCCAAACAAAAACAAGAGAGCCAAAAATTGCCAGGTGGCTGATTCTGGGCTTTTGACCTGACTAGGCCTCTTCCAGACTCTTGCCTTTGACCGCCACTATACGTGACCGGTTCAAAAGATAAACTATAGTGTTTTTCTACTTTTGTCCAAAAATTCTTCAGAACATGTCTTTGTTCAAGCATGGATCGAGCCATCTCGGTGATTGTTTTGTTTTGACGTTGAACTGCACTATTTTGTTGTGGTGTGTGGTTAACTAGCATTTGATATCATTAGTATCTAAGAATCTAGAGAATTCATTAGAAAAAAATCCCCCCCACTGTATGACCTAAGAGTAATAATAGATTTCCCAGGCTCTTTTTCAACTAAAGATTTAAACTTCTAAAATATAATAAATGCATTTAATTTCTTTTCAAGAAAATATACCCACATTTTTCTATTGAAATCATGAAAAAACAACAAAAAATACATGGACCCAAGAACATAAATAGTGGCCATAGGGCCGTAGATATCAGCATGAACAAGCTGAAGTACTTGAGAAGCTTGCCATGAATTGCCACTGGTGAAAGGTGTGCGATGTTACTGTTACTTAATTTTAACACATGTTAAAATTCAGCTCTGAAAATTCAAATTTTATTTGCTGAAAACACTTTTCATTTTGATATTTGAAAGAATATAAATGTCCTTATATCATTCATTTCATGAATATACATTTGATATTTTACACATAATGATGAAATACTGAAGGGAAAGTATCTCACATAAATCGAGAATACAATTGTTATCTTTCATACGTACTAAGAACAAGAAAAATAAAACATATGGGAGAAAGTCAGAGATAACTAGTCATTGCCTTTCAGACTTTGACTGGTTAGGTGTTCCATCATTGTATTGTTGCTCATGGTACAACCCTCAATCTGGTAAGCTCTTGGTTCCCCGTTCCCCTGCAAGAGAAAGATGTGGGGTTAGATCTTTACGATCTAAGCAATGACTAGTTATCTTCAGTCACATTTCTTGCACATGTCATATTCCTCTTATTTTTTAATACATACAAAAAATAACAAGTGTATTCTAAATTTTTAGATACAAATTACAGAGAAGTATTTTGTGAGTGTCATGAGCCCGTGCTCGAACCTCATGAGATACTATTCCATATATCAGGAAAAGAAAGAGTGAGTCGATGGAAAATAGAGCACTATGACAAAGAACTCATGGTGGAGACAACAACTACAAATTATGACTGTATACAATGAGTAAAATTTTCTGAAATAAATAAGATAAGCAGCAAAATTTTTCACAGAAAATGCTTAAAGATCAGTATGGAGATACCACAGAGTTCTATTTGCATGGCTTTTCAGATTTATGGAAAAAGTAAGGTATACTTACAGTGCAAAATCAAACATCTTCAGCAAAATCCACCTTCCTTTGATAGACACAGGAGATTGTGAAATGGTTCAAAGGAAAAGTCTTGATACATGCCTCGTAAAAGAAAACCCATAGCAAATACATTAACAACAGCAGTATAGGGACTTAAAAGAAGCTGCATAGGGAGGAAATGGAACTTATTACCCTAAGTCAAGATGTTGCAATTCTGCTTAAGGATGAAGACCAATTATTGAACAAAGATGGTAACCAAAAAATCAGTCAGGATGAAAAGAAAGATGTATATTACAACTCAATGCCTCTGGAATAACAAAGAAAACTCATTTAAGCACTGTGTAAAGTAGCACATATGATAGGTTCAAGCAGCAAAAGAGTTTGAGATGTAAATTTTAAGCTATGAAGGAAATTAACCAAACATCAAGTCTCAAATGAACATCCAAAAGCAACAGAGCAGGTATGTTCAGAGATAAGGAGAATTACTGAAATGCCTTTTAAATGGTATCTAAAAATATGTTAAAATCTATGCATTCAGTGGAACAATTCTGAACATTCAGGCCTATTGACAACTCAATATGGGCATTGTGATGAAGACTTACATCATGCAAGAATTCCTTGAAGGTCCTATTTGACTGGTTTTGAGCAAGTTGCTAAAACTGCGATTAGAAACTCATCATGGAAAGCAATCAGTAGTGAAAACCATCTAAGAAAAGGTAAAATTGAAATCACATAATCATATGATGAGCAGCTATAGGTGAAGTTATGAAACAGAATCAGAATAGAAAAACCAATATATCCTCAATAATAAGGAATTTTCTACAGATGTGCTTTCATTAAAATATAAGAGGAAAAGCTCCATCATGATCAAAAGAAACCTAGTTTTAATTTTTGATTAAGATTCAATGGTGGTCCACAAAAAATCTCAATTGGGTTTTGATAAAAATGCAATTTCCAGATTTTTGATCTATAGAAGAAACTTGTTTAAAAATTGTTATCAGCACCACTAAATGAAGAAGGAATGACATTCAAAATGAAGAGAATTAATGCCTTGAAAACTCTTTTTGTTTCTATAATCATACTGATATATAAATTCAAAAAATTGTGCATACAGTTTTGGTGAAGAAACAACAGTATAATCACAGTTTCAAATGATAACCAAATAAATTCATTTGCATAGAAAATCCATACATGGCGGCCTTTATGGAAAACTTGAAGTCTTCATTCGAACAACAAATAAAAATCATGAGGGAGAAACAAGAGTTTTATATACACTAGCGTCTCCAAAATCATAACAGATCCAACACAATAAGGTTATAGCAAATCTAAATGGTAGCTCAAATCAAATTACCAGCTGGTTATAAGCAAACTATTTTACCTCTTTAACAAGCGACTTCCAATCATGATGGTTCCAGCAAAGGGAAAAATATTTTCATTAATGGCAGCTCCAAGTGATGATTTCCAGCCCAAAAAAATGATGAGAGCAACTAAAACGTGCTTCCAGCACTCAGTCACGTGAAAGAGGCAGCAGTAGCAATATGTTTCAAATGCTTCAGCAAGCATTTTCATGCAAAAAATTGATAAAATCTCCTTCAAAAAACCCTAGCCGACTCCTCCTCATATTATCTCTAGCCAACATGAAATACGAATGAGCAACTTTAGGGTTGCAAAACAATATATCAAGAGTCCCTTTCTTTATTTCATAAATTTTGAAGTCTGTGGGGACTTAAGTGGGTTTATTTCCCATTTACATTTTTCACAATGTTTTTCGTGTGTTTTAGAAAGGGGGAAAAAATATAATTTTTTATGCCATGGGGGTGGAAGGGTTAAGTGTTAGTATTTTAACACTTAGTTTTTTATAAATATTTGCATTTTGAATACGATTATTTATTGGTATTTTATAAACCACTTTATAATCTTTTTTAATTAAATGCAAATGCATAGACCTTTTCAAAGTCATATATCTTTTTCAAATCTTGAACTTAGGGATTTCAAATCAGTTATGACAGGTGTTTGGAGGAGAAAAAGGAAGATAAATAGTAGCTGAAGACTTGGTATTTTAAATATTTTGAATTATTGAGGAGAGATTGTAGGGTTTTTATTCTAGGTCGAATTTAGACTTTGACCAAGCTTTTTGGAGGTCTTTTATGACCAGTTAGAGCATTTTGGGGGATTTTGACATGAGTCATGGGTCTCATTATGACTTAGTGCAGTTGTTACAAACTGAGTCATCTTCTAGATAAGTCTTGACTCCCTTTTTGTAGCCTGTTTTATGAATTTGACCTATTGTCAGTAAAATGTATAGTGTAGCCGACGGGTAGAGTAGTATCTGAATGGGCACGTGACGCTTGAGTCACCCCTTCAGAAAGGTATATGTACACGTTCGAGATGGACTCTGGAATCATCGTTGTAATGGGAGATCATTGTAGTCATTGTAACTTGCAAGTGCATACATGAATAAAGTACCTGTTCGAAATTGAATCATGTTATACTGTGTTGAACTTCTTACCCTATGTGGTAAACATTTGGCACCATTGCCAAATGAACCTGGAATGAAGGAATGATATGAAGATTGATGCCAAATTTTCAAAACAAAGATTGGAATAAGGTGAAAGATAAGAATGAGATAAGTACAACAAAAGAAATTTTAATTTTAACACAGCAAGCAGAACACAGATAGAGACTTTAGCAGATTGCCAAGGGGCACCGAAGGGGTGAAGAGGCACAGATGGAGGGAGTGCACTCACCTAGTAGGCTGAGGAGTGCCGAGGAATTGCTAGAAGAAACTCGACAATACTTGAATTTGGTGGAGGAAACAAGAGAAGAATTCATTAACTTGTATACGTCGAGGGGTGAGTGTCTGAATGGATGGGAAGCAACTCGCATGGCTCGGAGTGCCTAGGGAGCACGAGTGTGGAGGGATCTCTTCATTCCTAATAGACTGAACGAATGGATACAGGCAAAGAATAGAACATCACTTGAAGACCTGTCACCAGACAACGCAGTTGTTGGGAACAAAATTGTTTTCCAGAATAGCTCGAGAGTCCAGAACAGCGTGGGAGCACAAAACAACGCAGGAGCTCAGAACAACACGGGTATACAAGTACCTTAGAATCCAAAACAAGTAAGGATGGTTGGCCCTAAAGAAAAGTTACCCAAGTTTCAAGGTGATGGTTCAGCAGACCCTATCAGACATTGTAAAATGTGTGAAACCATATGGATGGAAAATGGTGTGACAGGTGAGGATGATTGGGTAAGACAATTTCCAGTGACCCTACGAGGTGTGGCGATAGACTGGTTTTCTGACACTAGTCTTCAAAAACTTAATACATGGGTGAATGTTAAAAAAGAATTTATCGCAGAATTCAGATTACTCCGAGATGATAAAGAAATAGTGGCAGAAATCTACAACACCAAACAAGGAAAGAATTAGATAGTCCGAACCTATGCCAGGTGATTGAAGGAATTGATCGAAAAGATGGAGAGTCAACCAGCGGATGGGTTGAAAAAATGGTGGTTTGTGGAGGGGCTATGGCCAGCTCTTAAAAAGAAAATGAAGATTGTACCACTGACATTGTACACTGATGCGTATACTCATGCTATGGATTTGGAAAGTGAACACAAGACAAGTAAGAAGAAAAAGCATAAGTCCTCTAATTCAAATGATTCATCCTCAGAGAGTAGTAGTAGTGATTAGGAATCAAACAAGAAGGTGAAAGCGCTACAGAAAGGCATGCTATGGATGATGAAAGTATTCAAAATTTTGAAAAAGAATCCAGATATAGTAAAAGGAGAATTGTGGTGTACAGATTGCAAGGAGGACGGACATACGAAGGGTTCATGCTCGAAGAAGCAGTTTTGTGACATCTGCCAGGTGGTGGGGCATTCCCTGAAAGAGTGCCCGTTTAACTTGAAAGCAAAAGGCCACCAATAGGTGTTACTCATGCAGGAAGCATTGAACAATAGTAATAACATGGGCAATGATGCAACTTCAGGTGGATATTGATATAATAATAGAGGCGGAAGGGGTGGAAGAAATAACAACAACAATGGAGGCCGAAGTAGAATACAATATGATGCAAGTGGAAGGCCGATGATACAGTGCCAGGCATCTAATCTTTGGGGTCACTTTGTGAGGGACTGTACTACAAAAGAGGTGCCCCAGCTACTGTGCAAATGGTGTGGTCCAGGGGACGATGAAGATTCAAAATGTCCAAAGCAAGGCGTAAATTTATTAAGTATTGAAACAAGTAACGAGAATGTGTTGGCAATCACACGGGAGCAGGTGAGGAAGGAAAAATATCCGAATTTGGAAGAAGAAAGGGAGAGGTTACAAAAAGCCTGAACAGAGATAGAGAAGTAGACGAGAGCAGAGAAGTCACAAGTAAAAGACACTGATGAAACTCTGAAAAGAAACTTGGCGAAACAAGACATGGTGAAACAGATAATGCAAATGGAAGTGCCAATTAAATTAAATGATCTTCTTCTCACCATGCCACAGTTACGTACGGCTATTCTAAATATGACACCATCCCCAAAAGTAATGGAGGAAGCAAAGAATAGTACAGCAGCAACAACAAATCCGATGTTACTAGCACTAACAACAGGCAGACACCCAGCACTAATGGAGATGGGCATTCTGGGTACAGTGTTAACAAATACAATAGTAGATGGAAGATCAGGAGTGAATGTGATGCCGGAAGATATCTGGAAAAAATGAGGACAACCAACACTATGGCCGCCCACCTTTCAGTTACTTACAACAGATCAACATGGGATAAAACCCATGGGCACTCTGATGGCGTAGCCGGTAACAATTGGGACACAACCATTTTTGCTAGATTTTGTAGTCATTCCATTAAAGAGAAGAGGGTATGATGCCATCCTAGGACAAGGGTGGTTGGTGCAAGCTAAGGTAAAGCATGATTGGAAAGGAACACCCTGTCAATGGAGAAGGGAGGTAGGAGATTTATAATCGATTTGCATACATAGATGGTAGGAGAAGAAGCCACGTTGTCAGACTCAAAAGGCGATGGCGAGAGTGATGACGAAGGGAAAAGAAGGATGGAACCAAATGATGAAGGGGTATTGAGACTAGAAGAAGGCTCAACTGATGATGACTTAGACTCCGTGAATGGACTGTTGCATTGGCAAATGGAAGACTATGAGGTCTTTCTGAGCTGCAATATTTTGAGTGTCGAGGAGGGAAAAGAAGGCCATGAGTTTCTGAAGGAGTATAGTAAATTGAAGGAGGGAGAAGCGCAGGTGGATGAAACACTTGCCTATACATTCAGTAAAGATAAACCAATAAAATATGAAGAGCCGACATTGAAAACAATGAACTTAGGTGATGAGGAAAATTTGAAAAATATTCGTGTAGGAGTTGATTGGAACCCAGTATTAAAGGCAGCAAGTTGGACATTTAAAGACTTAAAAGAATTACCACCAAAACTATGTGTCCATCAGATACCATTAATCGATGGTGCGGTACCCATACAGAAGCAGTCGTACCAAAGGAATAAGAACTATGCAGCATGGGCCATCGAAGTTACACAAACAAGGAGGAAGGCGTGGCATGACAAGCACCTAAAATTGAACAACTTTCAACCCGGTCAGTTAGTACTGAAGTATAATGGAAAAAATGAAATAAGGCCTAGGAAATTCAAAGTTAAATGGGTTGGACCATACAAGATATGGGAAGTTGGATATAATGGAGCAATTGAATTATGGACACTGGACAGAAAAGAAATAACAGATGTCGTAAATGGATCAAAGTTGAAAATATATAGGGAAAGGAAGGATCCTCCGTGTGCAAGGAAGTGAATGAAGAAAAGATGACTGTAAATAATGTAAATAATGTACATATGTATAATATAAAAGCCAAATATAGTTTAAATATCAAGTGGTAAACTGTAAGAGTATGAAGTGATAAAATGAAAGATGAAGCATAAAACATATTGGAATTCTGGAGGAACAAAAGCTTGTAGTACGACCATAGAAATTATCATCAGATGAAAAGTAGGCAGAAACTAGAGCAAAATAACAAAATGATAATAAAAGGAGGAAATTTTAATAAAGCCGGTAGTACAACTATTGAAAAGGAGTATTTAATAATCGTACAGCCTTCCTTTATGACCGTACGAACTTGAGCTTTGAAATGCAAAGTTAAAAATATATAATACTATACTATCTTAAAATAATAAAGTTGTAAATTAAATGGAAGATTGTACAGCTTGAGAAAGATACAAGGAAGTCAAATAGAAGACTGTACGGCCCTAGGAGATACAGAAAAGTTGAAGGAAAGATCGTACCGTTTGAGAGGATATGGGAAAGTTGAAGGAAAGACCGTACGGCCTGAGCCAAGACTCTGTATGGAATTGAAAGGAATTGAATAGAATATTGATACCATATGGGACAAGGTTGTACTGCAATAAGGCACTATGATATTACTGTATGATGGTTGAAGGACAATGTGTTTAAAACATTATTTAATCGCATGAAGAATAAAATGTTTTAGACAATGAAAACTCGCATTGTTGGTTGAAGAAGACACCAAAACTGCACATGGGAAGAAGGGAAGTCTGTGTGTGCAGCCCTTCTTATGTCTGTACGACCCTTCTTTGTAAAAAGTGACCGTATGGCCCCTAGATGACCGTACGGCCTTGAAGTTTTATTTTGCAAATAAAATTAGGTTGTACTGCATGGAAGAAAGCAGGACCGTATGGATGAAATGAGGAACAAGCCACGAAGATTAAGGATATTACGGCAACCGTACGATGGTTGAAAAGATGAATTGAGGGCAAGGTGAATAGGACCATACAGATTGAGGGCAAGGTGAATAAGACCATACAGTCTCAAGCTAAACGCTATCATACTGAGCAGTGACCAGAATAAAGCTACAAAGAAAAGAATAGCCAGAGATGAAGGGTATCAAGAAAGGAAGAGGAATTGCTATAGCTGATTCACAAAGTAAGTCTGCAGGAAAGAGGAAGTGGAAGAGCTATAAAAGAAAAAAGAAAAAATGACGACAGATTCAAGTTGTTCAGAATGAGTAGCAGATGATGCCAAAGGGAAGGGGAAGCATCGGTGGTTGCCAGAAAGAGTCTAGAATCGATAGAAAATGACAAAAATAGTGTGTTCCATGCAATTTTGTGTGGGTTTCAAAGTGCTAATTTGGTCTTGGCGGTGAGGGGCACTGCCCCTCGACCTTGCCCTGTACTACGACAAGGAACGCACCTAGGGTGCTGCCCCTTGACCCCGTTGGGGGCGTTGCCCCCTAGACCCTAGTCGTTGTGGATATCAGTCATCGAAAATGTGACTAGTTGATGAGACCTAGATCTGTTGCTGTAGGCATGAGTGTTTGTGTGTTAGAGGGGGCACTCAGAGTAGGTGTTGGGCATGAGGTTGTCTTGGTGGATGCATAGAGATCTTGGGAGGAGCTGATCATCCAGTTGAAGGCAGTATGGCAACACTTGGCTTAGTGTAACTAGGAGTTGGAAACAAAGAAAGAAGCACAAGTGGCTATCAAGGTTAGTTAAGGAGATAGTATTGTGTTAGCAAAGGCTACAGATGCAACGTGGGTTGGAGACCAGTTTGGTGCAGGCATAGGATGAATGTGAAAGTGATGCGACAGAAATAGATCTATCTTGTTGTAGTTAGTCAATTAATGTATTTTGTTGTTAATTTGTCTCAGATATTTTGTAATTGTCATCCGGAGATGACCTTTCTTTCAGGGGGGATGATGTTGTTGATAAAATGTATAGTGTAACCGACGGGTAGAGTAGTATCCGAATGGGCATGTGACGCTTGAGTCACCCTTTTGGAAAGGTATATGTACACATCTGAGATGGACTTTGGAATCATCGTTGTAATGGGAGATCATTGTAGTCATTGTAACTTGCAAGTGCATACATGAATAAAGTACGTGTTCGAAATTGAATCGTGTTATACTGTGTTGAACTTCTTACACTATGTAGTAAACATGACCCAGGTTGGGATTGTATTTAGGAAAATTTCTGAACTCATTTAGGCGGTTCTAATTATGCAGAGGGAGGCTTTTGTGACAATTTTTATGTCCTTAGCAGTTTTCATGCAAAATTTTGTAACTCTTTTGGAGACTAGTAAATATTGGTAGCATTTTGGAGCAGTTTTCTATCAGATTCAAGTCTTCTTTCTTCCTATGTTTGTGTGTCAAGTGCATGATTGATGAGAGATATAAGTGAGTTAATAATTCCTTATTTTCTTTTGTCTCATCTATTACCTTATTGCAGGAGTATATGTTATATGCAGGTTATAATTTGTGTCTAAGTTAAATTTGGTTTTCATGTGAAGAACTCATCTTCCTTGCTAATCTGTTTAAAGACCTTATTATGAAATATTAATGCATATCTATACAGAATAGAAGTGTTACATCTAGCTCTAAAATTCATATAGTCTTCTTAAGAAAGCCATTATTTTCTCAGTATTCCTGTCACATTTGGTGTATCACCTGGTTCTTTAGTTTAAGTTACAAATTATAAGTTCATTTCCAGCAATTCTAACTCTTTTCCCCATAAGTTTAAAGTAGTTTCATATATTAACCAAAGATTATCCAATAGGAACCGGCCTAGAATCCGGAGGTTTCATTTCTGGGTACGCATGTCTCACATACAAAAATGACTCCCATGTTAGGCAAGATTGTTAAACTAGTATAGTTTAATAGGGTGCAAATTCTCAGCCTTAATAGTTTTTGGCACGCCCGATGGGACCGAAAGTCATATTTTTGTTCAAGAAACTCTTGCTATGTGATATACTACAGCAAGTTCACAACTTTAGAGAAGCTCATTTTCAGCATATCTGGCGACTCCATTGGTGAAGGAAGGAGACCAGTGCTTAAAATTTCATGAAAAAGACTATAAGTTCAAAATCTTTTGAATATTTGGAGCTTCCATCACCCAAAAGAAAAGGAAGAACTTTGGATAGAACTCCTCGTGCAAAGAGAGTTCAGACCACTCCTCCAAGAGTGTATGCTAGAAGAGGAAGATCATTGCAAAGTCAATGTCCTATAATACGTTTACCATCACCAACTATTAGAGAAACTCCCACAATGGCTACACCAAGAGCTTTTGCCTTTGTACCTTTTAGTCAAGGAAGCCCTTTGAATTTACAACAGCATGATGATATACCATTGGCAGCTTTGAAAGCAGTGCCAAAATTTACAGGAGAAGGACAGATCACACCCTTTGAGCACATAAGGGATGTAACAACATTGTGCAATGTTCATCATTTAACCCAAGAGAATGTAGTTGTGAGATTATTGGCAGCGTCATTTAAGAAGAAGGCATTAGAATGGTTTAGAAGTCTTCCTGTGGCTTCTATATCAACTTGGGACGAGCTCGAAGATGCATTCACAAGATTTTTTGAAGAAAAATTAGATCATTTGTCATTGGTAGAGCAGCTGATTACCAAAAAGACAACACCTCAAGAGCAAATGACAGACTTTAATATCCAATTCCAAAAAACTTGGAATAGGATACTTGCTGCGGTAAGGCCTTCTACTGATCATGCATTTTTGTATTATCTAAAAAGTCTTAATAGTGATATTTTGGTAATGATCCAATCAATAGGAGGGCAATCATTACCTCAAGCTTATAGCATAGCTATTAGAGTAGAAAATAGTCTTATTCAAGTGGGAAAGATAGCTCCTAGGCCTCCCATGCCCTATTTTCCAGATATTCACCCCAATATGCCACTTAATATACCCCCTCTTGCTACTATACCTATTGTTCCAACTATAGAATCAGTAGGGAGTCAAACTAATGCTATTGCTGGTCCTTCAAATGAGCTTCAAGAAATTAAAACTTCTCTATAGACCTTAGGAAACGAGTTGACTAGTATGAAAAAATAGCAATACCAAGGTCCTAGGCCGCTGTATCAAGGGTATAATCAATAGCTACAAGGAGCGGCTCAATCTTATCAAAATTAGGGGTATAATCAACAGTTTCAGCAGAATAGACAGCCATATCAAGGTCAATGAAAAAATATAAATCAGAGACCATATCAACAATATAACTCAAGTTCTTCAAATCAAGCTAATCCAGTAAGAGATATGGTTCTAGCACAAAATAACCTTGCAGTGGACTATGAATGGTGTTACCCATGCAACCAAGCACGTAATCAAGCCACATGTTCGAATGGAGTGATTAATCAAGCATTCATGGTTCAAAATGTTGCTAGTATACAGCAAGATGCATCTTCTATCATACCTAAACATCAATAGGATGTACATCCCAATGAGACAGCATTCCTGAATTGGCAGAGTGGAGAATTTTGTGGTGTAAATGATGATTTAGCAACTGTAACATATGCTAGAGCAAAGAAAAGAGCTCTAGAAACTGATCAAATAGTTGATAAAGGTAAAGAGCCTATTATAAATGCTGGACCATCATTTACAAAGGGACCAAATATACCACAGAAGCCTATAGTCAACAAATCAACAATCAACTTCACAAAAATGTAGATCCGGCTGCTGCTAAAATACATCAGAAGGTACATACAGTTGTACCTTACAGCATAGTGGACAACATGAAGAAAATGAATGTGTCTATGACTATGTGGGATTCCTTATCCATTCCGGGACAAGCTGAGATGTTAAAAAAGGCATTGAATGGTGAAGGTGTGCAAGAGAAAGTTATTAGAAACCGTGATAAAGTGGTGATGACAAATGCTGAACCAAAAAATGATGAGAATAGTAAAATAAAAAATAATGGTCCAAGGTAAGGACGTGAGACCTCCTCCTTTCTATGTTTCTTTAATCATTAGAAAAAATATGGTACATAATTGTATGGTTGACAGTGGAGCAACTTGTTTTGTTATGCCAAAAAGAGTAGCCGATCAATTAGAGCTGAAATATGAGCCAATAGAGAAAGGAGTAGTTCAGCTAGATGGTACTTCTGTAAATGCCATAGGTCTCATTAAAAATGCTTGTTTGACCTTGCATGCTTGTACTACCTTTTCCATTCCACAAGATATATATGTGATAGATTTACCTCCCTATTTTGGCCTTTTCCTATCAAGAGAATTTACAGCTAAGATAGGAGGTTATTTGTCATCCGATTGGACTCATATGATTTTTCGTACAAGATATGGAACAAAGGTGAACATACAATTAGAAGTACTTGCAAGAGATATTATAGAGCCTTATACACCTAGCACGATAAATGCAAATTTTGTCAATTTTGGCCAAGATGATTGTGTTGCCCCTGTTTCACATACATCCACTGCTGAAATTCCCGAGATACTTTTAGATTAGTGGGCAGCTGAGAATGCATTCATGGTCAATTCTAGTACTATTCTAGATGCTGGGATAGGTAATTACATGTTTCAAGAAACTGGTTTGGAGTTACCAAATTTAGTTAAAAGAAAAGAATCTGCTACTAAGCAGCAAGATAAGGTTTGGAATATATTTTTTGATGGATCACGAGGTAAGCAAGGTGCTGGTGGAGGAGTGATGTTAGTATCCCCTAATAGAGTGAAACATTATGCAGCCTTTAGATTTGGTTTTTCTTGTACTAATAATACTGCTGAGTATGAAAGTCTGATTCAGGGATTAGAATGGGCAAGGAAAAAGGGCATTGGTTGTATAAAGGTTCATGGTGACAGTGAACTTATTGTTAATCAAGTAAGGGATTTACATGTTGTTAAGAATGATATTTTGAAACTATATAAGCATCGTGTATAGGACATTATTGAGGAGTTTTCTGCTTTCAATATTGTTTCTATTCCAAGGACTAAAAATTAGCATGCTGATAGATTAGCAGTTGTAGCTGCTCAATTTGATATACCTGCAAAAATCAGCAAGGACAATGATCAGCAA
This sequence comes from Cupressus sempervirens, assembly GCA_028749045.1. Taxonomy (NCBI): domain Eukaryota; kingdom Viridiplantae; phylum Streptophyta; class Pinopsida; order Cupressales; family Cupressaceae; genus Cupressus; species Cupressus sempervirens. Next base: position 733,977,135 of record CM053784.1, read on the forward strand.
CATGTCAAGATTGTGGTAAGACCATCAATTCCTGATAATAATGTAAGCTGGCAGGTTTTTGAGAATGACGAACAAATCTTGCAATTTTTGCTAGATGAAGATATTTTTTCTATTTCTAATCAAAATAAATTAAAGCAGAATTATGGAGATCAGATAATGTAGCTGAAGTCTAATAAATTACCTAAAGGTTTGGTATCGCTTGAATCTATTTTTAATTTAGATGATCAAGCTAAAAAGGGTAAGACTGGTTTGCTGGTTTCTCAAGAACATTATGACAATTTAGAGGTGGCACCAGGGAAAAGCTTGAAATTTGGTAAGGTAAGTACTCCTTTGGAAAAAGAATCTTATGTTCAACTTTTTCAAGAATTTGCTGATGTATTTGCATGGGAATATGGTGATTTAAAAGGTTTCAATCTTGAGTTAGCATAGCACACCATAGAATTAGAGCCTAATGCCAAGCCAATTAGGCAAAGACAAAGACCTGTTAATCCCAAATTAGAGCCATTAATGCAGAAAGAGGTTTTTAGGCTAATTGAGAGTGGCATTATTTTTCCAATCAAACATACTAGTTGGGTATCCAATCTAGTCCCCGTTAGAAAGAAAAATGGAGAGCTAAGGTTGTGTGTAGATTTCAGGGATTTGAATAGAGCATCATTAAAAGATAGGCACCCTCTTCCCTCTATGGAACAGATACTTCAGTATGTTGCAGGTTCAGAGCATTTTTCCTTGCTAGATGGTTATTCAGGATATAATCATATTCTGGTAAAGAGTGAAGATCAGTTTAAAATTTCTTTTACCACTAAATGGGGTACCATGGCATACAAAAGAATTCCTTTTGGTTTGTCAAATGCAGGAGCAACATTCCAAAAAGCCATGGATATGGCGTTTAGTAATCTGATGTTACATCTCTAGTTATAGAATTCATATAGTCTTCTTAAGAAAGCCATTATTTTCTCAGTATTCCTGTCACATTTGGTGTATCACCTTGTTCTTTAGTTTAAGTTACAAATTATAAGTTCATTTCTAGCAATTCTAACTCTTTTCCACATAATTTTAAAGTGGTTTCATTTATTAACCAGCGATTATCCAATAGGAACCGGCCTAGAATTTGGAGGTTTCATTTCTGTATACGCATGTCTCACATACAGAAATGACTCCCATGTTAGGCAAGATTATTAAACTAGTATAGTTTAATAGGGTGCAAATTCTCAGCCTTAACAGTTACTTCCCAGCCTGACATGCATCACAAACTCCAAACTGTTCTAAATTTCTTGCGACCCAAGGACACACTCTTCCTGAGAAAGATAAGAGAGATAATGCACTTTTAAGTGCCCATATTGCTGATGCCAAAGTGTGCTAATAAAAGACTGCCAAGCAGCCATAGATAGAAACCAAGAATTACCAGAATCAATAAGTTTGAAAAGACCATGATCCTTAACACCTGCTACACCAATAGATTGTCACCCTATCAGTGATGGTGCATTGATGTGAACTGAAGGTAATATCCAATTGTGGAGAATGTCACAACAACTAACTGACTGAGAGTAGATTAAGTTCCATCCTTGGAATGTAGTACACCAAAGAAAATGAGATTCCCCTCAATAGGCTGAATCTGAATGTTGCCTTTGCCGACAACAGTGTACTCTTTTCCGCCACAAAAAATAATAGAATATGAATAAGGCTAGTAGTTAGAGAATCAGTCTTAGCAGTGAGTGAAATGACGAGAGGCACTTGAATCAATATACCAAGCAAACGACTTCACATGATTTGCAGGCCTTTTAGCCATGAAGGCATAAAAGGGGGATTCCATTGCCTTAGTGTGCTTTGCACTATTTTCTTTGGGCTGCAAACTTGATTGCTTAGATTGTGCAGCTAAGCATTTTCCACATTCAACCTTCATGTGACCATACTTGTGGCAATAGTTGCATCAAATGTTTTTTTTTTCTTGTAGCCTTCTGAAGTTGGAGCAGAGAACTTTTGTTGAGAAAACTAGTGAGACTTGCCTTTATCCTTCTGAAAGGATTTAGCAGCAAAGGCTTTCTTTGCGGAGCTGGAGGGGGAACTACTACTAGACTGTTGTTTCTACCAATCTTGTTAAAACATAAGTGTACAGATATCTGTGAACTTCAAATCAACACCAGTAGAAGAGATGTTGAGAGCTTCAATAAAATGCTTGTAGGACCTGGACAAACTTTTGAGGGTTATGACCACAATGTCCTCTTCCTCCATCTTGTATCCAATGGCAAGCAATTGATCATGGATATCCTGAATCCTATTCAGGTGTTCATGGAGCATTTTTTGCTTATCCATGATAATAGAAAACAAAGTGTTCTTGAGAAAGAAGGCTTTGCTTTTGTTTGATGTCTCATGAAGTTTCTTTAGATGCTCCCATATCTTGATAGTTGTTTTGTCGAATAAAATTTGAGGGAGTTGATCACTAGGTATGGATAATTTGAGAAGCATTACCACCTTCTGATTATTTAGGTCCCATATATTTTGATCAGTACCCCTTGCATTCGAACGTTTTGTAACACCTAGAACAATCTAATCACTATTTCGATAGTCAAAGATTGCTAGTATCTGTTGATTCCATGTGCTATAATTCTAACCATTGAATTTTGAATTGCCTTCGAGCAGAATATTAGTTAGAGTTGTCATAGCTCAGTTTTTAGTGAAAAAGCATGAAGATCTGTGAAGGCACATACTTTTGAGGCAAAAAAATGGAAGACCCAAAAAATTGAAGAGTTACCCAAAAGAGAGCTCGAAAAACCATAAAATTATATTTTGTCAGTTTTTAGATCCATTGGCTGAAAAATTGAGGCACTTGAAAAATCTGATGACAACCTAGTTGAGCTCTCAAAAAACCCACCAAGAATCTGTAATCAGAAGAATATTTCGAGCCAAAAATATAGGGTTTTCAAACAAAATCGTAGTCAGCGGCCATGGAAGGAAATAGTTGCAAAAAAAGTAGTTGGTGGGCATGGATCTTATAGAATATTATAAGATAAAATTTTAATAATAATTAGATAATACAATATTATTAAATAAATAATGATAATAAAGTTATATTAAAACTAATACTAAAATATAAATATAGGAAATAATAATTATTTAATCTATATTATCAATGAATAATTGCTATGATATTTTAAACTATTAAAAAATAATAAAATTTCAATGAGTAAATAAAGAAATAAAATTAAATACAAGAGATAATATTGTAGAAAGTATGTTAACTTTCTAAATAGAATTTAATAATAAATACAAACAAGTAAATAAATAATATAACATAGAATAATATAAATTAACTAAATTTAATGAAAAGTCAAGAGATGTTTAACAAATAGACCTAACTTCTTAAAATTAAGATATAAAAGGAAAGAGAGTTTATTTTAAAGAGAGGAAAAAATAAGAGATGATAGGAGTTCAAAAATGAAAAATAGATGAGGAAAGTAATATGAAGAAAATAAGGAAGTGACTTTCTGAAAAGGTATCAATGATATTGAAAAGATGTAAACTTTCAAAAGGGTCATAATTATGAATAATTGTGACCCTTAAAAAAATTGTGATTGTAAAGTATTGAGATTTTTTCAAAGAATATTAGTTATGAAGTGTTGTGACTTTTTAAAGGATTTGTATTATGAAAGGTTGTGACTCTTGGAAAAAAAGAAAAAACAAAAAAAATTTATCCATTCCTTTTAATTAGAAAAGGAAGAATTTTAGAAAGTAAATATAGAATTGAGATAATCGAGAAGGAATAATTCATTGAAGGGCCGACTAAGGATAGAGCCACATGGACCAAGAAAAGAAGGTAAGAAAGGTATGTCTATTGATTATATTTGTTTAATTATGTTTATGATTTTATTTATATTAATGAATCATACTTGTTGATAATATTGTGTTATCTCATGGGGTTAACAACATAGAGAATACTGAGACTCAAAGCATGGAGCATTGTGAGATATTAAGATCTTCATTGTCCGCCATGCCTGAGAATCAATTTACCAGAATATTCTGATTATGTCAACATGTGCATATGTGATTGGCCTTGGATAGAGGATGCCTATCCAAGAAGAATCTTAAGGGGTGTGCTCCCAGGAAGACGGCGAGGTAGCTATGAGCTAGGAAGCCCAATCTGGAGACCTACTTAAGATTGGGATTAAATTAGAGGGTAGAATAATATAGTTAGTTTTGTTGTTGTGATTCTAACCATTATTTGCAAGAATTACTTGTCACAAATCTACCCTAATAGTGGGGACATTACATTCTGCTCATCATTTTTGCAACCATATCTAATGCTATGAATTGAAGTTTGGCATTTAGAAAGAATGAGAATTTAGATCAGCAATATATTCCTCGCGTGCAAAGTGTTTGACAAAATTCTCAAGTCAAGTAATCAGAAAGTTGAATTCAAAATTGCTAGGGATATTGCAGTTTGATCTCCCTTGGATAATCTACTCAACCTTCACCATCTTCTTGCTAACCTACTTGATCTCTCGATGGTGCCTATTAAAATTCAAACCTTACAATTTTAGGGGTAGTTTTGTTAGCGATCTTGGAGTTATATACCAGTATGTTGTGTTATTCCACTCTCCATGGTTGCAATCATTCTCATTTTATTGCCATAGTTATCATTGTTGTCATTGTTTCCATGGTTACCCTTACTTCTGTAACTCATCAGCTAAACCAACTGATGCTATCGTCTAGCCAAACCATTTAAAATCTCCATGGTACTAAGCTTTTGCTCATCATGTCTATCACCTATACTTATTCAGAATTTGAAGTAAGAATCTCTCTCTTCTCTAATAAGTGATAAACTTTGTATTCTCTAGACTCGTGAAACAATTTCAAACATACTTTTCTTGCAACCCTCCAGGCTGGCAAGGTTGCTCTGATTTGATTGTAAATGCATGGACCCAAATTGCTATGCAATTTTTTTCACTTCCCTTAATAATTAATTAACTGTCATTTGATCAACAATTAACACGCTTGTTATTTGAAGAATTCTTGGTTGAGGCATGTTATGCTTATTTTGGTAACATAGCCATTTATAACATTTGTAAAGTATCCATGGGACTCACTATTTGAAGTAAAAATTTATATGACAATTTACATTGAGCAAGATACCAAGGTACAATGTAATTTGAATGGCAATTTTTTTTTAATAAAGAGAATATGTTCAGGGCAATGAAAATGAATTTCTGATCTCTGAAGCAGCAAGAAAATACTTTAGACATAGTATAAAATTCTCTAAGTTCTAATTTTCACTACTTGAAATGTCAATAAACCATAACAACATATTGTCTCCTTTTTGATGTTAAATCACTATATTCTCCCTCATATTGGGCTGCAGGAGTTTATCAACAAAGAAAATACCATTGCCCAACTGTATACTGATGAGGCACCTAGGGATGTGCATTTAATTTCCCAATTAGGTTGTTAACCTCTCATGCCAACAACAACCACCCTTATTTCCTAACAAAGTGATAGAATACCTTCAAAGCCAATTTCCAACTGCATATGATGTGTTAAACATCTTAGAAATATTGACTCCTTGACTAAGATTCTGTAGGTCAAATAACTTGACTTGCTTTTTGTTCTCTTTTGCTTAGTTTTGAACAAAAATGATGGGTAGTAAAAATACTTATATTGCCACAACATTATGCAATAACTCATTGCCCAATTTTTGGTAGATTGGCAGTTGGATTTGAAAGTCACACTTACAACCACCCCATAAGTCTGAAATTACATACCACACTGTTATTTTGTCTTTCTTCTAAATCTATCCAATGCTCTAATGATTTGTTTTGCCTAGAAAACTTAGCGAATTGCCCAATATTTTAGTCCAAGCCTGAAACCTGTATGCTTTCACCTGTAACCAACTAGGAGGATAGTTTACCACCAAAATTGAGTTCCCTTAGGGTTTTGATCCAACGAAAAGCTCCAGATCCACAATAGAGGAAATAAACCAAGCATACCAAACGAACTCCCAATTATTCTTTTTATATTTACCTTCCAAAGGGCTTTTCAATTTCTTTCTTAAAATAATTTAGCAAAGCACATTTATAAAGTGACTTTCTTAATTTCCCTTCTAATTTCACTCAAATGACTATTTAATTTGTTAAATTTAAGCTATTAGTAAATATTATTTTATTGGGCAACTTTTAATTAATTAAACAAATTTATTCCTTGGTTCCCTAGAAGTTTCCTACTACAATTAAACAAGCTAAATGGGTCATCTTTAACTCTACCTGAAAGGGAACACTATAAATTCCCAATATTTTAATTATAAATAGTGTATACTATATTTTAAGATGTACGCTTTCTATTATTTTTTACTTGAGGCTCATATATTGGGTGTAAAGATGATTGATATATTTCCAACTCTCTACAACAAATGCATACTAATGATACTCCTGGCAGCCTATGAAAATGGACAAGTATCCTTAACACTTTAAATGAGCTCTAACTTGGTTGTTTTTCCTTTTTTGGGTTTGATAGCTAGTATTCAATCAACGAGAATGAAGCAAAGTATTTTTTGTACATTTTAATGCCTTAAAACATCACCAAAGAAATTGTAAAACCAAATATAATGAAATATATCTACAAATATTTAAAGAAAAGAATAGAGAATTTGTGGCATAAATGCTTCTAAGAATTTTTATCACAATTTGTTTGACTAACTATCATATAATTTGAACCTTGTTATCTATCCTTTTCTCCTTGGTTATTTGTCTATATGTTATTTCTAATTCAATATTGTGTGTCTCTCATGTACACTATTGACGTCAGTGCTACACCTTAATCTTGGTTCAAAGAGGAGAATTTAGTTATGTTTTACATTTTTCTAACTTGATAGATGATTTATATTAAGGGAGCTAGTTAATGCATTTTCCACTTATATATTAAATTGAGTGTAAAACCAATTGGTGACTATAGGCCCCTTCTCATCTAAGGATGGTGACATCAAGGGGAAACTGTAATGCCCCACCAAGGGATCCAAAGAATTGGCCTAATATTTCATTAAGTTTTCCAAACAATTTTTTTTTTAAACATGAAATATAAACCATTCATAACTTATACATAGTAATGGAAGTAATAGCAACAATTCAAATGAAAGTAAACATAACATAGATACATAACAGATTACATTCTTTAAAGATCTCTTAACGTTGTATCACATATAAATTAACTAATCGTCTAACATCACATCCTTATGAAATAACAATGATACATCCAACACTCTCATACCATATACAAGTGTCCTTTTAGTAATTACACTTCAGATTGCTCAATCATCCCCTATACATGTCACAAGGTATGAAAGGCTTAAAAGAATAAACATCCATGTAAATAAAGTACATCAATATCCAATATTAATCCATGATGAAATAACATAATGAAACCACATATCATACATGATACATCACCACAAAATATATAAACATCCATCATAAAAGATAACCATACATCACAAACATAAATAACTAAGTGCATGGTTCTTCCCAACTATAAATAGCATGATTAGACCATCGTGGATCCTAGCCATCCCTCCATGCATAACATTCCAAAGAACTGAAGAGATCATCAGTATTATCATAGTAGGAATGTCACTCCTAAAACATCCTACTAACATACAAAGTAAAGCATAAGATAACATCATCTAACATATGCAAATCATCTATGTAAGAAACATACCACTAAATACATCCATCATAAGGTATATCATCAATCATAAAGCTCCAAGAATAGAATGAAGATAAATACCAACCAAGAATACTCCAGCCACGGTGTCTCAGACAGATCTCAAATGATAAGAGTGGAAAAACACTACCACCCGACCGCGTGGAACCTAAGTAGTCCACTCCCACCGTGCTGAGGAGATAATCTCAAGTCCCAAACAGGCTATCCAAAACACATAGCATAAATCTCTATAAATCTAAGAATCTTAAAAGTATACTAACTCAAAGGTTCCAATCACAAAACTGACATCTACTTCCCAGAGGCACACAATGACATGTAGGAAACCTACTCTGCAAGCGGAAAAGTGTCATCGCATTTATCACGTACAAGTTACCCTGGCAGTTAGCTAAACTCCACAGGTCCATACTGATCTCATGTGGCCACTAGTATCCTCTCATACTGACGAGGCATACTATGGAATGCAAGGTCGCAACCCTGCATTCTCTCTACTCCCATCCTAGTCTGTACAAGCACTTAGGCATGGGCGAGAACATCAAAACAATTATCTTTTTAGGTTCATTTAATCCCCATTTAGTGTGTAAATGTTATCACTTATTAACCAAACTTACAATGAGTTACCCTGGTAGCCACTTAGGGCCTTGGCCCCCATTGCAAGCCACTTCCTGACACTACAAGTAGATTACCTACCTTAAGCTTATGGAATCATAAAATCACCACAGTCTTGTACAAGCAACTGTAAAAATACCAAAAGATAATCCATAAAAAGAATCATCAAATAACCATGATAAAAGCATAAAAAATCCACAATAAGAATCATCAAATCTCCATAATAAGAATCATCAAATCTCCATGAGCATCTGAAAAGCATCCATAGAAAATCATGACCACAACAGTTCTCTATTGGCAACTGAAGGCATCACTAATAATCATAAGTATCCATTAGTTCTCAATAACTAAAATATATCTCAAAATAAATCACAATATCCATTGGTTCTCAACAAGCAACCAAGAATATCTCAAAATCATACTGATCGAAGACTCCAAAATGGTTGAGTCAAAACATGTCACAACATGACATCATAAAGAAATAAATCAACATTTCAGTCCTATCATGGCGACTGGAAAATAATCCAAGGATAACTGATCGATGACTCAAAAATGATTATCTCAAGTGTCTCATACACATACATCTCAGCTTCACACATGAAGACTAAAAAGCAATAACAATCTGTAAATACAAATATTTCATAGAGCATACGATCACATTACCATGGTTGGGCTTATAAAAATTGAGACCAAATAAGATCAACATGCCATCACATCTCATAACCTTCGAGCCTCTGGTAACAACCTAAGACTGGTCAACACTAGTCAACCCAAAACCCAAAACAAGAAGCATAGAGAATACACGATGCAAACACATATTTTGGTTTACTAAAATCACATAGTTGAATTAAGTGTAGGGGTTTCCAGTTTCTATTTATTAGCATACTTCAAGTGTCTAAGTTTAATTATTTGACCTACAAGTCAACCCATTTGTTTCCCCGATAGAACTATCCTTCTATTATTTTAAAATAATATTCTAAGAATAGCTTAAGGGTAAATACTTTACTCATCAAACTAATTGACCTTTAATTAAGTTGTTCTCTTAATTTAACTAAGACCCATATTCTATTTGATTAACTCTTCTTTAATGTTACTTCAACTTTTAACATAAATCAAGGATCATTATTCGTCTAAATTATAAGAGAATCAATTATCAATCTTCGAATAAGAAGAATTATAACTTTATTAAAATGATCAATTTAATCGATCAATTAACATAGGTACACCATCCATAATCTATTAACATTCTAATAGTTATCAATAAAATATTACTAAGTCTCACTATTAAAATATCTAAAGTCATTATTCAAGTCATGAGAGTATGACTTGTCAACTTCGATATACATACTTCACAACTTTGCTAAAGGAATCGATATTAGCATATCAATTAAAACTTTATTACATAACTTAATTATTAATTAAATTAAATTAACTCTAATTAATTTAATTAATAATTACATATCCATGGAAACATTCCAATTAATATCAGTTGACTAATAACTAACTATAATTTTGTAAGTTAAAAGTCAACTATAATCTAGTACACAAATATTCATATTTATAGTTCAATAATAATAACTTGTTAATATTTAATAACAAGCTATATTAAGAATCTTATTAATAAATTTATAATGACCACATTCGTCATTCTTTCAATGAATACTAATATTCCCTTGATAAAACAATTAAAACTCTATTATCAATTAAATCTAATTAATTCTATGATTAAATTAACTAGTAGCTATGTCAATAACTACATGATTATCAGTTGATAATAGTTTCATTCATTAAGAGTCAACTATGTATCATTCCATCAATGTTCAAATTATTACTTTACTAATAAAAAAATTATAATAAATCTCCAATATTAATATCTCAACTAAATACCTGCTATGTTGGTTGATAAATAGATTAATTATACTTCTTCTACTATTAACTAATCTTAATTAAATTAGATTAGTTAATAAATATATAAAACTAATGCATAAAAATAATATTCTACTAAAAGAAAATTGCAATAATATCTTTAATTCATTCCATGCTTTGATATATTATTTTTGTGAAGTTTAAGCATAAAGAACTCTTGGTTATGGGAAATGGAGAAATATTTGTATTTGAATAAAATAGTCCTATTACGAGGGCCATATCTCCCTAATGAACAGTTGGATCAGGCTGAAGTTGAAATATGTTGGAGAGGGCCAAGTTGCACCAATTCTAATCGAAGCGATCGAATAAATTCGATCACGATAAAAATTTATGAATGACTAAGTTCGGCTCTATCCAAGGGGCAGCGACAAGGTAGTTTGTGATGAATTAAGAATTTCTCCTAAAAGATAATTGTTCTCTAAATTTACCTATTCATCCATCTAATAGGTTTGTCTGTACGCATCTAAAAATATAATTTGACAAAAAAGATTACATCTAATCATTTAAATTTTCAACTTAGAATTTTCATTTTAATTTCAAATCTTGACTATCTAATTTCACAATATAAATTCGAACCCAAACCCGATTCAGATTTAATTTCTTTCTTAAATTGAAGCTAGGGTTTTCTAATGAGTTCTCTATGCACCCAAATAACTTACATATCTAGATTCCAATTCAAATTGTAGATTCAATCACAGAGAGTATTCAGACACATATAACAAACACGATGAAGACAGGAAGAGAAAGAGTGCAAATAGAATATGTGATTATCACGAGTGCACCTGGACACTGATGCTAATTTGCCATGCCTCAGAAGTCCATAGAAAGTCTCTTCCTTCTTCTCATATGCAATTCCTCCAAGATCCAAGCCAACCAAAATTCTCACATGACTAGAAGTGCTTGAAGAAGCATAGAAGCATGTAGAAACATATGAGCATGTAGAAGCATATGAGCTTCTCAAATTCATGTAATCTTTGAAGCTTGTCCAAACACACTAGGAGAGCCTTTATTTAAAAGCTTCTAAGATGCATCTAGAATGTGCGTAGAAACAACTAGAAGATAAGAATAACAGTCAAGCATGAGTCTTCTCCAACCTTCTAGATGAGTCATAAGGTTGTAGACACCATGTGCTCAAATAAAATGCTAACTCCTAAGTGTAGACAAATAGTGCATACTTAGAGTGCAAACTCCTGTGTTGTCTACATGACAACTCTCAAGAATTTGCAAATTCTTAAATATTAAAATAATGCACATTAATTAATATAATATTTAATTTACTCTTTTCAATTTATTTTATTTATTATTAAATCTTATGCACCAACTTTAATAATTCTCCTTATTCTTATCTTAATATATTTATATTTTAATCATGTGCACACATCATGCAACCTTTAATCTTTTAATAATTTTAATATATTTTCGACTTTTAAATTTCATTTTCAAAACTTAATTGCTAAAATATTTATTAGCTTTAATAATAATATTATTTAGTCATTTATTTAAAAATGAACTCCAAATATATTATTATAAATATTGTCACATTCCAAATTTGAACTTATAACTTTTATCTTCAAATTTAATTATTTTATTTAATTAATTTTTCATTTAATTAAATAAAATAAATATTAAAATATCATATTAATTTTCCAATAAATTAAGCCATTAATTAAATCTTTTATTTAGGCTTAATTAATAGAAAATACATCAAAGACTCATAAAATAAAATACGAAAAACTCATCATAGTCAAAATACATACAAAATCAAATCAAGGATTAATATCACAAATTACATCATCCGACGTATTCAGAGGGTACTCAACTTAGATACTTGTCCTAATTTCCAATTAAGACAAATGGCTTAAAGGGTTGGGATTTGGACTTGAGAATTTATCTCTCCTCTCTTATCATTGAGATAATGTGATAGGGTACGCTCATCTTGGCAATTCAGGGAAGTCGATACCCGGTACCTACAACCTGCATAAAAACTATGCATGTACAAGCACAATAAATATCTACTAAACTAAATAGGCAATGGCAGGAAGTGGTGCATTGTGTAGATCCCGACTAGCAGGTGACTACGACTCCCTTCCTTAATCACATCAGATACACCATACATAAGAACAAACACGCACATCATACACATGCAAATATGGGGTAAGTATCCATAAGAAAACACATATGATAATAAACCATCTAACTAATAATCATCAATAACTGAAAGCAATGTAATAATCAGCATGCATACATGAAATGTAGAGTCTAAGTATTCTCATCACATAATAAACTGAATTTGAAACAATATTTGATAATCTCAAAACAATGTTACTAACCATCAACATAAAACTAGCTCTAAAAGATCTTGACAATGATAGCAAAAATGCGACCTAGGTGCAGGCACTATAGAAACAAAAGTTCTACTGAGGAAAATGCTCTTTCTTTGTTGGGCAATGCTTGTATGAGAATGGATCTCATCACAATACACGATATAATGATAGAAGCACAATATGAAGATGATAATGTTGGTGAGGTAATTTTTTTTCCTATTGCTCTAATTTAATTTTTCTTTACAATTTAGTAAATATCTAATATCAGTGTCAGATATGTCATTCTATGTAGTATTCTGAATCAGTTATCAATATTTTTTTTTTTCATGATGCAAAAATATATGCGTATACCTATTTCCCCTATTTGAATTTTTGGTATGTTGACTATATTTGAAACTAGGGGTTGCACATAAGAAATAAAGAAAACAGTTTCCTATACTCATAGATGATATTATCTTTTTCTTCCTTGTGTATCATGTTTTGAAGTAACATAATTTGAAATGTAATTTTGCAATATTAATAAAATATGAATAATGAAAATGTGACCATACAATGTGGATGCATATTTGTTCCATCATGATTTGGGTTCATGAAATATTCTTTAATACTTTTGTAAGAAGCAAACAATTAGAGTTTGGACTGTGGTTACTATGTTTGAAAAAATTGATGCATTTGAGAGGCCAAAAAAGTTTGGAAATCATGTAAAATTCTATTTGAAAAATTTGAACTCAATCTGAGAATTTAGGTGGTTTAAAAAATGTAGAATTCAGCCATACTTGGATGGACGTGTCAAGTTGTCAATGATGTTTCGGACTTGCGTGCACCTTTAGTATGATTTATAATAAAAATCCTTGAAAGAAAAATAATATATATCTCCATCAATTGCTTGTGTGATACATTTGTCTATGTGAGTTTGTAACCATCCTAATATGCAGGGAAGAACACTAGGTATCCAATCTGTTAAGTTTGTAGTTCAGTCAAATTGATATCATTGTGAGATTCATTATTGATGATAAATCATCTTTAGATAAATATTCTTATATATGTTGTCACTATATAGTATACATTATATATATATATATATATATATGTTGTATGGTTATTCATATAATTAATATACTAACTAATGATGATTAACTATAGAGACATGTCTCCTCTCATATTTATTAGTCCTCAAATCTACATTTGGAAAACATCAATTACAATGGCCATGTTATTACATTTCTAGAAATCGATCTACAAAACTGAACATGGTATCAAAGCAGATTCGAACCTCTGGAAATCTTAATACTTGTTTTCCCTTTTGAATGAACTCTTTATCTCATTAAGATCTATGGTATTAAAGAAAGATTAAAGTCCCCAACATTAGAAGGATGACACATAAATATGCACAAAAAATGCTGAAAATATCAAGTCGTCTGAGTCATGGATCTTGGCGTGAGACTCTTGCACGAATCTTCAGATGTATGTATTCAATGTTGTTTTTTGTAGGAATAAAAAATTGTCACTAATGTTTAAAGATAGTTCAGGCCAGGCAGTAGCTCTTGCCAGATTCTGATAGGTAAACTAGCGCATCAAACCCTGATAAGAAGTTATCAAGGTTTGACATAGTTGTTGACATATCTAAAAATATCAATGTGGAAATAGAAACTTCAAACCTGATGCTAGAGCTCTTGGCAGGCTGCAGTTAACGAAAAAAGGTGGGGCTTCAGAGAAGTATCTCCCATTTTACCATATTGAGTAAATAAATAAATAAAACTGAATTCAATACTAGACATTTGCGATAAGTGATAGGCTTCATCAAAGACAATGAGCTTGGTTCTTATGATGACACTCACCGAATGAAAAAAAAATTTAACTATATGTGAAACTAGAATGAGTTGATGGTGCATACATAGACCATTATTTGATGCACATTTTTGCAAGGAACATTGCCACAAAGACCAACTGCAACTGGTAGAAACATTAATCTATGGTCTCAAATGTGTTTCTGACCAACTGTGGTAGTAAGAAGGGAGATTGGTGGAGTCAAACAAAATAATGTTGACACTAGACAAATCAAGGATAAGACTCAAAATAGAATACAAAGGCGACATCCACAAAGGTAGATCAAATAAGGTGATTGCGAAAAATGTTAAAGTGCAACAAACTTCAAAAATGGGGAGTCATCAAACCCCAAAGCATGTAGACATATGAGGAGGTATGCAAATTATTTCAAATTAGTTTCTATGAAAAGGATACACACACACACACATATCTATATTTATATATATATAATTTTATATATGTGGTAATATTATTTTGAAAATATATATTAAACATATATACATAGAAGACAGAATGTATATATGCATATATGTTCAATATATATATTTAAATTAGATATATCTTGGAATAATGGGGATCATTCTCAAAGTAAGATTAGAGGGAATGGGGTAAGGTTATAATTATCTTTATTATATTGAAATGATCTTATTATGCAGAATTATTATCTTTGGGTATTATTGTAATGGCCCTTGCCAATAGGCCACTAATAACCACTAATACTAAACTATGAAATTTTGTCAAGCACTTGACATGCAAACTATATACATTGCTGAAAGTAAAATGCTGAATAAAGAAAATTGTTGTGCAACAAATCTACTCAAATAACTGATGTAAAATAGTGCCAATATATTCATTCAATGATAACCAAATGCTTTTACATATGATATGTGATTTTGAACTCAAAGCCTTAGTTACTAGATTCATGAATCAGACCCTAGATCTGAATTTGGGTCCGATCCAGATCCAGATTCGCACGTGGATCCATGAGAATCCAAGCAGGGTCTGTGATCCTGCCTGTGGATCCTTCAGGATCCATGGCCCAAGGATCCTGCTCATATCCTCAAGGATCCAAGCATGAATCTCGAGGAGCCAGCACGAATCCATGGCAATACAAGGTCGGGAACAAAACACAAAGGAAACCAACCTGAGGGTTAAAGGTGGAACAATGCTGATTATATCATTGTATTTCCCTCTATCTTTCTATCGTGTAGTTTTGATTACAAGATGGATCTCAGTAATCATGTTGTGAACCCAGTTGCAGTTAGCTTTTGGTGCAAAACTTGGGTTAAAAGGTTAAAACCTATGTCTGAAAATTGAAAAAACTATATGAGAAAACCTCCTCTATTAATTTTATATCTAAAAATTTCAAAAGATGAACACAAAATCTATGTTGCAGGATTTGGCAGGTTCCAAGGATGAACCTTCTTTTAAGAATTTTCATATGGGTCATATCTCAGGTATGTTTGACTCAATATCTTTTGCCTCCTGTGACTATGGATAGGATTTGGGAGAGGTCTCCTATCCACCCAAAGGCTGGTAGCCATAGGCCTATGAAGTTGTTTGATTACATACATAACATGAGATGAGTGTTGCAAACTGTTTAGAGTAAGGTGTACCACTAGATGGATGACACAGTTCCCCAGCTCTACCCTAATATTCTTAAGGTGTAGCCATTATCTTAGGGTCTCACCCTAGATATTAGCAAGGCAAACAAAAATATATTCAAAATAAAAAATTTCAACACCCAAAGAAAAATCTTTTGTGCTGAAAGTGATGTTAAGTTTCATAGATTTTCTATCCATAAATGTTTGCAATTTCACATTCTCATTATTGTTTCCTAGGACATAGGCAAAATGTAATTAGAAAAGAAAAAAATGACATTATTCTTCTTCAAATGTGTACCCATCACCTTTTCCTGTGTAAAATTGACAGTAAATAAAAAATATGATAATATTCGTAAAATAAAGCTTTGATCTTGATTTCTAAATACAAAGAATGAATGCATGTAATAATTATTGATAAATTACGAAAACATAAAATCATGAATGTGAATGTTCTGATTTTCTTTATAATCATGAAAATAGATCAGTTATCAAGTATACTAGATTCGTAGATGCATACTAGAATCATAGATTCATACTATGAAATAATTTCTCTTAGTTATATATATATATATATACACACACACACACACACACACACATGAATCCTCTACGAATCATTATTGGAAAAAAAAAAAACTCGAATCCACAGATTTGATTCGCGTGCCCGAATGGGATTCATTTCACGAATAGGCAACTAAGCTAAAAGCATTACAACATAGCACATTACAAACAAACCCTTATTGGCTGAATGCAACCGAGAATTTCTTGCAACTACAAACTGAAATGAAAGAACTTGGATTAAGCAGATGTTGGAGACTGAATGCTAAACACAAAATGATGAAAATTAAACTCCAACCTGCCCTCAAATTCGCTGACCATACAGCCTGTAGGTACAACAATACATGTACGAAACAGTACGGTACCTAGCAAAAATAGACACTGGGCTGAAAGGTGCCAAAAATGGTATAGAAATAATCGCCAAGCTCCAAGGAAAATTATCCCAGAAAATAAAAATCAAACTCCCAGCCAACAATTAGATATGAGCAAAAATGTATGTCCAGGTTGAAAATCAAACCTTGTTGGAAATGTCTAAATACCAAATAAGTCCAACTTGAAGTAGCTGAATACCACTTCCAAAGTGCAACCCTTAAAAGGATATTTCACCTCCTCAGTTATGCAAATATTTAGGAGACTCCATTCCTAATGATCAAATGACAATTTGTAGACCAAGATGGCGCCACAAATGCTCAAAGAGAAAAGTCGTGTAAACTCAAGTCTTGGGATGTCCAAATGAGAGGCCAAGCACTCTATTTATTCACTTTTCAAAGAAGCCACTAAGAACTTTTAGAAATATCCATAAAATTTTCTTATGAAATCCCTTTGTAATGCACTATTATATAAAAAGTAACTTTATAAAATAAAAAGTGCAACTCAACTCAAAATTTAATATTTTGGCCCTGCATAACACATAAAATAAAACTATGATAAACCCCATCTCTCCAAGAGCAAATAAGACCGTCCAATCCCCAAATAATCATCAAAATGACTCTCGCCAAAATCATCTGCCTACGAGAGTCCATGATAGGAAAATTCACTAAAAAATAACATGTCACTAAAAAGAGGACATGACAATTATAGTAGTCTCTTTCCTTTTATATTTCTATACGAGATATATACCTTGACCTTTTCCTCCAAGAATGTTCTTGTAGAAAATAAGAGGCAGATTGAGATTCAAAGGGAGTTTGTCATTTTAAACAACCTTGAAAGAGAGGAAGTGGATAGAGGATATGATTTAGACAACTTTCTGTGATCTCGGTCATATTGTTTCAGAGGGAGTAAACCATGTTGAGATGCATTCTCTAGTGATTAATAAATTGTAGCAGTCAAGAGGACCATGATTCATGAATTTAACTTAGGTCTACATAATTTCAACATATGATATTCAGCAAAGATATCAATTTGGAATACATAGATTGCAAGATGCACGCAATATAGGTTTAATCAAAAGATCAAACAAACACTTTTGCATGAACAAAAAATATTTGAGTTGTTGTGAGAGGTTAATGAAGATTTTAAGAATTCATTTGAACCATCTACAAGTCTCTCTTTGATGAATGAAACTCGGCGTATGAGCTATAGATTCATTCATGTGGCACAATCATACTCAATCAATATATTGGTGTATCATGGATAAGTTTAAGAAAAGGGAAGGACATGTTTGCTTCTACTATTAATTTTAATGAATGTTTGGACCTTCAATGGATGAAAAGATCAAGTTGGAACTTAGAAAGAATTTGATGTGATGCAAAAGTGTTCAACGATATAAGAGTGGGAATTTTACATTGTGGAGGGAATAATAACCAATGTTTCATTCCCACTTGAACCATCTTTAGAAAGAAGATGTTCCATGACCCTCATGGGCAAATAAGTACTCGTATATTTTACATTTATCTATTCATTTATTTATAATTCTATACATGCTATAAGAGTTATTTTCCATGATCTTTTACTTTATGTCTAAGGATGTTCTTGTAGGAAAAGAAGGTTGGTACTTTACACATGCTACCAAATATTGTGCAAACTCAATCTTATGATAGTAGCTCCAAAGATGTTGATGATCAAGATGGATAAAGTGAGGCTCTTGAAGAAAATATCTTTGATGATTGAGATTATGAGATTCTTCTACGTTAAGGGAGTATGACGCTTATTTTAAAGCAATGCAAGAGCTTAGAAGATTGATACTCAGTGGGAGTCTAAAATACATGTATGTGACTGCATGATTTTGATGGGCCTACTCTTATATACATCATGAGTAAATAACAACTTATCATTTAAGGTTGAAAGATTAATATTAGATTTAGAGAGAGTCTAAGAGGCATCCTTGGGTAAAGAGAGTCTCAAAGGGAGTAACTACAAGACTTGACTTCCTAGGATCATTGTTTAGAGGGAGAAATCTTGAGATGCAATCCTTTGTGGATGATATCTTCTTTACAAGAAGTTCTATGTGAGATTCTTTGTAATATGCTCTCCTCTATGAGAGAGAAGTCTAAGGTGAAAAGATTTGTTGCACCCTCTAGTAGCAGCTGTGGTGGGTCTACCCTTTGACTTGGTTCATGGTGGATATCATGTGAGTTACTATATGATGTTTTTGTGATTATGTCATGAAAGGTGACGATCTTTCATTGATGTATATATTTAAGAGGGGAGCTATTGAAAGGTGATGATCATATTAATAGTTGGACCTGTTATCATGAAAAACTTCATTAAATTTTTGTCCCAGAGTGCTAGAAGTCATGATAACAAACAAACAAAAGGTAACCATTGTAAGGTGGCGATGTTATAAATGGTAGACCTTTTATCATGGTTCTTTGGGCCAAATTTTGTCAGACACCATGATAACCAACTTGTTATGGTTATTTGATCCAGATTTTGTTGGACACCATGACATAGTTACTATTATAGAGCATACTTAAGGTGGTATTTAATCTTGTATTATATGCACTTCAATTCCCTCCTTGTTAAAGAGGGAGTATTGAGAAATTTAGTTTCATTGTGAGTCAAAGAAAATTCTATATGTAATATATATATATATATATATCTGTGTGTGTGTGTGTGTGTGCATGTTAATGGATTTAGGTTGATATCCTTAAATATGTCATTCTAGGAATATCATACTGAGATGATATCTCTTCATATACTCAAAAGTATAATGTGTTCTATATCAATCCTCCCTAACTAAGAGGGTGTGTTAAGTTTGTAGTTCATTTAGATTTATATGATCATGAGATTCATTATTGATGATAAATCATCTTTATATATATATATATATATATATATATAATTAATATACTAACTAATGATGATTAACTATAGAGACATGTCTCCTCTCATATTTATGAGTCATCAAATCTGCATTTGGAAAACATCAATTACAATGGCCATGTTATTACATCTGTAGATATTGATCCACAATGCTCAACACAAACCTCTCTTGAAGAAGGAATCTTCAAGTGCTGAAAAATGCAATTATATCGTGTGGTCAAGTGAAGTGACCCCAAGGTTTATAATACATACTAGCATCTTTATGGTGGACACATCTCAATTTTATCATGTGATTTGTTGATAATCATTTGGGGACCAAGTTTTTTGTGGAGGATATATCAACTTTCTTAATGTGAATGATATGGCTATTTGACAACAATTAAAAATAAATTGTAAATGGGATGGCAGCTTATGAATCTAAGCTCTTTCTACTTCCAAATCTACTAGTGCAAGACACTATTGATGTTGTGGTGAAACAAAACCAATCCTTGCTTCACCCAATTAAATTATGCTAACGAGGGTGCCATCTTCTAAGGGTGTGTGTATGATTTTAAGATTACTTATTCTCATCAAAACCATAAACTAAGCAAATCAACTAAGTTGCTAGTTTGGATGTGGGTTTGATAGTCGGGTTTGAAATTTGTCTATTTATTTTGGATTGAGGTTGGTTTCTTTTTGGGTTCATTCGTACAAACATACATGTTGCAGCAAATAAGTTCATACACCACTATGCTAATATTAAAGAAAATTAGCAAAATACACCCCCACAAATATTAATGGTTTAGTTTGAATGACATAACAAAATCTCAAAATACCCAACCATATCATTGTTTCAGTTCAAAATCCAATTATGTCAACCAGTGTTCCAAGAGTCTACGAGTCTAAGGTAGAGGCGGCCTTTCTGAGGCAAATGGCCTCGGGACTCTGACTCGGCCGAGTCTTGGTAGAGTCCACATGGACTCACCGAGTCAAGGGACTCTGCCGATTCCTGAGCCCACAACTCTCCTGAATCTTTTTTATTAATTTTCAAAATTTAAAAAAAAAAAAAATTTAAAAGATAGAGATTTCTGGAAGGTGTTTTTTTTTTTCCAATGTATATTAATTTTGAAAATGATGTTGTGGCGTGTTAGGAATTTATTAAGAATTGAATCTTAAATCTTCAACTTTATAATTTGTTATTCAGTTTTTTTGCTTCAAAAATTCGCTCTTATACTTATGTGATCTATGCAAAATTGTGTATGAGTGTTAAGTAGCTTCTATTTATCTCAATTATTGTGTATTTGATGTTAATTGACTAAATGATGCATGAAAAAATCATTAAATCCTTAAAAATCCTTGAATCTCATGTGTTTTTCAATTTTTTGAGTCCTTGCTAAGTCCTAGTTGAGTCCAAGTCAGAGGTGAGTCTGATTCCTGTAACTATGATGTCAACATAGCCTGTTAGCGTTAATTAAACTTATGATTAAACTGTAATGGAAATGGTTATTTGCAGATTTAGGGAATAGTAATCTATATTTATCTTGCAGGTGATAATCAGAACATAATGGATATGAATCAAATCAATACTGAAATCTGTGAGTTAAGTCTGAATACAATTGGATCACTTGTCTTGATGTTCTGATCTACAGAGATAGAATCATTTATCAATTTTAATGTCTTTCCTCTTAAAATTTGTCAACATAATTATAGTACTCAAGGGGCTTAATCACAAACAGACATGATTGTCTGGTGAAGAGTCTTGTTGAAGATACATTATGTCTAAACTTAACTAATTCAAATGCCCTGATTATGATTGGGTGTGATCATACATGAAGTGAACTAGTAAGCATTATCAGGCATGTTAATATGCAATAAGATAATCATTTAGCCCCCTGTCGATCTGATGAGAAAATATGATTATTTGCTCAATCCATATAAATGCGTTCAAGATCGAAATATTGAGGAATCTGCAACCTGATTTTAAGAGAAAGATAATCAAATATTCATACTTGATTTGAGGAAAAATCTCTAAGAGTTTTATGAAAGAGTAGATCATATCAATGTCTATGCGTGTTAATGTATATCAATCCACATGCTGAACTGATATACATGCACACACATACACATATTTTTCGCTAATTTATATTTCTTTGAATTCTAACTGATGTTGCAGTTTCTCAACAATACCTCTTAGCTAGGGAAGATAACAAGGTATGAATAGGTTTAGATATCACCTAACATGTGATATCAAGGAGTATATAAAATATCAAGTCAGCATAATATTTGTATATCCCATTTATGGTATATGCACTGACACCATGTCGCATGATGTATACCATAACATATCATGGCATGTCCATAGACATTATGTCACATAATGTCCACCACAATTATCACAATAAGACCATATTGATCTAGAACAGATATCAAGTCAGCATGATATCAATCAATTAGTCTAAGAGATATCAAGTTAACATGATATTTGTCATGATAATGACCTTTGTAAATTCGTCACCTTACAATGTTGAACACAAGTGTATGTTATTAGAAAGATCATCACCTTTCATTAATGTACACAGGGGGCTTTAAAGTCACAGAGTCACTCACATGAGATCAAAAGTTTGCATAAAGTCACCAAAGATTTTCTCACGCGGTGTCGCTATGGCATTACACACATAACATCCACCATGAGCCATATCAGAGGGTGGATCTATCGTAGCTACTCTTAGAGGGTGGAATAAGGATTTTCACCTCAAACTTCTCACATAGAAGAGAGTAATCTAGCTTTAACTTTTTCTTAAAGAAGAATGCATTAAGGTATATCTCAAGAAATCACTAATGTTGAGACTCCTCCTTAGTACGGACTTCATTTTCCACAACTCCAAGCTTGTCTCAAAGAAATACACAAACTTCACTCTGGCTTAATGAGAATATTGGTCATTCGTGCTTCAGTCTTAAGGAATAGTATTGTAGGTGTTCATTTATGGTTTATGTTGTCGATAAATTCTATATTGTAGTTGATGGGTAGAATTGTATTCAAACGGGTTCGTGATGGTTGAGTCACCCCTTCGAGAAGGTATATGTACACTGTCCGAAATGGACTTTGGATCAAAAAAAAAAAAAAAAAAATTTGTATGTATGTAAGATAAGTAAATGTAATATAGAGTCGAACACAAATTCTAAGTATGGAAGTGATAAAGAATAGTATTATTTAAAGAAGTACGACCCTTGAGATTCATCAATATTATAAAGAGGAAATAAAAAACATTGTATGAAATTTTCTACGAGATTGTACAAACAAATAAGGAGGGAGAATTGTAGCCGTATGATTGATAAAAGAAATAGACAAGACAAAGTTTACACCGTATGGCAAGAGTCAAAGGTTGACACCGCACATCGTATGGTACTGTATGACAAGCAATCCCCATACGAAAAGATCCCAAAGTTGACACCGTATGGCTGGGAGATTACCTGGTCAGCATTAATGACTGTGCGGCCTATGGGTCCTAAGAACGCCGCATGGCCAGAGAACAAACTAAAATTGACATTGTACAGCTTTAAGTATGGTCAAGTGAAGCATCGTACAACTTGATAGAATCACACATAGCAACACTGTACATTGTACAGTCTGTACGAACATAGAAGGAGAAGACATTTCAGCATTGATGTACGGTTGCACGAATACACTTGGAGTCAATTAAGAAGGCCATGTGGTTGTGAGTAAAGAACTATACGACAACAGGAAAAGAGCATAAAAGATACCTTGCCAAACATTGTAAATCAATATTCGCTAGGAAGGGATTAGGCTGTACAGACAAAAGGACAACATATACACTAGAGAAGCACTATAGCAATAGAGAAAGGAATTGGAGAAGCTGTAGCAAGAAAGTAACCCTCTAAAGGTCATACCAGAGCATTAAGGAAACAGAAGCTGTACACCCTTTGGAAAAGTAGCTGCACATTGCAAGAGAGTAGCCCTACCAAGGAGGAGCCGCACTTTTCATAGCTTTACAGTCATAGGAGGCAAGAGTCGTACAGATTAGTATTGCAAGAGAGGGGTTTTGAAACAGGTTTATACAGAGGAGTACCTAACATAACAGTTTGTATCCTATTCCGCAAAATGACAAAGAAGTGCTAAGTATGCATTCAGTCGAAAAAAGGGCTTAGAGAAAGAAATTGGACAAAGATTCAGTGATGAGTCAAAATATGTAGACATTGCCTTTAGGAGTGTAGGTAAGTGGAAAAGACAAGGGGAAACAAAGGGTCAAAGTACAGAACCAGATAGATATACAACTAACACCTCAGAACGTAGCATTTCAAGGGTTGAATGGGCTAGAGTGTAGAAAGTGGTGGAATGAAAGTCCCAATGACCACCTCGTCAAAGAAAGCATATGGAAGGCACATGTAGAGTGGGTAATCTAGATGCTATTCTTTTGTATTCGGGATTTTGAAGGTGTTCTGCATATCATGATTGAGGCATATGACAGGCATTCCCACAGGAGTTCTTTTTCATACTTGGGACAGGATTTAGTGATTTCATTCTAGCCAACTGACTTCACCAGGGTATTCGACATACCAAGGGCTGCATAGAGAGGAAAGAAAATTGACAAGCCAAAAAAGATGGACAAAGAGAGAAAATTTCAACTGGTGGAATTAGTGTGCAAGTAACAAGCATAGCAAAAGAAAGATGCCCTTACTGACAGTTTGGCGGGAAGAGGGTTGCGAAAATCAGACATCAAGGAAGGCCATTGGAGGTGTCTCATGGACTTAATAAAGAGTCAACTTATAGGGTCAAGTAGGGCATCAAACATCTCTTTTCTGCAGGTTAGTATGATGAATAGACTCATGAATGAGAGGGTTTATGACTGGGCTTCTCTATTGGCTGCACGCATGGATGAGTTCATGACATTGCAGCACAAAACTTTTTACATGCTACACTATGCCATCGGATTCTTTTTGAATGCAACTATGAAGATGATACCAAACGAAAGGCTTGAAATCCAACCGAGCCCAACAGTACCTAGCGAGCCTCCAATAATGCAATGGAGACATTTAGACACACCTGGAGCGCAAAAAGGTGTTGGTCAGAAGAGGATACGGTAGGAGATAGATGAATCCGAAAACATGGATAATGGCTGATAGGAAACGTCTTCTGAAGAGGAAAAATAAGAGGAAATGGAGGTGGAGCAAGATGAGGAGGAAGACAATGAGGAAGTCAGGGTGATTACAGCAACCCCACTTCTCTTTTCGTGTCAGTTGACGGCTGCACCAATGACAACTACACCATCTCTTACAGCACCGCATGTACACACTGTGGCAAATGTTCACATTCCACGGTTCAGGCAATTCAGACAACTAGTGGTGATGACCCCAGTCACCCTAAATCCTAGACCATGGCCAACAACAGGAGCATCTTCACAGCTGGTGGCCGCCCAACCCTTTGGAAGCTGAGGGACAACATCACTAGTAGATACACACGGAGACACAACCACAACCAATGGTTTAGCTAGAGGAGGGGAGGGAAGAACTAACTCCCATACCAAAGGAGCATGGATTACCCTAGTCAGGTACATCAAGTAGTAGAGTTGATAGCTATAGAGGGAGGACATAGTCAGGGAAGGGCATAGGAGAAAGTCCGATTAGAGGTGATTGGGATGAATGCAGTAGTCATGATAGCCGATACATTGTTGGATGATGCAGTAGATTAGGGTGCTGATTTGAACATGTTGGAAGCAGAGCACTAGGTGCCAGCAGCCATACAGATTAGCTCATCGAGTCGTGCGAGTATCTGGGATGATGACTACTTTCCCCTGTTGCCACAGGCCCTTCCATCCAGTCTCCCATGAGAGAAGACCTACAGTTAGAGGAAATATGGTTGAACAATGAGATTGTTGAGGTCTCTTCATTGCCAGAGGTAGGAGATTAGAGTATAGTGGCATCGAAGAATGCAGAAAGGAGGATATAGATGAAGGGTCCTATACCAGTAGCAAAGGAAAAGGAAAAGGATATTCATTCATGCCTCACTGACATCACAGAGAAAAGCAAGCTCTTGGCAGAGTTGGTGCTCAGAGAGAGACGATGGGCAGAGGCTACACAAGAAGCTCGATAGGTCATAGAAAAGGTTTAGGAGGAGATGGCCAACTGACTTGCCACCCAACAGATTGCATGGTTAACAGAGTGGACAACATTATTAGCAGAGCCCAAGGGAGTCGTACAAGGGAAGCAGGAGGCAGTATAGCAACTTGCTACTATAGAAGAAGGAATCAACAAAGTCAACCCATCACTAGAAAGAAGTTGAATGCTAAGTGGTCATGATGATGCTAAAGGAGGTAGTGGAAGAGAACTCCCAGATTAGAGCTGATTTAGAGGTCCATACTAAGCAAGTGTATTAGCTGCGACGAAACCGGTCTACGCCCTTAGGGACACATCATTCAATTTAGTATTTGTGCATTGATGTAATTAGTTGTTATTTTTGAGTTCTCTTGTATTGTCATCCAAAGACGACTTTTCTTTTTGGGGGGATGATGTTGTCAATAAAATCTATATTGTAGCTGACTGGTAGAATAGTATCCGAACAGGCGCATGACGGTTGAGTCACCCCTTCGGAAAGGTATATGTATACCATCTGAAATGTATTTTGGAATCATCATTGTAATCAATCACATAGAATATTGTAGTATCTTCTAAATACATATGAATAATAAATACTTCTGTGTTACATGTTCTTGTCTATTGTTCGAATGCATTAATAAACCATTTACCCTATACGGTAAACATTTTATGCATTCACATAAAGGCCTTTCACTTCATCTAATGAATCATAGTCCTTTGACTACAAGCATTTCTTGATCACACAAGAATCTATCTCTTTATAGTCTACTCCTTTTGGACCAAGGTCCTTGAAGTGAGGTCCTCTACGCTGCTCCTTCTGAAGCAAAATGTCTAAGATCCTATGATGTCAACTTAAGTAGATCCTTTAGTTACTCACTTTGTCATAGAAGCTTACTATGCTTACATGATCTCAACCATGGGAGATATATTGATCCAAGAATGCAATTATTGTTCCTTTAAATAAGGATAAAACAACTTGTGAGAATAACACCTCAATCTCTTCATTCTGACCTTATATGAAAAATGGATTAGATAAATTTGATCTCTTGCTGGATGCCTTCTTGGATTCAGCAGAAATAATTCATTCCACAACAAGCCATTGCTTGTAGTCCTTCAAATAACTTGTAGCTTCACCTTTGATGTGATATTCTCATAGTAGCCATGGTGAACAGTTCTATGCAGTTTGTCCTTTGCATTCATTTTGGATTCAATTGAGATCTACCCATTGTAGATTCATTGCGCCTTACATGCTTGTACAACACTTAAATGTGGAACATTATTTACAGTGTTCAGTCTCTTCCAAACTCCAACATAGAGTCATCGCTTATTATTCGGTAGTTACATTTGAGGCACAAACAACATAGGTTGTGATTTCCAACATGACATGTCAGTGCGGACCTCTTAAATACAATCAATATGCATTCCCAAATACTGAATGTGCATCAACTCTTGTGATGACTTATAAGGTATCTCCGCAAACCTAAAATATAGAAAATCTAATCCTCTACACCATCAAATCTATCACTCACAAGATTAGAGGTCTACTACCATGCGAGCATAACCAGCGATTTCATGTATGAGATTTAAGGTTTCTTCCAACACCGTGTCATACTACAGCTTGTAGTGTTAAGGTTTGAAATTTATGACTACAACACTATATTGCACTACTATGAGGTCTGAGCTCAATGGCTCTAGCTTGGCTTTAAAGCAGTCTTATGTGAGCTCAACATGATCCTTAGAAGTAGTTGTTTGTCAAGAAGTCCTCTTTGCAATGTCAACAATGTTTGTAAGGTTCATTTTTTATTATTTGCACCTTGTTTACCGTCTTGGTAAAGAAATCAACGCATACAGACAATGGAACAGAATAGAAGAATTATATTCGCACATGCCAGACATACATTATACTTCACAATATCTTCAATAGTAGATGATAGAGAGATCCTTTACAATGATCCCAAATGGGATATAAATACTATCTGCCGAACCTTTCTGAAGGAGTCTGTCAGCCACAAACATTATGTCCACGACAAACTATTTACCCGTCGGCTACAAAATACAAAACACCAACGACAATCATTCTATCGGCTACAGAAACTGTTAGACGACTGGATGGTTTCGGCGATATTTTGTATTCTGAAACCGACGGTCCGACGGTGTTTCTATATTCTGTAGTCGATGGTCCGGTGGTGTTTCTGTATTCTGTAGCTGACGGTTCGGCGGTATTTTGTATTCTGTAGCTGACGGTTTGGCGGTGTTTCTGTATTCTGTAGTCGATGGTCCAATGGTGTTTCTGTATTCTATAGCCGACAGTCCAGCAGTGTTTCTATATTCTATAGCCGACATTGTCGGTAGATAGTTTGTAGTAGATAGAATATTTGTGGCCGACGGACTCCTTCGGGAAGGTTCGGCAGTAGTATTTATAGCCCGTTTGAGATCTTTGTAAATCGTCATTCATCTACTATCACAAATATTATTCTGCTACTCATGTTCATTATCTATATGCATTCATTTTCTTTACCTGTACAGTAAACATTTGGCACCGTTGCCAGGGAACGAACCTGGGTCACCCGCGTGACAGGCGGGAATACTCACCACTATACTACAACGACAGGGAGCACACCCGGGGCGCTGCCCTAGGACCCCACAGGGGCGTTGCCCCCTAGACCCCCAGTCGTGGTGGATATCAGTTGTGGGAGTCTGACCAGTTGAGAAGAGTTGAAGTTGCTACAAGAATGGACTTTCTGTGTACCAGAGGTAGTGGGAGAAGGTGTTGGCTGTGAGGCTGTCTTGGTGGATGCATAGAGAGCTCGAGAGGAGCTGATCATCCAGTTGGAGGCAGTGTAGAGACACTTGGCTCAAGGTACCGAAGAATTGAAAATAGAGAAAGCAGCACAGGTGGCTATCAAAGTTAGCTTCATCAAGGAGGCACTATTGAGTTAGCAAAGGCTACAGGCATGGGACGAAGGTGACAGTGATGTGTCAGAAGCAGATTTCTCTTGTTGTAGTCACTCTGTTAATGTATTTTGTTTGTTAATTTATCTCAGATATTTTGTCAGTCGTTGAGAGACGACTTTTCTTTTTGGGGGGGATGGTGTTAGTCGACTGGATGGTTCCGGCGATATTTTGTATTCTATAGCCGATGCTCTGGCGGTGTTTTTGTATTCTGTACCTGACAGTTCGATGGTATTTTGTATTCTATAGCCGACGGTCCGATAGTGTTTCTGTATTCTGTAGCCGATAATCCAACAGTGTTTCTATATTCTGTAACCGACGGTCTGGCGGTATTCTATATTCTATAGCCAACGGTTCGACAATGTTTTTGTATTCTATAGCTGACGGTCTGACAGTATTTTTGTATTCTGTAGCCGACAGTCTGATAGTGTTTCTGTATTCTGTAGCCGACGTCGTCGGTAGATAGTTTGTAGTGGATAGAATATTTGTGGCCGACGGACTCCTTAGGGAAGGTTTAGCAGTAGTATTTATAGCCCATCTGGGATCTTTGTAAACCATCATTCATCTACCATTGCGAATATTATTCTGCTATTCATGTTCATTGTCTGTATGCATTTATTTTCTTTACTTGTACAATAAACAGAAACACTGTCGGGACCATCCAATCGACTGACACCATCCCCCCAAAAAGAAAAATCGTCTCCGGATGACAATTACAAAATATCTTAAACAAATTAACAAACAAAATACATTAACAAAGTGACTACAACAAGAGAAATTTCCTTCTGTCACATCACTTCCACATTCATCCCGTTACATCTATAGCCTCTGCTAACACAATATTGTCTCCTCAAGCTGACCTTGATAGCCACTTGTGTTGCTTTCTCTATTTTCAATTCCTCGGTACCCTGAGCCAAGTGTCGTTGCACTGCCTCCAACTGGATGATTAGCTCCTCCCGAGCTCTCTACGCATTCACCAAGACAGCCTCCGACCAACACCTACTCCCAGTGCCTCTAGTACACAGAAAGTCCATGCCTACAACAACTTCAACTCTTCTCAACTGGTCAGACTCCCACAACTAATATCCGCAATGATTGGGGGTCCAAGGGGCAATGGTGGGGTCAAGGGGTAGCACCCCTTGCCGCCAAGACCAAATTAACACTCTAGAACCCAAATAAAAATGCACAGAACACACTATTTTTGCCATTTTCTACCAATTCCAAACTCTTTCTGTTAACCACTGCTACTTCCCCTTCCCTTTGACATCATCTGTTACTCATTCCAAACAACTTGAATCTATCATCATTTTTTTTTTTTTTGGTTACTCGCCCGCTGCTGTGCCTCTTCCCTATCCTGTCGATCCCTGCCAAGAGAATGATATTAATTCCTCTGAGTTGAATTTGTCCTTCAAGCTGAACTCAACCACCTCCACGAGAGAACTAAGAAAAACTCACATAAAAACATCCGTAGGACAAAAAAACTTCAAAGAAGACAAGCGTCCGCGATGAACAGAAAAATCCTTATGGTAAGGACTTGTATGCCGCCTCTGCATAGATCCACTCCCAACAACCCGATACTGGAGCATTGACACCAACACCCACAACCCTGCCCCCGACCTCGTCTATGGATTTGCGGAACTATCTACACCAACAATATATGGAATCGCAAAGTACTACAGACAGAGAGAAATATTGCCCAAGTCCGCAGTAAGAACAAACACCGAGAAGAAATTCGGAGAGAAGGCTGTGTGGCCACGGAAATCAGAATAAAACAATCTGTAGGTAGCCAAAAAAAATAGCCTTCCGCAAGAACATTAAAAAAAAAACTCCGTGAGAATGCTCCGTAGAAAGGTTCCAAGGGAGGTCCGAATAGCTGCTCATGGGACATAGTTCGCGGACAAGCTACCCACGGGCAGACTGTTCGCAGAACCCTATCCGTGGGCAGAAAGTCTGCGAGACCCTGTCCACAGCAAAATATTTTATTTTATTTTATTTTTTGCTTCCTTTTCCTTCTTTTTTTTCAATTTTTTTTTTCTTCAAAAAAATACAAGGCACCTCAAATTTGCCTCTGACCATCACCATTCAGCAATGACGAGGGAGTCCCCTTCGGCGACAACGACAGAGTCTTCCTTGCACCATATATTTTGAATTTGGATCTGTTGACTATCGGAGGTATCTTCTGTCTGTCCAAAGTTGATAATCTGATCACTCCATTTTTGTCGACCTTCCGAATCTAATATGGTCCAACCCATCTAGCCTTAAACTTTTCCACTTTGATTTCATTTTGACCATCGTACGCCTTACGTTTGTTCTGTGCCACCTCCGTCGCCCACTGTGCCTGCGGTCTTCGCGCAACTGGATTATTTCCTTGCTGTCGGTGCCCTTCCACTAATTTTATGCTGCGGTGTAACCTTTTCTTTCTGCGTAGTCCATTCACCATGTACCAGATAGTGGGATCTTTCATTTTTCTGTGTTCAGACTGTATGTTCTTCCCCTCAGCTTCAGCCATGGCAGCTTTTCCTTCTTTCACTTCCCTGAATTCCTTCGGACATTCATTTTTCTTTGTTTTGTCATGTTCGTCGACCGTTAGCATATTGCAACTCGAAAATAGTTTGTAGTCTTCTATCTACCAATGGAATAGGCCATTCATAGAGTCCAGGTCGTTGTCATTCAATGTTCCATCAAGTCTCAATACTCCTCCTTTGTCTGGTTCCATTCTCCTCTTTCCTTTGTCATCACTTTCACCGTCACTTTCTAAATCTGATGATGCTGCCTCCTCACCGACCATTTGTGTATGCAGGTCAATTGTGAATCTTTTGCCTCCATGCTCCATTAATAGGGTATTTCATTTTTAATCATGTTTTAGTTTTTCTTGCACCAACCAATCCCATCTCAGAATAGCATCATATCCTTTTCATTTTAATGGAATGACCACGAAGTCCAATAAAAATGGTTGCATTTCAATAGTTACTAATTGCGCCTTCAAGATTCCTAATGATTTGATTCTGTGTTGGTCTGTCATGAGCAACTAGAATGCAGGTGGCCACAATGTCAGCTTTCCCAACTTCTTCCAAGTATCCTCCGGTAACACATTCACGCCGGATCCTCCATCAACAATTTTGTCTGTCAGAACCTTTCCCAAAATCCCCATCTTGACGACCGCCGGATGCCTTCCCGTTGTGAGTGCCAGAAGCATTGGGTTAGTTTTTGTCGTTGGACTACTATCCGTTCCTGTATCCTTCGTTGCTTGCTAAAATGGTGTATGATTCAGAATGGCCGTCCGTAATTGGGGCATTATGAGAAGGAGGTCACTTATCTTGACCAAAAACTCCATTTGTAAGATCTTTCATACAATGTTTTGTTCGGCGAAGTTCCTTGCCAAGGTGTTGGTGATGTCCTTCAACCGAGATGTCTCCACAGACGATGCCTTTGCAATTTCTACCTGCGCTTCTCCAAATTTTCTTTTTTCCTCTGCTTGCCTTCGTGTAATTTCCAAAACCTCCGCTTCATCCGTGCCGACAGTGATCAAGTTTACTCTAGACTTTGGACACTTGGAATCTTCGTGATCGCCGGGTTCGCACCATCTGCATAATAATTTTGATGTGTTTGCCACTGTACAATCCTACGCAAAATGACCTCACAAATTACATGCTCGGCATTGAACAATTGGCCGTCCATTTGCATCATACTAAGTTCGACTTTGGTTCCCATTATTATTTTTATTGTTTGGATTGTTGTTATTTTGCCCTCTACTATTATTCCTGTACTCTCTGAATGTGGCACCATCCATGTTTGCATTTCTGTTACTGCCCGACGAGGAAGCCTGCTGCGTAAGAAGCACCTGCGAAGATCCTCTTGTCTTCATGTTAAAAGGACAGTCCTTTGTCGAATGGCCCATGATATGACAAATATTAGAAAATTGGTTCTTTGGACACAATCCTTTAGTATGATCGTTGGTCTTACACTCTGTGCACCACAGTTCACTTCCTTTTGGCTCCTTCTACATATTTTTAAACTCCATCATGTGAACCATATCCTTCTGTAGGGCACGAACCTTCTTGCTGCTACCTTCCTCATCATTGCTATCATCTCTGGCAGGCTCGTCATCATCAGAATCAGAGGAGCTAGTTTTCTTCTTCTTTATCTTCTATTCACTTTCAAGGTTCAATGCTCTATTATACGCATCCACATATGATGACGGTGGGATAATTTTCATTTTCCTCCGCACTTTCGATCGTAGGCTGTCCACAAATCATCTTTTTTACAATCCATCTGCCGCTTACTTTCCATTTTGTTTATTAAGTCTTTTAATCTCCTGGCGTAGACGCGGATAGTTTCGTGCTTCCCCTGTTTAGTATTGAAAATCTCTGCTACACTTTCATTATCATCCCTCGAGTTTAAATTCTGTCAAGAACTACTTTTTAATGTTATCCCAGCTATTTAGCTTTTGTGGATCCGTATCTGAAAACCAATTAATCACCACACCTCGTAGGGTTGCCAAAAATTGTCTGATCCATTCGTTAGCATCTGTGATTCAATTTGCCTACCAGATCATCTCACATGTCTTACAATGTTGGATGGGGTCGGTTGTACCATCGCCATCAAACTTTGGCAGCTTTTCTTTGGGTCCCGCCATCACAACACTGGAGGTTTGCACTCCCACACCATAGGTCTGCACTCCCACACCGGCGATCGGCATTCCCACACCAGCAGTCGGCACTCCCACACCGACAGTCTGAACTCACATCGGAGGTGTTGACAGCTGAGAACCTTGGTAAAGAAGAAGGATCTTCTGAAGTTGTTTCTCGCGGAAGTCTATCTCAGACAAAGAGGTCACTCCACACTCCTACTCCCTCGACACTGCGAACTGTGCGAGTTGATGCTCTTCCATCTGAATTGTCTTCCCGCGACGAACACAAATTCAAGAACTCCTCTTGTGCTTCTTCCACCAATTCCACCCGCAGTTGATTCTCCTCCAAAAATTCTTCGGCGCTCTAATTTCCGTTAGCAATCTTCTGAAACCTTCGTCGATGTTTGACTTGCTGTGCCAGAATTAAATTCTCTTGCACAGTACGGGTTCCATTTTTTTCCTTGACCTTATTCCGATCTTTGTTAAGCTGATTTGACATTAATCTTCATTCCTCTTACCTTCCAAATTCATAAGGAAATGGCACCAAATGTTTACCGTATTGGTAAAGAATTCAATGCATACAAATAATGGAACAAAATAGCAGAATTATATTTGCACATGCCATACATACATTACACTTCACAATATTCGTAATAGTAGATGATAGATAGATCCTTTACAATGATCCCAAACGGGATATAAATACTATCTGTTGAACCTTCCCGGAGGAGTCTATCAGCCACAAACATTATGTCCGCTACAAACTATTTACCCATCAGCTACAAAATACAAAACACCGACAAAAATCATTCCGTCGGCTATAGAAACACCGCCAGGACCATCTAGTCGACTGAAACACCTCTATCAAATCCAGCAATTCATGTTGACTTAACTAGTGGCAGTTTCTCAATCATACTTCATGAAGATGTTATTTCTTATGCATTCCTTATTATCATATTTCACAAGACTTTTAATCATCATGGAGATATTGATAAGAAGTCAACCTCTTCAAACAGATAATATTCATGTATGGAATGTATTGCGAATGACTGGCATGGAATGATCAAACTTTCCAACCCATACTCAAATTGACTCTTTTACAAAGAATCATTTAAACATCAGGGGCTCTTCTTAGCCTAGCATTAAACTCAGTTAGCAAGAAACTTCCTGTCACACAAAAGTGTTGAGCATTGTTGATGCGTACCAATGATGGGATTCAACTCCCCCTCACAATCAAATGTATGGATTCATGACAATTTTATGTTCAATATGGCTCTTATGATATAAGCAATGATAAAGATCCCAAATACCCAATTTTAAGATTATCTGATTACAACTACGGTCTTCTCAGGAAGAGAGCCTTCAAGTATGAGCTCCCCAAACTGCCAGTATAAAGATCATTATTACCTTCATCCTTCATGATGAGGCTCTGTATAACATCAACATTTATCTTCATGTCCATGCTCTGCACTTCATGCCCACCATGATGGCCTCTCACTGGCAAGCCATCTATTTCATCAACCCATTTTGACAAATCAAGACAACATTTATTTAAGCAGCGGCAGCCAAAACCTTTCAAAGCTAATGGATGAAATGTAAGAGAAAGAATGTCCACCCTTGTCTATTAGAAATACTCGCACATTTTAAGGAAAGACGCTTGTCCTCTGCCTCCAACATCATTTCCAGCAGGATGGCAAGGGCCTCTTCCACCTCTTCAATCCCGGGGATGCTAGTGCATGGCTCAGAGTTAAAATTCAAATTTTGCAGAAGAATATCTTTACTTGGAGTGATCAAAAGATGCAGCTACCTGCTGACAAGAAATATCTATTCGCCAATCATGCCAATCAAGAATAAGGTTGTCGGTACTTTTTTCCAAACCAATCAATAGTCACTGTCAGAAATACCATTATTTCTTCCCCCAAGTAATATTTAGTAGAGTTCAAACAAAATAACACAGTAATATAGATCACACAGCTTATTTAATAACCAGAAAGCCATAAGATTTCCCTCTTTTATCAATAATCATCAATAGGAATAGTTATACTACCATTCACAAAAGTCCAGTCTTTGCAATCTTCAATGTTTATTATAATGTCTACATTGTGTATATCTCTGTTATATATTTTATAATCTAAAATCTTAATATATCTTCTACATTATAGGATATATAATCTGTGGTCTCAATGTTTATCCTTTGTGACCCATTGAAGTTCTTTGTAATTTTTTTGAATGAAATGTTAGTATACAATAGCCTGATATCTCAAATTTAATTTGATCTTCTTTTACCAAGGCTCTGATACCATTTTTGTGTTAATTAAACTTATGAGAAGACTGTAATGGCAATGATTATTTGCAGATTTAGGGAATAGTAATCTATATTTATCTTGCAAGTGATAATCAGAACATAATGGATATGAATCAAATCAATACTGAAATCTGTGAGTTAAGTCTGAATACACTTCAATCACTGGGCTTGATGTCCTGATCTGCAGGGGTAGAATCATTTATCAATTTTGATGTCTTTCCTCTTGCAATTGGTCAACATAAATATATTACTCAAGGGGTTTACCATGAACAGACATGACAGTTCGGTGAAGAGTCTCATTGAAGAGACACAATGTCTAAACTTAACTAATTCAAATGAACCTATTTGATCAGATGTGAGCATACATCAAGTAAACTAGTAAGCCCTATGATTATCAAGCATGTTAATGTGCAATAAGATAATCATTTAGCCCCCCCCCCCCACTCTCCCCCAATCTGATAAGAAAATAGGATCATTTTCTTGATCCATCTAAATGCATTAAGGATCAAAATAATCAAGAATTTGCAACCAAATTTTAAGAGAAAGATAATCAAATATTCATACTTGATTCGATCAGATTAATTTCAAGGAAAAATCTCAAAGAGTTTTATAGCATAGTAGATCATGTCATTTTGTATGTGTGTGAATGTATATCACTTCACATGGTGAATTGATATACATGAACACACATACACATATATTTTTCTAATTGATACTTCCTTGAATTCTGACCGACTACAGTTTCTCAGCAAAGTCAATCACATATCATCAAATAAAGCATCATCATTATGTTGTTGCAGATTAGAAGCACAAATAGTGCCACTAGCATTAGTACTAGCAGCCTTAGGCCCAATCTTAGGATTGGCCTCAACATTGTTAAGTATATCATGATTGCCATCATCAATTGCAAATGCATGAAAGTGTGCTTCCAACTCCGCAGACTCTTCTTCAACATCCCAATGCTTTGCCTCCCCGTTTTGGTAAGTATCTTCTGTGTGTTGTGAGCCTCAAGTTTGAATGCACAAAGAACAAGTTATCTGCCTTCTTGGAGTTTGGTCGATTGTGTTTAATTGAGGGGATGGAGTATGTACTCGAGTTCCTCTTAGATGATGATGAACTATGAACCTATCAAGATTTACAATTTTGAAATTAAAAATATTAAAATAAATTTATATAATTGTTAATAAAAATTTAGAAATTAGAATCTTAAGAGTTAGCAACTTAATAAATTTTTCATGGCAATGGGTTGCATGTTCTGGTACATTTGTCCATGGAAGTACTAGCATTTATGAGCATTAACATTGTTTTTGTCTTCAATAGCTTCAAGACCTTAGACCACCTGTCATGTCCCTTTTTTGGAGGTAGTTTTATTTAATTAATTTAATTAATTAAGTTGTCCAAAATAATGAATATTTTATGAGGATGACTAATTAATTATTTTAATTAAATAAATAAGTGGTATTAAGTTAATTACTTATAAAGTTATCAAATAAACAAATATTAAAAGGTAACTTTATATTTAATTAGTTTAATAAAGTGACTTGAATTATAAAATATTTTATAAAGTCACTTAATAAATTAATTAATGTTCTAGAAGTTTTTGGAGAAAGTAGAGGAAAAAGAATAAATAGGCATCCTGGGCTTCATTCTCACCAAGCAGATTTGTTGTTGTTGATGTTGATGTTTGTTGATGTGCATTGTGGAGCCTAGGTTTTTTGCAGTAGTCACAACTGGCCATTGAGAATGAAAACTCTCAATTGGTATGCAATTTTGAGGGTGTGAAATATCACTTGAATTATTGCAGCTGGGAGGAAGATACTTCAATCTTCTATTTGTGCTACATTGAGAAAAAATATTTGAGTACAAAAAGCAGTTCGAAAAAGCAATCTGAAAAAGTAGTCCAAGAAAGCAGTCTAAAAAAAGCAGTCCAAAAAAGCAATCCGAAAAAAGCAATCCGAAAAAGAAAATTCAAAAAAGCAAAGAAAATTATTACAGCCATCTACAATCAGGTTCCTTTGGATATTCCATGCATTTTTTTCTTATCATTTAGATGCCTATTAGAAGGTATGGCTATAGGTGAAAGTTTGTAACAAATTTAAGCATTATTCTTGCGAATGTAAGCCAAGAGTCTTGGCCATTTCATACTAGCATTGTAGTTGACATTTTATGTGCAATAAAGGGGACATAAGTTGCAGGTCTGATATAGTTGTAATTGAATATGTGTTTATCATTTATGATCAGCTTATTAGTTTGCATACCAATTGTTTGACAAAATGTCAATTGGTTGTAGGTTCTCTTTTTGGCATAAATAATGTTATAATTTTGCATACCAAGTGTTTGTGTTAATACCACTTGGCTATAAGTGCATTAACGCCATCATAGGTTGCATCCAAAGTGTTTGACATAATTACTATTTTTTGTGAGAGCATATTGCAAGTAGGTTTTAGTTATATATATGCATTGAATATTGTCAAAATAAGTTGCACATTCATGTTAGGTCATTGTGTAGTCAATTTTGAGTCTTCTTGCAAAAGATTCTCATTGATGCAAATTGAAGAAGAGTCATTAAAGCAAACTGAAATACTATATCAGTCATATGACCCTTGCATGTGAGTTGTTTGACAAAATTTCTTGAGCCTTCAATGAAAAGTTTTCAATCAGATTTGAGCAGGGTCATTACAGTCATTACTTCCTCCTCATATGTCTACATGCTTTGGGGTCTGATGACTCCCCATTTTTTAAGTTTGTTGCACTTTAACATTTTTCGCAATCACCTTATTTGATCTACCTTTGTGGGTGTCACCTTTGTATTCTGTTTTGATTCTTATCCCTGATTTGTCTAGTGTCAACATTATTTTGTTTGACTCCACCAATCTCCCTTCTTACTACTATAGTTTGTCAGCAACACATTTGAGACCACAGATTAATGTTTCTACCAGTTGTGGTTGGTCTTTGTGGCAATGTTTCTTGCAAAAATGTACATCAACTAATGGTCTATGTATGCACCATCAGCTCATTCCAGTTTCACATATAGTTAATTTTTTTTTTCATTCGGTGAGTGTCATCATAAGAACCAAGCTCATTGTCTTTGATGAAGCCTATCACTTATCGCAAATGTCTGGTATTGAATTCAGTTTTATTTATTTATTTACTCAATATGGTAAAATGGGAGATACTTCTCTGAAGCTCCACCTTTTTTCGTTAACTACAGCCTGCCAAGAGCTCTAGCATCAGGTTTGAAGTTTCTATTTCCACATTGATATTTTTAGATATGTCAACAACTATGTCAAACCCTGATAACTTCTTATTAGGGTTTGACACCCTAGTTTACTCATCAAAATCTGGCGAGAGCTACTGCCTGGTCTGAACTATCTTTAAACATTAGTGACAATTTTTTGTTCCTACAAAAAACAACATTGAATACATACATCTGAAGATTCGTGCAAGAGTCTCACGCCAAGATCTATGACTCAGACGACCTGATATTTTTAGCATTTTCTGTGCATATTTATGTGTCATCCTTCTAATGTTGGGGACTTTAATCTTTCTTTAATACCATAGATCTTAATGAGATAAAAAGTTCATTCAAAAGGGAAAACAAGTATTAAGATTTCCAGAGGTTCGAATCTACTTTGATACCATGTTCAATTTTGTAGATCGATTTCTACAAATGTAATAACATGGCCATTGTAATTGATGTTTTCCAAATGCAAATTTGAGGACTCATAAATATGAGAGGAGACATGTCTCTATAGACAAACGTATCGCACAAACAATTGATGGAGAGAGATTATTTTTCTTTCAAGGATTTTTATTATAAATCATTCTAAAGGTGCACGCAAGTCCAAAACATCATTGACAACTTGACACGTCCATCCAAGTATGGCTGAATTCTACTTTTTTTAAACCATTAAAATTCTCAGATTGAGTTCAAATTTTTCAAATAGAATTTTACATGATTTCCAAACTTTTTTGGCCTCTCAAATCCATCATTTTTTTCAAACATAGTAACCACAGTCCAAACTCTAATTGTTTGCTTCTTACAAAAGTATTAAAGAATATTTCATGAACCCAAATCATGATGGAACAAATATGCATCCACATTGTATGGTCACATTTTCATTATTCATATTTTATTAATATTGCAAAATTACATTTCAAATTATGTTACTTCAAAACATAATACACAAGGAAGAAAAAGATAATATCATCTATGAGTATAGGAAACTGTTTTCTTCATTTCTTATGTGCAACCCCCACTTTCAAATATAGCCAACATACCAAAAATTCAAACAGGGGAAATATGTATAAGCATATATTTTTGCATCATGGAAAAAAAAATATTGATAATTGATTCAGAATACTACATAGAAATGGCATATCTGACACTGATATTAGATATTTACTAAATTGTAAAAAAAAATTAAATTAGAGCAATAGGAAAAACAATTACCTCGCCAACATTATCATCTTCATATTGTGCTTCCATCATTATATCGTGTATTGTGATGAGATCCATTCTCATACAAGCATTTCCCAACAAAGAAAGAGCATTTTCCTCAGTAGAACTTTTGTTTCCCCTTGATGTCACCATCCTTAGATAAGAAGGGTCCTGTAGTCACCAATTGGTTTTACACTCAATTTAATATATAAGCAGAAAATGCATTAACTAGCTCCCTTAATATAAATCATCTATCAAGTTAGAAAAATGCAAAACATAACTAAATTCTCCTCTTTGAACCTAGATTAAGGTGTAGCATTGACGTCAATAGTGTACATGAGAGACACACAATATTGAATTAGAAATAGCATATAGACAAATAAGCAAGGAGAAAAGGATAGATAACAAGGTTCAAATTATATGATAGTTAGTCAAACAAATTGTGATAAAAATTCTCATAAGCATTTATGCCACAAATTCTCTATTCTGTTCTTTAAATATTTGTAGATATATTTCATTATATTTGGTTTTACAATTGCTTTGGTGATGTTTTAAGGCATTAAAATGTACAAAAAATACTCTACTTCATTCTCATTGATTGAATACTAGCTATCAAACCCAAAAAAGGAAAAACAACCAAGTTAGAGCTCATTTAAAGTGTTAAAGATACTTGTCCATTTTCATAGGCTGCCAGGAGTATCATTAGTATGCATTCATTGTAGAGAGTAAAAAATATATCAATCATCTTTACACCCAATATATGAGCCTCAAGTAAAAAAAAATAGAAAGCGTACATCTTAAAATATAATATACACTATTTATAATTAAAATGTTGGGAATTTATAGTGTCCCCTTTCAGGTAGAGTCAAAGATGACCCATTTAGCCTATTTAATTCTAGTAGGAAACTTCTAGGGAACCAAGGAATAAATTTGTTTAATTAATTAAAAGTTGCCCAATAAAATAATATTTACTAATAGCTTAAATTTAACAAATTAAATAGTCATTTGAGTGTAATTAGAAGGGAAATTAAGAAAGTCACTTTATAAATGTGCTTTGCTAAATTATTTTAAGAAAGAAATTGAAAAGCCCTTTGGAAGGTAATATAAAAAGAATAATTGGGAGTTCGTTTGGTATGCTTGGTTTATTTCCTCTATTGTGGATCTGGAGCTTTTCGTTGGATCAAAACCCTAAGGGAACTCAGTTTTGGTGGTAAACTATCCTCCTATTTGGTTACAGGTGAAAGCATACAGGTTTTAGGCTTGGACTAAAATATTGGGCAATTCGCTAAGTCTTCCAAGCAAGACAAATCGTTAGAGCATTGCGTAGATTTAGAAGAAAGACAAAATAACAGTTTGGTATGTAATTTTAGACTTGTGGGGTGGTTGTGAGTGTGACTTTAAAATCCAACCACCAATCTACCAAAAATTGGGCAATGAGTTATTGCATGATGTTGTGGAAATATAAGTATTTTTACTACCCATCATTTTTGTTCAAAACTAAGCAAAAGAGAACAAAAAGTAGGTCAAGTTATTTGACCTACAGAATCTTAGTCAAGGAGTCAATATTTCTAAGATGTTTAACACATCATATGTAGTTGGAAATTGGCTTTGAAGGTATTCTATCACTTTCTTAGGCAATAAGGGTGGTTTTTGTTGGCATGAGAGGTTAACAACCTAATTGGGCAATTAAACTCACATGCCTAGGTGCCTCATCAGTATACAGCTGGGCAATGGTATTTTCTTTGCTGGTAAACTCCTGCAGCCCAATATGAGGGAGAATATAGTGATTTAACATCAAAAAGGAGACAATATGTTGTTATGGTTTATTGACATTTCAAGTAGTGAAAATTAGAACTTTGAAAATTTTATACTATGTCTAAAGTATTTTCCTGTTGCTTCAGAGATCAGAAATTCATTTTCATTGCCCTAAACATATACTCTTTATTAAAGAAAAATCTTCATTCAAATTACATTGTACCTTGGTATCTTGCTCAATGTAAACTGTCATATAAATTTTTACTTCAAATAGTGAGTCCCATGGATACTTTACAAATGTTATAAATGGCAATGCCAAAATAAGCATAGCATGCCTCAACCAAGAATTCTTCAAATAACAAGCATGTTAACTGTTGATCAAATGGCAGTTAATTAATTATTAAGGGAAGTGAAAAAAATTGCATAGCAATTTGGGTCCATGCATTTACAGTGAAATCAGAGCAACCTTGTCAGCTTGGAGGGTTGCGAGAAAAGTATGTCTGAAATTGTTTCACGAGTCTAGAGAATACAGAGTTTATCACTTATTGGAGAAGAGAGAGATTCTTACTTCAAATTCTGAATAAGTATAGGTGATAGATGTGATGAGTAGAAGCTTAGTACCATGGAGATTTTAAATGGTTTGGCTAGATGATAGCATCAGTTGGTTTAGCTGATGAGTTACAAAAGTCAGGGTAACCATGGAAACAATGACAACAATGATAACAATGGCAATAAAATGAGAATGATTGCAACCATGGAGAGTGGAATAACACAACATACTAGTATATAACTCCAAGATCGCCAACAAAACTACCCCTAAACTTGTAAGGTCTAAATTTTAATAGGCACCATCGAGAGATCAAGTAGGTTAGCAAGAAGATGGTGAAGGTTGAGTAGATTATCCAAGGTAGATCAAACTGAAATATCCCTAGCAATTTTGAATTCAACTTCCTGATTACTTGACCTGAGAATTTTGTCAAACACTTTGCACGCAAGGAATATATTGCTGATCTAAATTCTCATTCTTTCTAAATGCCAAACTTCAATTCATAACAATAGATATGGTTGCAAAAATGATGAGCAGAATGTAATGTCCCCACTATTAGGGTAGATTTGGGACAAGTAATTCCTGCAAATAATGGTTGGAATCACAACAACAAAACTAACTATATTATTCTACCCTTTAATTTAATCCCAATCTTAAACAGGTCTCCAGATCGGGCTCCCTAGCTCATAGCTACCTCATCGTCTTCCTGAGAGCACACCCCTTAAGATTCTTCTTGTATAGGCATCCTCTATCCAATGTCAATCACATATGCATATGTTGACATAATCAGAATATTCTGGCACATTGATTCTCGGCCATGGCGGACAATGAAGATCCTTATATCTCACATGCCCCATGCTTTGAGTCTCATTATTCTCTATGTTGTTAACCCCATGAGCTAACACAATATTATCCACAAGTATGATTCATTAATATAAATAAAATCATAAACATAATTAAACAAATATAATCCATAAATATACCTTTCTTACCTTCTTTTCTTGGTCCATGTGGCTCTATCCTTAGTCGGCCCTTCAATGAATTATTCCTTCTCGATTATCTCAATTCTATATTTACTTTCTAAAATTCTTCCTTTTCTAATTAAAAGGAAAGGATAAAATATTTTTTTTGTTTCTTTCTTTCCAAGAGTCACAACCTTTCATAATGCAAATTCTTTAAAAAGTCAAAACACTTCATAACTAAAATTCTTTGGAAAACTCTCAATACTTTACAATCACAATTTTTTTTAAGGGTCACAACTATTCATAATTATGACCCTTTCGAAAGTTTACATCTTTTCAATATCATTAATACCTTTTCAGAATGTCACTTCCTTATTTTCTTCATATTACTTTCCTCATCCATTTTTCATTGTTGAACTCCTATCTTCTCCTCTTCTTTTTTCCTCTCTTTAAAATAAACTCTCTTTCCTTTTATATCTTAATTTTAAGAAGTCAGGTCCATTTGTTAAACATCTCTTGACTTTTCATTAAATTTAGTTAATTTATATTATTATATGTTATATTGTTTATTTACTTGTTTGTATTTATTATTATTTATTATTAAATTCTATTTCGAAAGTTAACATACTTTCTACAATATTGTCTCTTGTATTTAATTTTATTTCTTTATTTACTCATTGAAATTTTATTATTTTTTAATAATTTAAAATATCATAGGAATTATTCATTGATAATATAGATTAAATAATCATTATTTCCTATATTTATATTTTAGTATTAGTTTTAATATAACTTTATTATCATTATTTATTTAATAATATTGTATTATCTAATTATTATTAAAATTCTATCTTATAATATTCTATAAGATCCATGCCCAACAACTACTTTTTTTGCAACTATTTCGTTCCATGGCCGCTGACTATGGTTTTGTTTGAAAACCCTATATTTTTGGCTCGAAATATTCTTCTGATTATAGATTCTTGGTGGGTTTTTTGAGAGCTCAACTAGGTTGTCATCAGATTTTTTCAAGTGCCTCAATTTTTCAGCCAATGGATCCAAAAATTGACAAAATATAATTTTATGGTTTTTCGAGCTCTCTTTTGGGTAACTCTTCAATTTTTTGGGTCTTCCATTTTTTTGCCTCAAAGTATGTGCCTTCACAAATCTTCATGCTTTTTCACTAAAAACTGAGCTATGGCAACTCTAACTAATGTTTTTCTCGAAGGCAATTCAAAATTCAATGGTTAGAATTATAGCACATGGAAGCAACGGATACTAGCAATCTTTGACTATCAAAATAGTGATCAGATTGTTCTGGGTGTTACAAAGTGTTCGACTGCAAGGGGTACTGATCAGAATATATGGGACCTAAATAAT
Organism: Cupressus sempervirens; assembly: GCA_028749045.1. Classification (NCBI taxonomy): domain Eukaryota; kingdom Viridiplantae; phylum Streptophyta; class Pinopsida; order Cupressales; family Cupressaceae; genus Cupressus; species Cupressus sempervirens. The sequence goes on from CM053784.1 coordinate 734,022,010, forward strand.
CGAAAGGTGGTAATGCTTCTCAAATTATCCATACCTGATGATCAACTCCTTCAAATTTTATTTGACAAAACAACTATCGATGTATGGGAGCATCTAAAGAAACTTCATGAGACATCAAACAAAAGCAAAGCCTTCTTTCTAAAGAACACTCTATTTTCTATTATCATGGATGAGTAGAAAATGCTCTATGAACACTTGAATAGGATTCAGGATATCCATGATCAATTGCTTGCCATTGGACACAAGATGGAGGAAGAGGACATTGTGGTCATAACCCTCAAAAGTTTGTCCAAGTCTTACAAGCATTTTATTTAAAGTCTCAACATCACTTCTAATGGTGTTGATTTGATGTTCATAGATCTCTGTACACTTATGTTTCAACAAGATTGGTATAAACAAAACTCTAGTAGCAGTTCCACCTCCACCTCCACAAAGAAAGCCTTTGCTGCTAAATCCTTTCAGAAGGATAAAGGCAAGTCTCACTAGTCTTCTCAGCAAAATTTCTCTACTCCAACTTCAAAAGGCTACAAGAAAAAAAAAACATTCAATGCAACTATTGCCACAAGTATGGTCACATGAAGGTTGAATGTCGAAAATGCTTAGTTGTACAATCTAAGCAATCAAGTTCACAACCCAAAGAAAATAGTGCAAAGCACACTGAACCAACGGAATCCCCCTTTTATGCCTTCATGGCTAAAAGGCCTGCAAATCATGTGAAGTTGTTTGCTTGGTATATTGATTCAAGTGCCTCTCGTCATTTCACTCACTGCTAAGACTGGTTCTCTAACTACCAGCCTTATTCATATTCTATTATTTTTGGTGGCAGAAAAGAGTACACTGTTGTCGACAAAGGCAACATTCAGATTCAGTCTACTGAGGGGAATCTCATTTTCTTTGATGTACTACATTCCAAGGATGGAACTTAATCTACTCTCAGTCAGTTAGTTGTTGTGACATTCCCCACTGTTGGATATTACCTTCAGTTCACATCAGTGTACCATCACTAATAGGGCGACAATCTATTGGTGTAGCAGATGTTAAGGATCATGGTCTTTTAAGACTTATTGATTCTGCTAATTCTTGGTTTCTATCTATGGCTGCTTAGTGGTCTTTTCTTAGCACACTTTGGCATCAGCGATATGGGCACTTAAAAGTGCATTATCTCTCTTATCTTTCTCAAGAAGAGTGTGTCCTCGGGTCGCAAGAAATTTAGAACAGTTTGGAGTTTGTGATGCATGTCAGGCTGGGAAGTAACATCACACACCTTTCACCAATGGCAAGTCATGCTGAGCTTCTAAATTACTTCAGCTTGTTCATGCCGATATCTACGGCCCTATGGCCACTATTTATGTTCTTGGGTCCACGTATTTTTTGTTGTTTGTTCATGATTTCAATAGAAAAATGTGGGTATATTTTTTTCAAAAGAAATCAAATGCATTTATTGTATTTTAGAACTTTAAATCTTTAGTTGAAAAAGAGCCTGGGAAATCTATTATTACTCTTAGGTCATACAGTGGGGGGAATTTTGTTGTAATGAATTCTCTAGATTCTTAGATACTAATGATATCAAATGCTAGTTAACCACACACCACAACAAAATAGTGCAGTTCAACGTTGAAACAAAACAATCACCAAGGTGGCTTGATCCATGCTTGAACACAAACATATTCTAAAGAAGTTTAGGGAAAAAGTAGACAAACACTATAGTTTATCTTTTGAACCGGTCACCTACAGTGGCGGTCAAAGGTAAGACTCTTGAAGAGGCTTAGTCAGGTCGCAAGCCTAGAATCAGCCACCTGGCAATTTTTGGCTCTCTTGCTTTTGTTTGGATCCCTGATGCGTCATGCACCAAGTTGGATGCCAAGAGTCAAAAACTCATTTTTTTGGATATAGTAGTTTTCACAAAGACTATCACTTGATCGACACTAAGACATCTCGTCTTCTGTACAATCGTGATGTAGCCTTTGATGAGTAGCAAGGACTATTCATGCCTATTTCTCCTATTCCTAATCTTGAAATTCATCCTATGAAGGCTCATGATTTGGGAGTTAGGCTTCCATTAGGTCCACCTGATGGGAGGGCTCTAGTAGCTCCTATAACTCCAATGATCCTTGTACAAACATCTCTAGCTTCTCCTACAAGATCACCCAGATTTGTAAATGTTTTGCCTAAGTTTGATCCAGATTCTTCTAACGAGGAACTTGATCATAGAGCATCTCCTTATACTAATGTTGGTCACTCTCCTCTCTGCCCTAAGTGGTGGGCTAAGACATTTGTTGATCTTTGAGATGATGGGCTCATTGATGGGAGAATTGCTCTAAGAGTCAATTAAGTTTTCTCTCATGGCCAATGTTCATAGTGGGTTTGAACCTCAAACATATTTCGAGACTAAAAGAATTCCAAAATGGGAACAAGTCATGAAATTTGAACACCAGAGCCTGCTGAAGAATAACACCTGGGTCCTTTCTAATCTTCCACCAGAGAAGAAATACATTGGCTGCAAATGGGTTTATAGAATCTGATGGTACTTTGGATAAGAAAGAAGCTCATTCAGTTGCAAGGGGCTTTTCTTAGCATTAGATTATGAGAAGACCTCTACTCTTATTGCAAAGATGAGCACAATCAGATTAGTTCTAAACATAGCGGCACAATTTGGCTCGAAGGTCCATCAGATGGATGTCAAGAGTGCTTTTCTAAATAGTGACCTACAAGAAGTCTACATGACACAACCTCATAGTTTCAAGGTTGTCGATAAAGAACATCAGTTTCTCAGATTAGTGAAAGCTCTCTATGGCTTGAAGCAGGCCCCTAGGGCATGGTACATGAAAATTATTAAGTACCTCAATGATCAAGGCTTCCAGAAGATCTCAAATTTGTACATCAAGACTATTAACTATGACATCATCCTTCTGATTATTTATGTGGATGAGTTTATCATCACTGACAGCTTAATATATTTAATTCAAGGAATCAAACAAAGTTTATGCCATTCTTTTGATATGACTAACCTTGGGCTCATGCATTATTGCCTAGGTGTTGAGGTTTGGCAATAGTCTTCAAGTATATTCATCACTCAGTCCAAATATCCTAGGGCTCTATTAGACAAATTTCGTATGCAAGATTACAAGCCTACATCTACACCCATGGAGAAAGATCTCAAGTTATCACCCAAGTCTTATTCTCCTCCCGTCAATGATACTACATATAGGCAACTAGTAAGCAACCTTGTCTACCTCTCTACTACTAAGCCTAATATCAACTTCGCAGTCAACTACATCTCACACTTTATGACATCTCCCAAGGTTAATCATTCGATGACAGCAAAACATGTGCTTCATTATGTGAAGGGCACTACTAATCAGAATATATGGGACCTAAATAATCAGAAGGTGGTAATGCTTCTCAAATGATCCATACCTGATGATCAACTCCCTCAAATTTCATTCGACAAAACAACTATCGAGATATGGGAGCATCTAAAGAAACTTCATGAGACATCAAACAAAAGCAAAGCCTTCTTTCTCAAGAACACTCTGTTTTCTATTATAATGGATGAGTAGAAAATGCTCCATGAACACCTGAATAGGATTCAGGATATCCATGATCAATTGCTTGCCATTGGACACAAGATGGAGGAAGAGGACATTGTGGTCATAACCCTCAAAATTTTTTCCCAAGTCCTACAAGCATTTTTTTGAAACTCTCAACATCACTTCTACTGGTGTTGATTTGAAGTTCACAAATCTCTACACACTTATGTTTCAGCAAGATTGGTAGAAACAACACTCTAGTAGCAATGCCACCTCCACCTCCACAAAGAAAGCCTTTGCTGCTAAATCCTTTCAGAAGGATAAAGGCAAGTCTCACTAGTCTTCTCAGCAAAAGTTCTCTGCTCCAACTTCAGAAGGCTACAAGAAAAAAAAACATTCAATGCAACTATTGCCACAAGTATGGTCACATGAAGGTTGAATGTCGAAAACACTTAGCTGCAAAATCTAAGCAATCAAGTTCGTAGCCCAAAGAAAATAGTGCAAAGCACACTCAGCCAACGGAATCCCCCTTTTATGCCTTCATGGCTAAAAGGCATGCAGATCATGTGAAGTTGTTTGCTTGGTATATTTATTCAAGTATCTCTCGTCATTTCACTCACCGCTAACATTGGTTCTCTAACTACCAACCTTATTCATATTCTATTTTTTTTGTGGCAGAAAAGAGTACACTGTTGTCGGCAAAGGAAACATTCAGATTCAATCTACTGAGAGGAATCTCATTTTCTTTGGTGTACTATGTTCCAAGGATGGAACTTAATCTACTCTCAGTCAGTTAGTTGTTGTGACATTCCCCACAATTGGATATTACCTTCAATTCACATCAGTGTACCATCACTGATAGGGTGACAATCTATTGGTGTAGCAGGTCTTAAGGATCATGGTCTTTTCAGACTTATTGATTTTGCTAATTCTTGGTTTCTATCTATGGCTGCTTGGCAATCTTTTATTAGCACACTTTGGCATCAGCGATATGGGAACTTAAAAGTGCATTAGCTCTCTTATCTTTCTCAGGAAGAGTGTGTCCTTGGGTCGCAAGAAATTTAGAACAGTTTGGAGTTTGTGATGCATGTCAGGCTGGGAAGTAACATCGCACACCTTTCACAAATGGCAATTCATGGTGAGCTTCTCAAGTACTTCAACTTGTTCATGCCGATATCTACAGCCCTATGGCCACTATTTATGTTCTTAGGTCCACGTATTTTTTGTTTTTTTGTTCATGATTTCAATAGAAAAATGTGGGTATATTTTCTTCAAAAGAAATCAGATTCATTTATTGTATTTTAGAAGTTTAAATCTTTAGTTGAAAAAGAGCCTGGGAAATCTATTATTACTCTTAGGTCATACAGTGGGGGGAATTTTGTTCTAATGAATTCTCTAGATTCTTAGATACTAATGATATCAAATTCTAGTTAACCACACACCACAAAAAAATAGTGCAGTTCAACATCGAAACAAAACAATCACCGAGATGGCTCGATCCATGCTTGAACACAGACATGTTCTAAAGAAGTTTTGGGAAAAAGCAGACAAACACTACAGTTTATCTTTTGAACCTATCACCTATAGTGGCGGTCAAAGGTAAGACTCTGGAAGAGGCCTGGTCAGGTCACAAGCCCAGAATCAGCCACCTGGCAATTTTTGGCTCTCTTGCTTTTGTTTGGATCCCTGATGCGTCACGCACCAAGTTGGATTCCAAGAGTCAAAAACTCATTTTTTTGGATACAGTAGTTTTCACAAAGACTATCACTTGATCGACACTAAGACATCTCAACTTCTGTACAATCGTGATGTAGCCTTTGATGAGTAGCGAGGACTATTCATGCATGTTTCTCCTGTTCTTAATCTTGAAAATCATCCTATGAAGGCTCATGATTTGGGAGTTAGGCTTCCATTAGGTCCACCTGATGGGAGGACTCTAGCAGCTCCTATAACTCCAATGATCCTTGTACAAACATCTCTAGCTTCTCCTACAAGATCACCCAGATTTGTAGATGTTTCACCTGAGTTTGATCCAGATTCTTCTAACGAGGAACTTGATTATAGAGCATCTCCTTATACTAATGTTGGTCACTCTCCTCTCTAGCCTAAGTGGTGGGCTAAGACACTTGTTGATCTTTGAGATGATGGGCTCATTGATGGGAGAATTGCTCCAAGAGTCAGTTAAGTTTTCTCTCATGGCCAATGTTCACAGTGGGTTTGAACCTCAAACACCTCAACCATATTCCGAGGCTAAAAGAATTCCAAAATGGGAACAAGTCATGAAATCTAAAGACTGGAGCCTGCTGAAGAATAACACTTGGGTCCTTTCTAATCTTCCACCAGGGAAGAAATCCATTGGCTGCAAATGGGTTTACAAAATCTGATGGTACTTTGGATAAGAAAGAAGCTCATTCAGTTGCAAGGGGCTTTTCTTAGCATTAGATTATGAAAAGACCTCTACTTTTATTGCAAAGATGAGCACAATCAGATTAGTTCTAAACATAGCGGCACAATTTGGCTCGAAGATCCATCAGATGGATGTCAAGAGTGCTTTCCTAAATAGTGACCTACAAGAAGTCTACATGACGCAACCTCATGGTTTCAAGGTTGTTGGTAAAGAACATCAATTTCTCAAATTAGTGAAAGCTCTCTATGGATTGAAGCAGGCCCCTAGGGCATGGTACATGAAAATTATTAAGTACCTCAATGATCAAGGCTTCCAGAAGAGCTCAAATTTGCACATCAAGACTATTGATTGTGACATCATCCTTCTGATTATTTATGTGGATGATTTTATCATCACTAACAATTTAATATCTTTAATTCAAGGAATCAAACAAAGTTTATGTCAGTCTTTTGATATGACTAACCTTGGGCCCATGCATTATTGCCTAAGTGTTCAGGTTTGGTAATAGTCTTCAAGTATATTCATCTCTCAGTCCAAATATCCCAGGGCTCTATTAGACAAATTTCGTATGCAAGATTACAAGCCTACATCTACACCCATGGAGAAAGATCTCAAGTTATCACCCAAGTCTTATTCTCCTCCCATCAATGACACTACATATAGGCAACTAGTAAGCAACCTCGTCTACCTCTCTACTACTAGGCCTAATATCAACTTTGCAGTCAACTACATCTCACACTTTATGAAATCTCCCAAGGTTGATCATTTGATGGCAGAAAAACATGTGCTTCATTATGTGAAGGGCGCTACATATATGGACTTCTTTACTCTCAGAGTTCTAATCCTAGACTCAATGGGTTCATAGATTCAGATTGGGCAGGCTCTGTTAACAATAAAAATTCAACTTTTGGATGTGTTTGGTTTGGAATCTAGTGTCATCCCATGGACCAATAAGAAGGAGTAGGCAATTTCTCTCTCCTCCATAGAGGTTGAATACAAAGGGGTTGTTAAGGCAGGATTTGCAGTTGTTTGGTTTTGTCGGATGCTTGGGGATATGTAAATATCACCAGTAGGACCAACCACTTTGTTTGTTGATAATGAAGACATTATCAACTTAGCACGGAATCTAGTCTACCATGAAAGAACCAAGCATGTGGATGTTCACTGTCACTACGTACGATGGTTGACGATGGGACAATAGACTTGTAGTATGTTTCTACAGCAGATCAGACTACAAGGATTCTCACCAAGCCTCTTGGTTCTGATAAGTTTGTCATATTCAAAGGACAGCTTGGTGTTGTAAATAGATTAATCATTAAGGGAGGGTATTACAATAATAAATAGCATCTATTATTATCTAATGGTTATCTATTTGTAATCTATTGTAAATATTAGAATATTTCTAATATTTAGTTTGCATGTAGTTAACTGTTAGTTTTCTATTCGCTAGAATAGAATGTTTCTATTCTTTATGATTGATTCCTAAGGAAACATCATTCATTCTTTTGTATATATTGACCACTCAGCCTTTATTAATATCAAGCAAATATTTACCAATTACTTCGTAATAAGTCGTACATTGTTGTGGAAGTTGTACGCAATAGTGTCTTTGTACATGGGAGGCAGGAAGGAGAATGTCCTATGATCTTATGTATAGAGGTATGTGGATTCTAAGCAAGAATGTCATATGGTGTTCCTACAATACAAGGGATGCAACACAAGTGTGAGTCAAACTGTACGGTCAGGTAGATAGGTGATGGTAGAAGTGTAGGCTTGTACGGGCACAACTATGAGAGACCATTTAGATGCAGTGGAGGCTGAAAGTATCTAGCTAAGGGTATTTTCCAAATGTGTATGCTTCTTTAGAATGAACCTACAACAAATAGCACCAATTAGCAATAGGACAATCTTATCAATTAAAGCCTGTGATTTCCCAATAGGTGTGACTTCATCTGACATGAAAGGGGTACAATTCTATTTCTCAGTATTTATTAACAAACATTCAAAAAGTAGCAATATATGGAGAGGTGTGATTTGTTTGCTTCGAGATAAGTTTATGAAAAGTGATGACCCTAGGTAATCGCTTCTCTTTGAAGAGGCAGACCTTTTAAGGAAAAGCATATTTTGAAAGATATATAGGAAAATGGAGGGTGAGAGGAATATATATGAAGATTTAATTATAATATTCAGATCAAACTTGTCACTCAAATCGAGCCATAGACTAAAGTTATGGATGAATGTTTTTAAAGATATTGTTATGTTATGGATTGATGTTTTTAAAAGATATTGTTATGCAGAGACAGTGTCATAAGAACATCACATAAGCTATAAGAATCATATCAGAGACAGTGATAGCGAATTTTGGATTGGCTATTATATCAAGCCATCATATGCAGCAAGGATCAGTGGCAAGATTGATAAAGATCAAGAACAGTGGTAAGAGTATCCATTGTTGATCACTATAATAGCAATTAGGTTTGTAATCAATTTGATTCTTATAAAGAACCACAAAAATCTTTGTGAAATTTAGATCAGTATAATCTTTAAAACCTATTTATATATAATCAGATCAACCCTTGTCATATCAGCATTTATCTTGCATTAGTTTGTTCAGAACAATCTTCATAAACAACATTCCTACCAAAGTTAAATCAGATATTGCAGTTGTTTGTTCAATCCATTTTTCAGATCAATATCTACTATATAAGTGGTTATCTTGCATAGAGCATTTGGATATAAGGATAATATAATCAATATTTGTTGATCAAGGACAATTTCTATAATATAGCAATTATACAATCATTGATTTGAGAACTATACCGGAATTATTTTTTACATCAAGATAGCAGACAATTGCATTGATCAATCTTTCCTTGTCAAATTCCTCAGAAAGGGATTTTGATACTATACAAATTAGCAAGACACATTACATAAACTCATTTGTGGAAAATTAAAGAGTTGTGTGTATGTTATAGATAGAAAGAAGTCTGTTGCAATTTGCATTATAAGAATTTGTCCAAATTCTAAGAAATCATATAAGGGACATTATAATGGTATTAGAGCAAGCTATATCGCCAACTTCTGAAGGTTATGAATCATAAAGAAACTAAGTGCTATTACAGAAAGAAATCCACCAAACTATAGAAGATAAGATAACATTTAAGTCCTCCTCAAAGAAGAGAAAACAAGAAGAAACTTGTATGGGGGGACATGGATAAATTAACAACTGTGTGAATCAAACAGTGACAGAGCAAAGAATCAGTCAAGAAAGAATGGCTCGACTGTTGGACTTACTAACACAATCCATGTTAAGCAACAACAATAATAAAAACTGTAATGGCAACAAAGGAGGCCATGAAGGAAATGGAGATCAATCCAACAGTAATCATACTCCAACTAGACATGTGCATTCAACAAATTCGATACTGATGATACTAACATTCCCACCTAAGTGGAACATGAAGAAAGCAATGAACCCACATTGGTAGATCTACAAGATCAATTTCAATAGGATTGGATAGATAAGGATTACAACATGATATGCCTGTAAGGATGAAGCACTTGCCCAAAGAGCATAGAGATCATTACTTTGACCTATGGAGTAAAATTGAAAAGCATGAACACTTGAATGTACAAGAGAGGAATGATTATGATTCAAATATTGCATCAAGAGTTTCACACACGCACAGAGTCATCTAACCAATAATCAGTCATTTAAGGCCTTGAAGGTTGTTGCACCAAGGGGAGATAGCATAAAGAGTATGACAGTTGCAAGTCATGAAACCTTGGAAAAAGATAAATCAATAGATAATCATCAAGCATTACAAGAAGTAGTTGATTCTTCACATGTTTCTTCTATCAAAATAAATTGAGTACATACATTCATGAAGATTATCAGATTGTTGTTACTCCATCTTAAGGATCATGTATTGAGGATAACTAATGATTTTATAAGTCAAAATGGCATTCATAATTACCCTTTTCATCCTCATTAGTACATGGCATCCACTAACAAGTTGGTGGTTGTGGATGAGAAGAATATCATTTCTAATGATAGTGAATAAGAAGTCATTGTGTGTCCAATTTGATCACCTTGAGGAAGATAAATAATTAAATGTCATAGAAAGATGAGATAACAAACATAGTAAGCAAAGATAGATCAACAGCTAGATGTCATGAGATGCCATAACAACATAAGCAAGAAATGGATAAGTTGATAGATGCTCACGAAACCTTATAGATAGAAAATCAAGGTGTAGTAACTGGACACTTCAAAAAAAAAAGAGGTCAAAGAAGGAAATGATGAAATTAAGGGATCAAAAACATAGCGAAGCACCATGACTCAAGCTATTGTCTGCAGAAATCAGATAATAAAATATGGAAAAAATATAGGTTTGGAAACAAGGATAACTTTCATCTTGTTAATAATCCCTTGTTTGAGGTTGAAGCTAATGTGACCTATGATAATTTGTTTCTCAAATCAAATAAAGAAGCTATTATGGAGTCATATGATAAGGTTGAAAATGAACATAAAACTTAGGACCTTAGCACATTTCCTATCAAAGAACTGTGGATACAAGCTTGGAGTAGTGAGACAAACAATAGTGATGCTATTACCAATCACTCTTCCATCAAACTATGAAAGATTGCAATTCAGATCAGGTTAATGAAGAAGAATCATTCCATAGCTCAAAGACCATATGTTGAACGCTTGAGTTCAATGGAAAGGAGAAGTAACACTTCCATTTTATGTCCTACATAAAATAGTTATTACTGCAATTGTTTTCCCATAATGATAAAACCAATTCAAGGCCAAAGGGCTTGAACCATTGCCAACTTTATGGAAGCTAATTACAAGAGGTTCTACAAGTACCATTTAGATTTTCACCTCCAGAAATCACGTTATAACATCGTGATGGTTGTCATAGATTGGAAAACTTGGAATCCTGGAATCAATTGAGATTCAACAGCTCTGGAACTAAATTAACTCAATCAATTGAGATTCAACAGCTATAGAAATAATTTAACTTATAATGATTTTTAGAAGCCTATTATTGTGGGGTTTGGGTTTCTCAAATGAGCATCTTCTAAAGAGTTTGTGCAATATTGGATTACTCATCTTACTAAAGGACATCAAAGGACCATTGTTGCCCTTGTTCAACCTAGCTACATTATGAGCAGAGTGTGTTGCCACCCTTGGAACCTTAGAACTGATATGATGGATAGTTTTTTTAATAATATGGTTAATTTTAACAAACCTTGTAAGTTCAAGACATGAGTATGTGTAGAGGCGACCTACCAATGTAATTGAGACCCTAGTATCATCATGAACATCTGATCTTGCTTGTGGGTAAGCAGATTCAAGGAGGGGAGATTGTGATGTTCCCATCCAATCCAAACAAGAAAACAATGTTTCATATATATAAATATGACAACTTACTGCAAAGTGCAATATGCGACAATCCATATTAAAAATGGAAATAGTGATCATAGGCAGCAATCACAATTGAGAGAAGCACTCTGTGTAACGTAGTGAAATAGCATAGAATAATAGCAAAGATCAGCAACCAAATGAAGACAAAAATCATTCTTATTTGTAAAATTGGCAATATTACACATACAGTGTTGTGTATTCAATAATGCAGCAATATACAATAATAGTATTAGAGTGAATGTCCATAATACATCGATCTGTTTTAGATTTTTTTTAAAGGAATAAAATGGTAAATAGTTAGTGTCCAGTAAAAGGGTGCAATTTGTTAACAGTGGCAATTAACAAGAAGACAAGCTTATTAATGAAAATTATGATTTCCCAATAGCTGTGACTTCATCTTACATGAAAGGGCTGCGACTCTATTGCATCATGTTTATTAACAAACAAACATTTAGAAAAGCATCAATTCATGCATAGGGGTCCAATTTGTTCATTTAGAGTTAAGTTCATGAACAGTGATGACCCTTAAGATAATTGCTTCCCTTGGAAGAGGCATGTCTTTTAAGGAAATGAATATTTTGGAAAGCATAAAGGAAGATGGAGTGGGGCAAGAGAAATATTTTTGGAGCCTTTGTGAATGTATGACTTGTCAACAAGACAAGTCAAAGAATACTTTCCAAGAAAGCTTATTGTCGTCATTATCCATCCCTGAGTAGAAGTCAGAAAGCATATCCATGGATTTCATTGTTGGCCTTCCTAGAGTGCATGGTAGAGATAGCATCTAGGTAGTAATTGACAAATTGACCAAACGTACACATTTCTTTGTCATATCATCTAGGAACAAGGTACCTCACATTGCAAAGTTGTTCTTCATAGAGGTGTGTTGACTCCATGGGCTACCAAATAACATTGTAAATTACCAAGATAATAGGTTTCTCAATGTCTTCCAACAAGAGATAGGATGGCTGGCATAGAGCTGACCCTAAGTAGTAATTACCATACACAAACAGTTGGTCAAACGAAGATTGCTAACAAATGGGTGGAAGGGTATTTACCCAATTATGTTGTAGGGTAGTAGAAGGCCTAGATTAGGTTGTTGCATTCAATTGAGCAATGCTATACTACCACCTATCATTGGTTGATTGGGATGACTCATTTTTGAGCTTGTATGGATATGATGCTACATCTACATAGAATTGGAATTTGGAGACAACATAACTCCCAAGGCCAAGGATTGGATTAAGGAGAGTCGAGACATCCTTAATTCACTTAAGAATAATCTTCAAAGTGCACAGAATCAATAGAAGTATTTTTGTGGATAAACACAAAGCTAATTTTATTTTTGAGGTGGACGATTCAGTCTTCTTGTGCCTAATCCCTGTAGACAGTGTTGTTGAGAAGATAAAACCTCATCTTTAGAGTTGCCTAAAAAATTCACACAGTGTTCTAGATCGTTATCTCAAAAAAGCACTTGCGCTTCATAGCACTTTATCACTTGAACTTTCACCACTAAATAAGGGCATATTGCTTTTGATTCCTTATGGTATTATGATGTCAGAACGAGGAAATTTGCAAGCTAGTGCTCCAAGATGGTAGCAAGTACTTTACAACTAAGCGAAAACAAACTTGAAGGTTGATAGATTCTAGTAACATCAAGTTTTTGTCAACCATTACTAACAAATATTTATAGTTGAAGATCCATCTATTGAGTAGGAACAAACCCTTCAGCAATTTTTGATTGTGGTACATTCTTAGATCTCCAAATCTTATCACGTTGTTCATGATTAACAAGAAATTTTTAAAATTCTTATTAACAAATTTATAACATGCATATTTATCACTCTTTATGTTGGGCCAGTTCCAAGGGTTCTTTAAGACTTTATTTGGGCTGCTTCTACACATGAAAAGGAATTTCATAGAGATGTGTAGGATTTTTGTTGTCTCTGTTATGAGCCTACCAGCGTGCATTTAATGGAAACTCATCAGCAAGTGTGAGATTTGTGTACTAAGTGGATTATTAGAGCTCATAAAGGAGATGAAACTGAATTATATCACTTTATGTAGTTTCTCATAAAGACAAACTCGAAAAGGGCTTGGAATTCAATCTATCCTCGTTGAAATGTCATCTTTTTGAAATTGGAATTAATAATAAGCAATAATAATAAAATTAAATTATAAAAGAATAAATGTCCCTCAAACATGAGATACAAAAGGAATAGCAAAAAATTATTTGAAAGGAGATGTGGGAGGAGGAAACAAGAATGGAAAATAGGAATTATGGAGGGATTAAAGGGAGCATAGGAGGGGGAAGAAAATAAGTAATTATTTCAAAGGGCAAAGGGTTGTATTATGAAAGGTCGTCTATCTCAAAGACTGAAAATGATGAAGAGATGTGACTCATCCTCGCACTAGATGATATAAAGAAGATAAAGTTTTATTTGAGGATGAAATCCAAGGGAAAATGATTTGGGGAATAACATTTTTTTTTTCCAAAGGCAACAATGAAAAGTGGTGTCTCAATCCTTATATAAAAGGTCGAGACATTTTACCAATACAGTAAACAAGAGAATTTATTCCAAGTGTTCAAGGATCACTAATAAATCCATCAAAAGAAATCCTTCATTTATCCATCAATCATTAATCCATCATGAAATCAAACAAACAAGATCAAGAAAACTATCATCAAATCCACATCAATCATCCCTTCATCTTGGAATCAAGAAATCAAGCATCTTTCTATCAAATTGGCATTCATTCAATCATCTTTTCCAATATATCAAACAACACTCCTTATATTATCACTGGTCAATCATCTTATCAGCAATCACTTAATCATCACTCACCAATACCTCAAATTATATAATCAAAGGAATTCACTCAATCAATCAGACATTCATACAAATATCAACCAATCAACATAAATCAAATGACCAAGTATAATTTGAATAGAACTCAGAAAATAGTACAACAATCTAAAATATTAAAGAAAGCGATTCGTATGCAATATTATAGTATTAACTATAAAAACAATCATGTAAGGGCTAGTAAGGAGACCCGGTTGGGTGGGCAAAGATGGATTCCCTATCTAAGTAGGCCACCCCATGTTGGATGGACAAGAACTCCTGCCACTTGTGGAACAAGGGGTGTTATAAAATGCCCTTGGGCTTAGCTATAGTAAATGTTCTACAAACCCTATAATGGTTGGTTGTTGGAAGTAAAACTAAAGACTGGAAACAATCATGTATGGCTTAGAACTGAGACATGATTGGGAGGACAAAGACGAGTTCTCTGTCTACATAGGCCACCCATGTTGTGTGGGCAAGAGTGTTTAGCAAAACATGGTAAGTTGTCATTGATAACAACTAATATTCTTTTTCATGGTCATTTTGGAGTTGAGAGGATTTACTGGAAGTTTTACACTTGCAAAAAAAAATTAGTCTACTAGAAGCAGTGTTCAGGCAGTCAGAAAGACCAATTAAATATGAGCAGATTTAGTTACAGTATGAGATTGTGGGGCATGGTGGTAAACTTGATTACGTCTAATACGATCATCGCAAGGTTTGAAGTGGTTGCATTATGGAGATATTCATTTCTGAGTATTGGGCTGACAGTTCTATGAAGAACAAGGTGGTTGGCAATGATTTACCAGTATGATGTATTGGTTGGAGAATTTATTTCCATAAATGATAAATTTTGGTTGAGCTAACATCAGAGTTATTTACTCTTGATTGGCTATCATCGCTTTATTTTTTTGGTCAAAGATTCTACACATTTCATTCTAGAAGCCGAAAGGAATTATGTTTTTGGCTAGGAGATCATATATTGGATCAAGTTTTAATTGCATAGGAGATATGTGATATATGGTTAACAATTATGTTGCATGGATGCAAATTGTATAGTCACAGATTGTGTTTGATGCAGAGACTACCAAAGCTTTATCAGAACTATTCTCAAGGGGAAACGAAAATTCTACTAAACAAATTGCTCTTTATCTACTGTGTGAGGCTTGCATGAGAATCCATCTCACTACAACACACAAATATAATGGTGGCAGTTCAATATGAGGATAACAATGTTGATGAAGTAAAAAGTTTATAAAATTGTTTCAATTTAGGCCTTTACATTAGCTATCATATTTAATTGCGCTTCATAATTGAGTAAACATCTAATCAAGCATTATAGACATCGCTTCATATAGTGTGCTAATCAATTATATCAATATGTATTGATATTATTTCTCACAATGCAAAAGTATTCACACATAAGTATACCCCTATTTCAATTTTTGGTATGGTGTTAGCTATATTCAGAACTTCAGGATTGTATGAGGTTTGCATAAGAAATGAATTTAAAAATGTCTATATACAAAGTGATGAGCACATGCTTATACTAAAGGTGTGGTAAATCAGTATAAGGATATCTTTTACTCTTCCAAATTGATAATCACAATAATCATCAATCATGCAACATCAGCAACTAAGAACACAAGATTTATGTGGAAATGCTTTCCTGAGAAAACCATGGAAAAATATTGTTAATACAGACTCCTCTTACAAACATTGTAGGCACCAACCTATTGGAGATAGCAGTCCATACAAAACTTTGTAGAAACTAACTCACTGGATACACCAATCCCCACCATTGAGCACCAACCCAGCAAGAGAGGCCAATCTCTTCTATTGAGAGGCACCAACTGGTAACACAAGAGAATCATACTCATCATGAAAACAAATCTCCTTCAACTCTACCTCAATTCTCCTATAAATCACCTTTAAAATCAGAATTAAATCACTTGAAAGATCTGCTATAAATGTACCTTTTATCTCCTTGAAAGGTCTTCTATAAATCTGCTCAAATCTCCTTGAAAGTTCTGCTAGAAATCTGCCTTCAACTTCTTTAAAAAGTTTGCCACATATATACCTTAAATCACTTGAAAGGTCTCCTATAAATTTGCTCATAATCTACTGTAATTCTGCTCATAATTCTGATGCAATTTTGCTTATATATCTGATGTAATTCCCAGGAGAAAACTAAATCAATTAGTGAGTAAAATTTAAAAACACACCTTCCACTATCTTGAATGGAAATAATGATCTTAGATTGCTTGAAAATTTGAAACAACTTATTTCCATCTCTAGATCACTACAACAGCTCTTTTATACACTCAACTCTACTCTTTTGCCTATGGTAGGTTTTTAACTTATAAATACTACGGTTCAAAAAATTAAACTTGAATGCTTCTAAATTGTCTCAATGGACATTTACATGTGATAAGTTAGGATACCCAAAGTCTCTAGAAACCAATTAGGAAAGTAAGTAGAAGAGTTCTTGGTCTTTTTCAGCCATTGTTGTCACATGACAAAACTAACACCTATATTTCAAAACCAACCCAATTATTCAAAATCGCCTACTTTCAATATTCATAAAATTGCTACTTCTTAGACAAAGCAAGCCTAGTGTTTATGAAACTCTTGCATGTCTATATCTGGCAACTCACAGATGCCACAAATATTCAATCTCTCTCCAGCTTTCCAACTTTTGATGCCTAAGAACTGCTTCATGGCTCTTACTTCTCCAAAGAAATCAACTGATTGATTTTACTGATAAAAAATGCAAGGTTGACCATCATAATTGGCTCTAATTGAAGCCCATTATTCTGCATATGTTGGAAAGCACCTACTTTTATCCCACCTCCATGTTCACAACTCTCTACATCTTTCTGAATTCAGGCCCATTTATGTATGTGTTTTGCTACTAGTACCATTTGAAATATACATGTTGTTTGCTTTTCAATACAAATTGGGATTTTTTATGCAGATAAATTATGCAATTCAAGGTTTTTTCACAAGCTTCCCTTTTTTCATGGAATTCTGATTGGATGTATGACATGGCAATTGATAGAAAGTTTCAAATGTCTTTACTTTAAGTCATACTAAAGACGAACGTATGTCCAAAGAAGTTTTGTCACATCCTGCCAGATATAGCTCAAATTTAGACATTTTGAACAAGCTAGATTTGTCTGATTCAATCCAGACTTCTCAGATCCTAAAAAAAATTACAGGACTTCCAAATTTTCTTGGCCTCCAGAATGTATCAAAAAAATTCTAACATAGTCACCAAGTTCCAAACTATACATGGTAGGGTTCCTCCTGAACCTGAATTGTGATGGAACAAATTGCATCCACATTGTATGGTTAGAGTTTCACTGTTCATTGTATTAATATTATGAACCAAATTTCACTTTATGTTACTAAAAATGAAGAATTGGCGACAAATATAGTAAGATCATCTCTTTGTATACAGATAACTATTTTGTATTCACTCCTTATGTGCAACCTCATGCAATGCGACCCCATGTTTCAAATATACCTAACACCATATCAAAAATTGAAACAACAGTATATTTACGTACATGTTTTTTCTGCATTGAGGAAAAGAATATCAATACATAAAATTGATTTATAAAACTATATAGAGTGATGACTATGAAACTTAAATTATAGGTTACTCGGTTGTAGGGTCAAATTAAACATGAGAATCACCTTTACACAATGTGCTGCAATGAAATTCATTTTCATGTAAACTTCACCCAATAGAGAAAGAGCAATCTATTCAGTAAAAAATTAATTTCCCCTTAGATGTAACCATTATTATATGAAAGGGGGCCTATTGTCACCAATTGTTTGTAGTTGTACACTAAAACAAATATATAAGTAGAAAGTGAATTACCTAATTTATTAATTAAATCTCATCTGTTAACTTAGAAAACTGCATAAACCAACTTCATTATCCTCTCTAAACTGGATTTAGGTGAGGCAATGGTGTCAACAATGTATCTGAGAGCACACAATCATGAATTACAAATAACATATAAAAAAAAAAGTTTAACATGAAAGGCAGAAAAAAGAGAGAATAATATTGAAATTATAGGATAGTTAGACAAACAAATTTTAAGAGAAAACATTCAGCAGCATCATCCCCAATGCCCCACAACTACTCTATTCTATTATTCAAATCTTTGCAAGTACAAATTCACAAAGTTAGTTTTTCAATTGCTCTGTAATCCTATTATTTAAATATTTGCAAGTACAATTCACAACATTAGTTTTTCAATTGCTCTGTAAATAGAATGCTTTCAAAATGTTCCATCAACCATGGTGTTTTTTTAATTTTCAAAGTAAAATCTCTAGTGATATTTTTAATGCATTTAATGTATAAAATCCTATGACTCTGATTAATTGAATATTAACAATCAAACCCAAAAAGGGAAAATATTGAGTTACAATCTCCAAATTTCAAATATAAACGATACTTGTTCATTCTTTTAGGCCCCCAAGTGTATGATCAATATGCATTTGTTGCAGATAGACATAAATAAATCTATCTTGCTCGCACCCAATGTATGATTTCAAGTTATTAAAAAAAAAAGATAAAAAGTGATCTCCTATATCAATTTCATAAAACATAATACACATAATTTATTAAAACAATGTTGGGAATGACATTTCATTGGCAATAGTGCACGTATATTATTAAGACGTGGGAAAAACAAGAGTTAAAATCCCATGTAAATCACACAATTTTAGCTTACGAAGATTCTTGTCACATGGATCATTCCAACTTTCCAACTAGTTCAAAGGTCTTCACTAGAAGAGGATCCTTGTTCGATGGATCTGTAATATTCCAAAGGGCCATTGACCTTGTCGGCGATCATAGTGTTCGAAAAATCACAAAGCCTATCCATGCAGGAAGGAAGAGTGTTGGATTATTTCTATACAAGATCATATGGTATGAAATAGAGTCGATGTAAGGGATTGCTAAGAGGGCGTACAGAGTTAGAGTAAAGAAGACCTTACTGTGTGGGGGAGTGTTGACGTACGATGGGACCCGTACAATACAGCCATGTAGAGTATACGATGGACTAAGTTTGTACGAGGTGAGGGGATGTTTTGGCACACAGTAAGAATAGATTTTCGTACAGAGCATACAAATACAAGATGACTATTTTTTAAAAATCCACATATCATCTATTTAAATATATTGATTAGTTCACAAAGATCAAGCGTTCTATGAGAACAAAACTAAATAGGAGTAGTAAAATTGAAATTATTTCACAACAAATACCTCAGCATTGTGTACAGCACCTGGGCATTATGACTTGCACAAGCAATGGTGCATCTGAAGAAATGTACGACGGCTTCCATGATGCAATTGACGTGCCGGAAGGTTATCATCTTCTTGAGTTCCCTGACGATCTTACTTAAGTCTTGTTGATATTGCATAAGATAAAGATCCTATGTCGGTATCAGAAGGGCTACATCACTTAACCGGAATGAGAAAATGGAAGCACAAAGATGTTACCCAAATCCACACAAGGTCGGAAGGTAACGCAAATACTATTAGCACTAATATGACATTTCTCAAGAAGAATCTGCTCATATGATAATAATTCTTTTCCTAAATAATTCTCATGCCATAAGCTATATTTAGCCTCTGCTCCTGAAAACAAGTCAGAATTACCTCTCTGGTGTACGTAAATCCTTACACATGCCCCTATCTAGTCGCAACATACAGAAATAACAACCATTTCCCCTGTTTCCTTCAGTACCATTTCTCCTCCCATTTCTCAACACATGCGGACGTATAAGTCTGAATCGTACAAATTTACAGAGCCCAGCTTAAATTAATGCGCAAAATCTGAAACTCCATGTATAGCTCCGTATACACAGATACGTGTCGCATAGCTCTTCTCATTGGCCCGTTCCGCCACGTTTCACCGCCACGGACGCAGGCGTTAACTCGCTTCCTGCAACGAATGAATATTATAGTAAAGTTTAACTGTCTATGTCAGTGGACGATATTATGGAATCCCACGGCATTAGCCGCCCCTTCAAATCTTCCCTTAATTGCTGTGCCCTCGATGACTGGACTGCTTTGTTAACACCACACCGACATTGTCATGGCTTTCGTAGTTTAGTGATGGCTTGAACCAGCAGCCACACAAGCGCCGCTATCATCAGAATTGGCTGCGCCTCGACTGACTTCCCCAGTAGCATACAAAGGGACTCGAACGAAAGCTTCATATTGGATATTGGCTTTCTCGTTAAGACCACAGATTACCCAGGTGAATAAAACTGCTTAAATGTTGCCTCTGTAAATACTAATGTGCCTTGATTGGTGGAATTTATGTTGCAATAAAGAGTTTCCTGGAGTCTACTGTCATTCGGTCAAACAAATTAATACAAATATACGGTCACATTTATTAAAGATAAAAATAAAAGTTATATTTGATGAAGCGGTTAGTCGGGTCATCAAAGGCTCTAAAAATTATTTCAATTGGGAAGGGAAAGCCCGACTGGCCTATAAGATTTTTTAAATTAATTTATAACTAGTTTTCTGGAATGCAGCGATCATTTATATATAGTCGATTTAGTCAAAATAATGTGTTTATTTAACTATGTAGTAAGATTAAGGGAGAGAAATAAAATTATGTAATTAATTGTTTAGTTGGGTTATTGAAAGTTTTAAGATTTTTAGTTTTATATTATTATTGCAATTAGTTTTGTTTAATAGTTATTGTTTTTTTTTTTCATTAAAATCAATAACAAGTATGTTTCTTTATTTATTATATATTATTATTTAGATATGTATAATTATATTATGTTAATTATAGGATTAACGAAGTTATGAAGCTTTGACAAATGATAATACAAGTCTTTATATATGAGAAGTGTTTTTTTGAAACTTTCTTTACAGACATAATCTTCAAATCAAATCTTAATTTGATAAAACATTGGGTGGGAAATTAAATAGAAAGTTTCTTTATTAATCTTGAGTTAATTTTCAACTATTTGGAAACTTCCTTTAAAACCATACGTTTTGGAATAAATCTTGATTTAATGAAACATTGAGTGTGAAATTAAATAGAAAGTTTCTTTATTGATCTTGAGTTAATGAAATTGAAATTGGAAAATTGTGATTAAAAAATTTCAATAAAATGTTTAGATATTGATGCATTTAGGTTCTATTATTGTAAAAAGAAATACTTTTAATTTCAATAGATACCATAAGTAACTTTATTAAAATAAGTTAAATGAAAGTTTTAGTTAATAAATTATATTAAAATTTAGCATGAATTTTTGTAAAGAAATATAATAATACAATAAAAAAATTCAACGTTTTGAATCACAATTAAATCTAAAACCAAAAAACATTTATCAAATTCAAATCGCAAGTTATCTATACATAGAAATCTAGTATATTTAAATTTAATATAATATGTTTTGGAAAGATTCTCTATTCCACACTTTTAGCTTTCCTCTTATATGTTGAAGCTTTTTAAAAAAATTAAAAGCCTTGTTTCCTTCCACTCAGGGGCCTCTATCCACCATTTTCCCACCATCTCCTTAAATCCATCTATCCTCATCCACAACTTCAAATTTGAAAGGGCATCGATTAGGAGTATATTCTTCCTAAATTCTTAGACTTATAGTGAAGTGATCTAAACCATGAATAGGTAGAATTTCAGCTTCAAAAAACCAAACTACTCTTGTCCAATCCCCCCCTAAAAGGAACCTATCCAAATTATTAGTAATATTCACAACCCTTGCCTCCTATTGTTCCATGCAAAATCCTCCTGTTTAAAGGGAATATTATATAGGTCATTTTTCATAACAAAGGTCAAGAAGTCCTCCTATGTAGTTGACCTCCAACCTTTACCTCCTTTTTTTCCTTATGGGTAGAGGATATCATTGAAATTACCCCCTAAAATAGTGATTTCATCTTGTAATATTTTGAGAACATCTATTAGTGTCTTCCATAGTTCTCTCTTCTCTTTCCTCTGAAATGAGCCATAAACATTAAGAGCATTAAATTCATACCCTAATTATTTTGAAGAAACTTTGATCCACTGCCAATTCTTGCCCATCTGCATTACAAATCTAGTCATTATCTCCTGATTCCATAAAACACACATTCCCCCTGAGGCTTCCTCTATAGCCACCCACACACTTTTCCATCTATTAAAATTTCTTCTCATCCCCTCCAAATCATCCATCTTTATCTTTCTTTCTTGCATTACCACCACATCTGGTTTTGCTTGATCAAGGTCTCTCTTGATCAAGTGTGTTTTTTAAGGGCATTACAAACCCTAGCATTCCACGAGAGGATCTTCATCCCTTCTAGGAGGGGTTCCTTCCCCTTCCCATTTTCAATTTACTTTGACCTCTTGCACTTCCTACAATTTGGATTGATGCATTAATTATTCTTCTTCCCCTTTTTTGGCTATCCCCAATATGTGCCTTATGTTTTTTACTTTATGTTTTCTCTATAGTTCATTTTCTTTAAGGATCATATTTTCCTCCATCCCAAAGAAATCTTCTTCTCCATCAACATCTCTTTCCTCATCATCCTCATTCAAAATTTCCTCCAAGATTGACTCTCCTAATCTTCCTTTCAGGTTTCTTATTGGAGAGATTTCAATATCCTTAAAACACTCTCTAATCCCCCCTCCATTTCTCCTTCCAACCCTATCATATACCCTTAGTTTTCCTCCCACTCCTTTGGTGACTCTTCTAGCCTTTCTAATAATAGTACCACCTAACACCCTACCTCCTGAGACTTTTGAGGTCATTCTACAGCCTTACAACCCTTTTTTTCACTTCCTTCAAAAGTTTTATAATCAACCCCATCCTCAATAACTGGCCTTTGCCCCTATTCCATCCTTATATTGACATTCTCACTCACCAACCTCCTCTGCTGATCTTCACCAGCATAATTTCCACTTTGTGGTGTTTCCTTTGGGCCTTCGCAACTTTCATCATCTACCACTATTTTCTGAACCACTTCTAGATTCTCGCATACCCCAAACTCTTTTTCCTGACAATTTTTTGCTCTTATTTTCAACATCATAACATTCTCCACCTCTACATTATCCCTTTTCCTTAAAATTTCATTCTCATCCTTCTCGACTTCTTTTATCCTGGCCATCTCTATAACCTTCTAGAGTAGCCTTTCCCCTTCTCTGCTCTTATGACATCCTTCTTGTTTATAACTTTCTAAGTCATGTTTCTCACAAAGGCAAATCTCACATACCTTCAACCCTTCCTCCAAAGACACTAGTTGTCTCCATACTACCCCTTCATTACAGATGTCAATTAGTTTAGGGATTGGATGACAATCATCCACATTATACATATTCTCGAGAACATTTTCAAAGTTTCTCTGTCCACCATTTCCATCGCCTTAATGAATGTTCCTAGCTTGTTTCCAATCTCTTCATAACATTGTTCCTGCCAATATTCCTAGGGAAAATTTCTCAGTCCTACCCATAGAGGAAGTTTCTTTATTATCTCTTTTGTTGGATCAAAATTGGGGGTCCATTTCTTCATATAAAACCCATATTTGTCCATAAAATAAGGGCCACTATTCAAGATCCAATCCCTATCTTGTGCTATATCCATTGTAACCATAAAAAAAACCATTTTATAATGTTTTAAAGTCTTTCATAGCACCCCATTTCTCATCACACTAGGTTTTAATCTTACCTATTTTTGGCTTTAGACCTCCCCACTTTAGAAATAATGCAATTTTCTCTAGAAATTCACTCTTCTCCTTTATCAAACCACTTTCCAGCACCAACTTCTCAACTGTGCATTGACTCAACTATTGATCCTATATCATTTGCTTCTCATGGTTTTCCACTAACTGTGGTTTTCTCATTTTTTTCACTATATTTTCAAAAACCATGTAATGCCCTGCCAAGGGATTCAAAAGAATTAACCTAAAGTTCCAACTAAGTTTTCCAAGCATTTTTTTTTAAACAAGAAAGGTAAAACATACACATCAAACACATAGTAGCAGAAGCAATAACATACAATCAACTATAAGCAAATATAACAGGTTACATTCCTTAAGGATCCCAAAATGTTGAATTACATTTAAATTTAATTAATACTAAGTCTAACCACTACCACATCCATATGAAAGAATAAGAAAAAGTCAAAAGTCTATATAATAATATACATTTGTTCCTAATGCCTCTTGACAAATGAAATTTGGAATGCTCAATCATCCATTGTACATGTCACGGGGTATGAAAGGCTAAAGAATATACATATGTAGAAACAAAAATACATCATCCTCCTCAAATCAATGATACAAAGTACAATAAAAATAAATGAAACCATTCACCATAATGATACATAAAAAGAATGAAAGTAAATGTAGATAAGGAAGCTCTAGCCATGGTGACTACAGATGGATCTTGATGGTAAGAGTAAAAATCACTACCACCCAACCGTGTGGAACGTAAATGACCCATTCCCATCGCGCTGAGAAGATAGTCTCAAGTCCCAAACAAGTTATCAAACGAAATATCGAAAATACTCTCTAAGTCCAGGAAATCCTAAAAATATTCTAACTCAAAGGTTCTAGACAGATCGACATCTAATTTCGAGAGCCACATAAGACATGTAGGAAACCTATTGTGTGAGTGGGCAAGTGCATCACACAAATTATGTTGGAGCTGGCAGTCTCTTAGGACTCCAAGGTTACTAGTGATCCCTATGCGGCCACTAGTATCCTCTCATACTGACAAGGCATACTATGGAATGCAAGGTCGCAACCAAGCGTTCTCTCTACTCCCATCCTAGTTTGTACTAGCACTTGAGGCATGGGCGAGAACATACAAAGACTCTTATTAGGTTCATTTTTCTCTCATTTAGTGTAATGTTTTTACTTTTTAAACAACTTACAATGAGTTACCCTAGGAATCACTTAGGGCCCCGACCCCCATTGCAAGCCACTTCCTGACACTACATATAGATTACCTACCCTAGGCTCATGAAATCACAAATCAAAGAATCATAGTAAAATCACCTCAGTCCTATACAAGTGACTGGAAAGCATCATAAAGATAATCATAATAATCACATCAGTTCTCTGCGAGCAATTGGAAAGCATCCCAAGATAAATCACAATACCCATCGATTCTCAATGAGTAATCGGAAAGTATCCCAATAATACTGATCAATGACTCAAAATGGTTAAGTCAAACATGTCACAACATGACATCATCAAGATCAAAGCAAACACTTCAGTCCTATCAAGGCGACTGAAAAGTAACCCAAGTATAACTGATCGAGGACTCAAAAATAGTTAAGTCAAGTATCTCATATATATACACCTTAGCTTCACACAAGAAGACTGGAAAGCAATAACAATATTAAATACAATCCATCATAGAGCATACTAAACACATTACTATGGTTGAGTTTAAAAAGATCAAGAACAAAATATCAGCATGACATCACAAACACATAACCCTCGAGCGTCTAGTAACAACCTACGACTGGTCAAGCTAAGTTAAACCCTGGAACCCAAAACATAGACAGTACATAGAAACCATAATAGTCTCACAGCTCAGTTTGATTGATAATATATTGTTGAGTTAATGTTAGGTTTCCATTTCCTGTTGAACATATGTTTTAAATAGATAAAATCCATAGCTACTCTTACAAATTATGTTCTTCTTTAATTTAAATAATGGTACAATTACCCTATAGTTAACCCATATATTTGTTTGGAATAAAAATTAAAAAATTTCCCCATAATTTATTGAAATCAATTTTCTTAAAATACCCTATGGGTAAATGTTTGATTATTTAAAATATTAAGATTATAACTAATAATCTTTCAAAGAAATAATTTTGATTTTGTTAAAAATCATTATCATTATAAAATGAATTCATTTCCATTAAATACTCCCCTTTAATTCAATCTCAATTAAATTCCATTTATTTAAATTGATTAATAATTCATTACATTACTTCAATTATTAACTAATCTTAATTAAACTTAATTTAATATAATTAATTAATAAATATATAAAACTAATTATACTATCATTCATTAATAATTTATTAAACTTAATAATTATTAATAAATAATAAACTCATTAATAAATTTACTAATTAATAATAATGATTAAAATTATTACTAATTAATTTAGAAACTTTTAATTAAATTTATTATTTAAAATCGAAATTTCTAGTAAACAAAGTTTATGAAATATTTTATACATATTAAAAATAATTAAAATAAAAATGGAAGAGGGCATGTTTTATTTGAAACATCACCCTTTTAAAGGAAAGGTTGTGGCCTTTAAAGCCTACGACAGCTCTGTCGTAGCAGACTACTGCCGCAATGGCTAAGGCCATCGGCTAGTAAGGTAAGGGGGTGCGATGGGGTAAAACCTCCCCTCTCCAAATATATTTTTACAACATTGAAATATTCATAGTTCATCATAGAGAAATTTGGATTTACAATCCATTGTCACGAAGATAGAATTATTTAAATAACGTAATTAACTATGCAATTCAAAACATAAGAATCCAGCTGGATTTTGATGCTAAAATCACAACACCCAGAAGATTTGTGAGAGAATTCGCTTCTATCCAAGAACTTCTCTCTAAATTTTTTCTCAAAATTCCCCTTCCAAAATTTGCTTCCAAAATTCTCATCCCTAAAAAATGAATCCCCAATTGGTGATAAGGAGTTCTTCTTTAAATTCGGGCGATAATTGTGCATTCAGCCTGGAGGACTCCATGCTCACCAAACTTTAACTCTTAATAACTTTTCTTAATCTTTTCCTTACCTTTTCCATGCATGTTTATTGAATTATTAAATAACTTTATTTAATTTTTACTTGACTTCTATTTTAATTGATTTATTACATTTTAATCTCATGCGCACTTTATGCAATAAAAATATCTTTATTAAATTCGTTTGTTTTATCTTTTAATTAATTTCTTATATTTTAATCTCATGCACACATCATGCGAACTTAAAAATTTTAATAGTTTAATATCTTTTCCACTTTTTAATTTATTTTTGAAACTTAATTGATAAAATATTTATTAACTTGAATAATAATATTATTTAGCATTTATCTAACTTCACTATTTGCCGAATTCTGCTCTGCTTGCGAAAATGTCGAAAGTAAAGTTTTTCATTAATTATTCAGGCCTGAATCGAGGGTAGAGGGATAGAAGAAGACACCCTAGGAATTCATATGCTATCAAAGTAGCAAAGCACAGATGTTCTCCAATGAACCGAAGCAAAACTCATAACCGAAAATATGGAAAGACAGATGCAAGGTTCGATGTCCCTATGGCCAACATATTTGAGGTACTGGATAAATCAATAGATGAATCTATCAGCTTTCATCAGGAAGGAGGGCTTTAAAAAGTTAAAACCAATGCGAAAGCTCCTTGTGGTTGCGAAGGCCATTTTGGATTTCGCCCCCAAATGCCAATCTTTACGGTAGATTAGCTTGACAACCAAATCAGGGTTTTCAACATGACTAAGTATGTGCATCCAAAATCATTCATAATTGAGCCCCTCCCGAGGAACGCCTCATTTCCTCCAAGCCTTTCAAATGTCGAATCAGATTTTAAACCAGTTTCCCCTCCTACATACATACCTCCTCACAGATAGCATATCCATGACTCCCAGTCTCCTATCCCTAATAATTCTCCCAGAATGTTGCAGTCTTACACCCATGATAACCCAATTCACATCACCATTGATGAAATCAAAAATTCTTGGCTAGAATGTCAATCAAAAGGTATCTTTGCAATTTGGATTGGTCCTTCCAAAGATATCCATCCTCTAATGGAATGGCTATCGGGTAGCTGCCAGGACTAGGTAAGTATTTTCCACCATTATGAAAACACATTGTTTTTAAAGTGTGAAGAAGAATCGGTTAAAAATGAATTTATCGTTGTCTCTGAATGTTTTTTTAAAGGCTACTGTGTCAAATTCATAGAATGGTTTCCTAATTTCCATATAGATAGGGTGGATTGCATGATCCCATTATGGTTTTCCATGTTGTCTCTTCCTTCGGAGCTATGTGATATTGATATCATTTATGAGATAGGTTCTGCAATAGGAAAATTTATTGCTATTGACGCTTCTTTTTTTAGCTGAACAGTGTTAAAATTCTCATTAATCTGAATAGTAATCACCCTTTAGAGTTTCAAAAGAAAATTATTACTAGGAAAGCTTCTTATACTATAAGCTTTCAAGCTTATAAAGGGAAGATTATTGATATCTTGAAATCTGATATTACACATAATATCAGACCTGAGGTCCTTCCCCTTACCTTGGACTCCAAGAACAAATTTCCAAGGCTGAGTTCTAAGATAGTCAGAAGGATCAAAATTACAGAAAAACAGATCCAATATCTAAAAATCCAGATTGGTCAAGTTTCTCAGACAAGACAAAGGGCTTCATTGAAAAGCATCATTTTAGACAAGACAGAATGCTCACCATTAGTCTCAAAAGCGGAATTAATAAAGGATACAAGAGTAATGAAGACTGGTGTCTCCCCCAAAAATGGCAAGGAATTTAAGGGAATAGGAAATTGCAAGAATAAACATAAGACTAATAAAAGTGGATCTGATGGTATAAAGACAAAGCTCCCAAAAGGTAGAAGAAATTGTACCAGTGAATTGGAAGAGCCAACTTGTAAACAACACAAGGAATCTAAGGGAAAAAAAATGCAAGTAAGCAAGGATTGTCAACTGAGAGGGATCCCTGACCCTCTACAAATAGATTATCTAGAAAATATCCAAGAAAATCAAGTAGTAGAGCTAGAAAACCGCATGTTATTCACTTCATACAGGGATAGCAGTGTTCAAGAATCTTAAAAGGATGAAAGCTCCCTAAAACCTAATTAGCCTAGGTTAGATGAAAGAATGCCAGAGAAAGCCATGGGGAAAAATAAGTTTTGGTGAACACGAGCAGATACCTGCAGCTCTCCATTTACCCCTAACAACAAAATTCAGTATCAAGTCAAAGACAGTGACACGGCAGCTAAGATAACAATCAATGAGTTTTAGGAATTTTTGAATAAGGAGATCTTTTTAGATTCATCAAACACTGTACTTGACATGTCAGAGGAAGAAAGGGAAAAGATTGATCAGCTCACTGATGAATTAGTCCAAGCTTTCAGCCCTGAAGATTGTGACAATACTTTAGCAACTCAGAAGGAAGAACTTATTTAGAGAATTATTCAGTTAGGGGGGGAGAACTACACTCATGAAGATCTTAGAAGAGATATAATAAACATTCAAATGGAAGATCTGGCAATAGAGTCTACAATCAAACGGGTCTAGCTAAATAGATTCTATCAAAAGTTGAGCTAAAGGATCGGGAATAGTCCATAACAGAATAAAAGGATATAGTACAAATAGCGGAAGTAAACCTGGATCAGCTAGGTATCTACATGTCTCAAAAAGGACCTAAATCTCCAAATTGTGGCAAAGTAAAGGGTAAAAGAGGCGGGAAATCTCTAAAGATTCTTAGAGAAGTAGAGGGTCTGAGCAAGGAACAACAGAAGATAGACCAAATTTTCCACAATGGGAAGGAGAAGTTCCTTCCCGATCAGGTATGAAGATCACTACTTGGAATGCTAGGGGTCTCAACGCCCCTAGCAAAAAAAGGTTATTAAAAAATAACCTAAATTTTTTTAACTCTGATATTGTTCTAATTCAAGCATCTAAATTAAATTCTATAGAAATAGATAAGTTAAGAAGGATGCTTGGAGTATGGCGGTCCATGTTTCAGGAATCTTCAGGGGCATCAGGGGGTTTAGGAATCCTTTGGGACCCAAGAAAGGTTAGTTTCAGTATCCTTAATAGTTCTAATAATTGGATTAGTGGTAAGGTTCAAAGATTAAAATCAAACCTTAATTTCATTATCATTAATGTGTATGGTCTGGTTAGTAATACTGATAAAAAACTATTCTGGGAAGAATTAGGTCAATTCTTGAATAGTCAAAATAATGAATTTTTTCTATTAGGAGGAGACTTTAATACCATCCTGAACCTCAACGAAAAAGTCAGTGGTATTCAGGTGCTATAGAAAGCATCTAAAATATTTAAAGAGTGGTGTGCCATTCATAATCTAATTGACATTCCTACCAATAATGGCATTTATACATGGAACAATAGAAGAAAGGACTTTGCTTACATAGCAGAGAAACTCGATAGATTTATGATTAAAGGGGAACTAGATTCCAACAATCTTAACATTCAGTCTTCTATTTTACCCATAGCTGGATCAGATCATTTTCTGGTTAGATTTGAATTCATAGAGCCCCTTAAACTGGCCAAAAACCCATTCAAATGTGAGAAAATGTGGTTCATAGATCCAAATTTTCTCAGTAATGTAAGATCCTGGTGGGACCAAGAGAGCTTCGCAAGGTCTAAATGGTTTGTCTTCATCAACAAATTAAAAATACTGAAGGATCATATCCTTAGGTGGAATAAAGAACATTTTAACAACATTTTCAGAGAAAAATTGGATATAGAAAACCAACTTAAAGATCTTGATTCAGAAGTGATTAGCAAGGTATGGATAATAAGAGCTATCTCCTTGAAAAAGAATTGTTAGCCAAACAAGAAGATATTCTATCTAAAGAAGAGATATTATGGAGGCAGAAATCAAGAGAAAGATGGTTGGCAAAAGGTGACCATAATACTAAATTCTTTCATAACTCCACCATATACAACAGAGCAAAGAACAGAATCACGAGTGTCAAAAATCAACAAGGAATCTCAACTGAAAAACCAAGAGAAATCGCGGACACCTTTGTTAATCATTTCAAAAACTTATTAAATAATAATAAAGGTTCAAATTACACAGCGCAAACGAGTCTTCTAAAAGTCATTCCTAAAGTTGTGGATCATCAGGATAACATTTATTTGGTCAAACCTATTACCTTAGAAGAAGTTAAGAGTGTGGTTTTCAACATGAATCTAGATAAATCTCTGGGTCCTGATGGATTCCAGGCATTCTTTTTCAAAAAGTGTTGGGATATCATAGGTGTTGACCTTTGGAAAGCAATCGAAGCATCCAAAAATGGAGGTTCTCTCCTTGCTGAAATTAATTACTCCTTCATTGCATTGATCCCTAAGAAGTCTGATCCTGATTCTCCAAGAGATTATAGACCAATTTCTTTATGCAACACAGTCTATAAAATTTTCTCCAAGATTATAGTGAACAGACTCAAAAAGATCCTCCCTAAGATTATTTTGGAGGAACAAACTAGTTTCATGCGGGGTAGATCCATTCTAGATGGTATCATCACCATTCAAGAAACTATTCACTCTACAAGGCTCAATAAGGAAGCTTGTATGCTCATGAAACTAGATATTTAGAAAGCATATGATATGGTAGACTGGAGGTTCCTATGTAAAGCATTAGAAGCTTTTGGGTTCTCACACCAGTGGATTAATCTAATCTTCAAATTTATTTCAACCGGGCTAAAATTTCGGTGCTCATCAATGGAACTCCAGAAGGTTTTTTTAATATATCTAGAGGAATTAGACAAGGGGACCCTCTATCCCCCTCACTGTTCATTATTATGGCAGAAGCATTTCGAAGAGCGGTTCAGGATGCATACAACAAACAGCGAATCTCAGGTATCATAGTCTCCAAAAAATTACCTAATATAACTCACCAACAGTTTGTTGATGACACTATTTTGCCCAGGAAAAGTATGATTACAAAAGCTCGATCTCTTAAAAGAATTATTAACCTATATATGGAAGCCTCGGGATAGAAGGTCAATGATCACAAATCCAAAATTTTCTTTATAACCACCAAGATAGAAATTGAGGAAAAAATTTGTAGGACCATGGGTTTTAAGAAAGGAACCTTCCCCTACAAATATCTTGGTATAGCCTTCAAGAAAGGAACTAAGTCGAGTAAGGTTTGGGATGATACACTAGGGAAATTAGATTCCAAGTTAGGTTTGTGGAGGGACAGATGGCTAACTAAGGCAGGCAAATGTACTAAGATTAGTGCAGTACTATCAGCCATTCCTACCTACCTACTTTCTAGCCTCCCTCTTTCTAAGCAGAATCTAAAGAAATTTGAAACTAAGATGAGAAATTTTCTATGGAATGATAGGGATGGAGATAATAAGTGGGCTCTATGCATGTATAGACACAATATTCTAAGCTAAATAGGAAATGGCAGGAAGTTGTACATCATGTAGATCTTGACTAGCAGGTGACTATGACTCCCTTCCTTAACTACATTAGAAATGTCATACATAAAGAAAACAAACACCCACACCATACACATGCAGTATGGGGTAAGTATCCATAAGAAAACACATATGATAATCCATCTAACTAAACACCATCAATAACTGAAAAACACTGTAATAAGCATCATGCATACATGAAGTATAGAGTACTAAGTAATCTCATCATATATCCACTGAATCTGAAACAATATATGATAATCCCAAAATAATGCTACTAATCATCAAGCATAAAACTGGCCTAAAAGAGTTTGGCAATGATAATAAAAATGCAAACTAAGATTAGGCATTACATCCACCCCCCCAGACTTAGGCTTACTCTTGGAAGCTTACAAGAATGGTAAAGCTAAGGACTCACTGTACAGGTCCTATTGGACCCTTTCCCCCTATGGGAGGATATTATTAGAGTAAATAATTAATTTACTAATTATTTATTCTATTTACTTAAGCTTACTTAGGTAAATGCATTTATTTATTAATTGTAGTCTAGGAGTTAGTTATAAGTTGTTGACAATATGGGAGTTTGTTCTCTCCTAAGTCATACTTATCCTCTCACATTGTTCGAGACTTTCCACCTTAAGTGGATGTATGCTTAGTTGTCCACACTTATCTCCTAGCATCTTCTAGCTTGTTCTAAAAAATTCCTAGAGCTCTTTATATTCGGCCTCCCTCTTTGTATTTTCATATCATATCACATATCTTGTTGTACATATTGTAAATACATTTTCTCTTGTGTTTGCATATTTGCTCTCATGTCCATTTAGGGTTTTTCCCTTCCTCCATGCTCTTCATCTTCTTGGCTTCTCTTTGACAAGTTCTCGCATGTAGGTGATCTTGGGCATCTTCGGAGTTCGCTTTCATCAACTCCAACATGGTATCAAAGCCTTCCTGTTGCTGCTTCGTTGAAGAATTTTGAAGCTGTGATTTGAAGTCACAAATCCTAGTTTGTTTGTGCATTTTTTCTTCAAATATGAGGATCAAAAATTTTTTGGAGCACATTGGGGCCAAATGGACATTGCCATTGGATCTAAAAGGTCGTTTGCAGTCAGGATTCATATAAAGCTTGTCGATTTTCGAGACAGAGCTTCGAGAGGCAATTTTTTTTTTGTTGTAGGCCATTTCCGTAAGGATCGTATGGATTTTTGAGCAAAAAAAAATAAAAAAATAGTGCCGCTAGGTGGCCACCCAGTGGCCACCGTCGTGCCACCGTGGCCCTACCTACAGCGGTCGCACCGCTGTAGCACCATCGCCACCAGCGGGCCACCCACCGGCCACCGCGGCTAGGTGGTGCCCCTAGCCTCCTGCACCTCCACCAGCATAGCACTGTCTCCGCCAGACAAAACATCTAGTTTGTCATCGCTTTTCTCCGTGTAGACTTAGTGCTAGTAGGGATGCATAGTCAGCGCTCGACAACCAATCTGCATGTGACATGTGACACGTTGCAGGGTTGCTGTGTGGCCCCTGCCACATCATCTTTCTTGCCACGTGGTGTCCACGTGGCACTACCACATGGCTTCTTTTTTGCAATGATGACTAACGGGCTGTCAATTTTAATGTCGCAATTGCTGACGTCAAAATGACATCATTAGACCTTGCTTGCACCTCTCATTTAGGGTCATTTTGGACCTACCTTTGCTTTTTTTGCCATAACTTGAGCATACAGAGGTATTTTTTTGACCTGAAAGAAGCCTCAAAAAGATGGTTTCGAGACAAAGACTTTGGTGCAGGTATTTTTAGGTTTTGATGCATTTTTATAGCCTTTTTTTAATTGAAATCTGAAGTCTTATTTTTTACTCCGACATGCATATCTTTTGCGTCCCATGCCCTTTTTTTGAAAACTTTATATTTTTGGAAAGCTAGTTCTATTTACTTTTCAGAAATGTGGATTTTTTATTGAGTTTTTGGCTTATGCTCTTTCTATCATAGTTTTGGCTTTTTTTCTATATGGTGGATATCTTGAGTGTTTTAGGCCCGAGGATCATTTTTCTAGCATGGATTCTCTTATTTTTGGTTGTACTATATTTTGTTGCAACTTGTTTTTGATTTTGATCATTATAGCTATCATTTTTAAGCAATTTTATGTATCGCACTAAGATAAAGTGCCACTCTTGCATTCCAGGGGTCATGAACATTGTTTTGAGTTAGTTGTACATGCACTATTTTTATAAAGAACTATGGGGGGATAGTTGTTTGCTATTTTAGGCATTCTCCCTTTGTCAAGTGAGTGTCCCTTCCATGAAATTAGCTCATGCAGAGTCAGTTTGACCGTGTCTTCATAGGTGTTTGTACCTCTTCCCTCTCTCATCGTTCTTGGTTCATTTGTAGGAGACTTTGGCCCACCTTCTCAGTTGCCTATCAACACACCCCGTCTACATTAAGGGGGGGTTACGCTATTGTTCTAATGCATCTGTGGTTCG
Source organism: Cupressus sempervirens (assembly GCA_028749045.1). NCBI lineage: Eukaryota > Viridiplantae > Streptophyta > Pinopsida > Cupressales > Cupressaceae > Cupressus > Cupressus sempervirens. The sequence continues at coordinate 734,056,916 of CM053784.1, forward strand.
ATGGTTCGATAGTGTGAACTATGTATTCAATGGTTGATCCTATGTACAAGGCTATTTGATGTATTAATTATTTATTCTATTACTTAAGCTTATTTAGTTAAATGCATTTATTTAATATCTTGTATTTAATACATGTAGTGGTTAGTTGTTGACAACATGAGAGTTTGTTCACTTCTAGCATGTTTCACCTTTTGTGGATGTGTGTTTGGTTGTCAACCTTATCTTCTACCACCTTCTAGCTTGTTCTACAAGCTTCCTTGAGGTCTTTATAAGCGACCTCTCTCTCATTGTATTTTCATAACATCACATATCACATTTCATTGTAAATACATTTTCACTGTATTTGCATATTTGCTCTTATTGTCGTTTAGGGTTTTTCCCTTGCTTCATGCTCTTCCTCTTCTTGGCTTCTCTTTGACAGGTTCTCGTATGCAGGTGATCTTGGGCATCTTCGAAGTTGGCTTTCATCAACTCCAACATGCTCTATTGATAGATTTGTGGCTTCTTTATGCTTCAGTGATGCTTCTTCATGATCACTCCTTGTTCCTATTTTAGGGGACATTTCCCTAGTTGGAGGCTTCTTCTACTCTTCACTAGGTTCTTACCTCTTTTTTGGGGAGGGTTTTTCCCACGTGGTTTTCTCTCTTTCCCCATTTACATAGGTTGCATCTTTTGCATTGTTCATGGGTACCTAACATGGCCTCGTTGCTGGGACCCATTCCTGCATTTCTTAGTTTTGTGAGCTTAAGGCATTTCCCTAAGTTGCACTTAAGGGGGGTGTTAGAGTAAATAATTAATTTACTAATTATTTATTCTATTTACTTAAGCTTACGTAGGTAAATGCATTTATTTATTAATTGTAGTCTAGGAGTTAGTTATAAGTTGTTGACAATATGGGAGTTTGTTCTCTCCCAAGTCATACTTATCCTCTCACATTGTTCGAGGACTTTCCACCTTAAGTGGATGTATGCTTAGTTGTCACACTTATCTCCTAGCATCTTCTAGCTTGTTCTAGAAGATTCTTGGAGCTCTTTATATTCGGGCTCCCTCTTTGTATTTTCATATCATATCACATATCTTGTTGTGCATATTGTAAATACATTTTCTTTTGTGTTTGCATATTTGCTCTCATGTCCGTTTAGGGTTTTTCCCTTGCTCCATGCTCTTCCTCTTCTTGGCTTCTCTTTGATAGCTTCTCGCATGCAGGTGATCTTGGACGTCTTCAGAGTTGACTTTCATCAACTCCAACAGAGATGACTCTACTGAGAATAGTATAATAATACCCGAAATAACAAGGCACTACAATAACCATAAAACATACTACTTTTAGTCACTTAGAGCAATATGATTCTGGTTTAATAGTAAATCAAAAACCATATTGATCCAATATTCATTCTTTTAACAAATACTGAAATAGACCTCCTAAACACTCTAAACAAGAATAGCATAATGCTTGTAAAGAAAATCAAAGGCATACTATCTTAAAGCATAGATAAAAGATACATTTTTGAAAACAATTTAAATTCAATTTTCAATTTGCCTATTCTTAGGTTTAAGTATAATTTTAGTTTTGAAGTCTAAGTGTTGAAGTATGAAAAATATACAACTAAAAGTTTAAGTTCAAGTTTCAGTTTGAAATGATATACATAACAGTTTAAAGTTTTCATTTTTGTTCAATTAGTTAACAACTAGTGGCATTCCAATATACCCAGAGCTCCCAATATAGAAACTTGGGCTCTGATACCAGATGTAATGCCCTACCAAAGGATCCAAAAGAATTAACCTAAAATTCTAACTAAGTTTGCCAAACATTTTTTTTTAAAACAAGAAAGGTTAAACATACACATCAAACACATAGTAGCAGAAGCAATAACATACAATCAACTATAAACATACATAATTTAGGTTACATTCTTTAAGGATCCCAAGATGTTGAATTACATTTAAATTAAATTAATACTAAGTCTAACCACTACCAAATCCATATGAAATAATAAGAAAAAGTCCAAAGTCCATATAATAATATACATTTGTTCCTAATGCCTCTTGGCAAATGAAATTCGGAATGCTCAATTATCCACTGTACATGTCACAAGGTATGAAAATCTAAAGAATATGCATATGTAGAAACAAAAATACATCATCCTTCTTGGATCCATGATACAAAGTACAATAAAAATAAATAAAACCACGCACCATAATGGTACATAGAAAGAATGAAACTAAATGCAGACAAGGAAGCTCTAGCCATGGTGACTATAGATGAATCTCAATGGTAAGAGTAAAACACACTACCACTCAACCATGTGGAACCTAAATGGCCCACTCCCACCACACTAAGGAGATAATCTCAAGCCCCAAACAAGATATCAAACCAAATATAAAAAATACTCTCTAAGTCCAGGAAATCCTAAAAGTATTCTAACTCAAAGGTTCTAAGACATATCAACATTTAATTCCTAGAGGCACACAAGACATGTAGGAAACCTTCTATGTAAGTGAGCAAGTGTCATCGCATGAATTATGCTGGAGTTACCTTGGTAGTCTCTTAGGACCCCAAGGTCTATAGTGATCCCTATGCAGCCACTACTATCCTCTCGTACTGACAAGACAAACTATGAAATGCAAGGTCGCAACCAAGTGTTCTCTCTACTCTCATCCTAGTCTATACTAGCACTCGAGGCATGTGCAATAACATATAAAGACTCTTATTGGGTTCATTTTACTCTCATTTAGTGTAATGTTTTCACTCATTAAACAACTTACAATGAGTTACTCTGGGAACCACTTAGGGCCCTCACCCCCATTGCAAGCCACTTCCCAACACTACATATAGATTACCTACCCTAGGCTCATGAAATCACAAATCAAAGAATCATAGTAAAATCAGCTCAGTCCTATACAAGTGAATGGAAAGCATCATAAAGATAATCATAATAATCACATCAATTTTCTACGAGCAATTGGAAAGCATCCCAAGATAAATCACAATACCCATCGGTTCTCAATGAGCAACCAAGAAGTATCCCAATAATACTGATCAACAACTCAAAATGGTTAAGTCAAACATGTCACAACATGACATCACTAAGGTCAAAGCAAACACTTCAATCCCATCAAGGCGACTGAAAAGTAACCCAAGTATAACTGATTGAGGACTCAAAAATGGTTATGTCAAGTATCTCATATATATACACCTCAGCTTCACACAATAAGACTAGATATTAATAACAATAATAAATACAATCCATCATAGAGCATACTAAACACATTACCATGGTTGGATTTAAAAATATTGAGAACAAAATATCAGCATGACATCACAAACACATAACCCCCAAGCCTCTGGTAACAACCTATGACTGGACAAGCTAAGTCAAACCCCAAAACCCAAAACATAGACAGTACAAAGAAATCATAATAGTCTCACAGTTCAGTTTGATTGATAATATATTGTTGAGTTAATGTGAGGTTTCCATTTCCAGTTGAAGGTATTTCTTAAATGGATAAAATCCATAGTTACCCTTACAAATTATCATGTTCTTTAATTTAAATAATGGTACAATTACCCTATAGTTAACCTATTAGAATCTGATAAGATTAATAATTCAGAAAACTAGTGTAAAGAATAAATATCTAAACTATGAATGCAAATGATACAAAATCAAAATAGCATCATAGAGTTGGTTTCCAAGAAAGTAATGCAAATGCTGGAAGCAAAATATCATTAAGAGGATGCAAAAATAAGAGATGCAAATACAAGCCAGGTAGCATTCTTATATAGGCTAGGAAGAGGGAGGAGGTGGCAACACCAACCAATGAGGAGCACCCATCTATTGGACTAAAGATAGCAAAGTATCTTCCCAAGATAGCTAATAGATGCTCACATGTAGGAAGGTGACACCTCACAACCATTCACCTAATAAGACATGGTTTATTAACCTAAGTGAGATTATTAAAAGTGTAGGAAAAACCTAGCAAAAAAAGAAAAATAAAAAACTACACTAACACCCCCCCATAAGCGAAGCTTAGGTGGATGTAGAAATGGGTCCCAGCAAGTCAAGCCTGATGAGGTACCCACATACATAAAATTCCCCCAAAAGAGAAAGAAAAGAGACTCCCCAAAGAAAATTAGGACTCCAAGTGAGAGGAAGAGGCTCCCCCAAAAGATGAAGCATCCCATACCCCCAGCAAAGCTTGCAAATTTTGTCTGGTAGATCCACTTACATCGAACAAGTTTTCTTCCCTTAAGAAAAGGGACAAGATCCCAAGTGTGGTTCCTCATCAAGGAACTATACTCTTCCTACATAGCTGTATCCCACTCAAAAATATCAGAAGCCTCATGAAAGAACTGTGGATTTGAGGCAATAGCAATGAAGATATGTAGAGCATCCTGGAATTGTGAACGAGTCTGCTTGGTGTCTGATGGATCCCCAACCCAATCACTTGCAAACTGCAAGGTCTATCTAGCCCAAAGTGGACTAGAAGATGCAGAATCTAGAGCAGAATCATCAACCTGTGAATGATGACTAGGAGAGGAAGGAGGCGAGTCCTTTGAATCACTCTCTACATCAAAAGTGGAGCTAGAAGATTGCTCAAGTGAATCTGACCCATCAGAAGATCTTCATGTATTCCAAGTGACTCCAATGTCAAAGTAGAAGGCAACCCTATGACCATGCTCTATTGGTTAAGCTAATGCAAGTAGTGGAAGTTAAGATGGCCAAACCACTCATGCCATAATCTTCTCACATCATTAGAGCGAGTGAGAAAAACAGTCAAAGGAGGATCAGGAACAAAGTGATAAAACATATAGAGTCGTGACTGATGATCTTCTCTCCCAACTACAACTGTAGAATCATTGTGCAACTCACGTATCTCCATTAAATTAGGAGTGAACTCAACTCACTTGCCTAAACCTGTGTGAGTGATCTGGTATATCGATAGGAGATTAGTTGACAGTGAGGGTACACAAGGAACATCGTGGAATGTGCCATCCCCCACATCAACAGACCCTCTCCCACACACCTCAACAGGAGTGTTATCACCCATCAACATAAAAAGCATAGTACACAGCTCCAAGGATGCAAGTTCTTCCTTAGATGAAGCCATGTGGTGTGAAGTACCCGAATTAAGAACCCAAGTAGATGGTGAGGAAGCAACTGCAAAAAGGGCCTTGCCCTTTCCTTTCCCCTTGCTATTTTCTTTTCCTTTGTTAGACCCTTCATTAGAACTTTGATTGATAGACTCAGGAACACTGATATTATTCTTCTCAAGAATGTATGTCAAGTGATCAAGTTGTTTTTGCAAACATTTATGTTCATCATGACTAGGTCTTTTACAATAGGCACATTTGACCTTTTTTTTCTTAGGCTTATCGCCCTTGGAAGATGGTGTATCAATAGTTGCTTTTGAAGAAACCAATATCTGATCCTTCTTCTCCTCGCTATTCTTTTTTTTCTTGTCCTTACTATTGTTGTTACTACTTTGTCCTTGTTGTTCCTTTGTGCCTTGGTTGGCAGCCAAGGCATGCGACTTAGAGGAATTAAGAGTGCCCATCTAGATTAGCTTGTCTTGTTCTTGAGTGAGATTGATAGCGAAATCATCTAAAGATGGCATGGTGAATTGAGTACCAAGTGCACCCTTAGTAGCATAGAAGGTAGTGAGAAACACAAAATATTCTGAACTTAGCTTAGAGAGAATACTGAGAATCAGTTGTTCATCTTTCTTTTCAATTCCACATTGTTTTAACTGCAGCCTTAGTGATTTCAATTTGGTGAAGAAATCTTGGATTGTGTTGAAATTGCCTGGACTCAAACTAATTAATTCATTTTCCAACATATGACCCCTCATTGAATCTTGTGTGCCAAATAATGTTTCTAGCTTTGTCCATACTTCATTTGGTGTATCCAAAGACTCAATGTGAAATAACAAGTCAGGAGAAATAGACAAACACAATGTTCCATATGCCTCATCACATTTGTTAAACCACTTAGGCTTGTCTTCATCTTTAGCAGGTTCAGTTTCAAGTCCCATAGTTATCCTATTTAATCCAGCTTTCTTTAAGTGAATTTTCATGTATGATTTCCACTCAAAGTAATTGTATGAAGTTAGGATGGGTATATTTGTTTGATCCATGATGAAGAAATGCAAAGAAATGCAAAAAAGAAGAGAACCCAACCACGACAATGCCCCCCCCCCCCCCCCACAAAGAAATATGATTTGGCACTTTATTTTAGTGCGTTTACAATTACCACTAGAAAGAAATACTTAGTGGTCTTGATTTCAATGCATTACAAACCCTCATGAAGAGCATATACTAAAAGTGAAACTTGGGCACAATAATCAAGGAAATAAATAACACCACTGCAATCTACTCAAAAAATCATGCACTTTCAAAAAAATCACCTCGATACGAGGTCGTATGAGAAAGTTATGATCCTTTGAAGTTTCTAAAACGAGAACTGTGCACAGTCATGGCTGAGAATAAGCAATTTCTGAAGAATTCATGCATGAAAATAAAAAAACAACTCCACTAGTGGATAGAGCACAAAAAATTAGCCAAGTTCATAATAAGAATCATCAAAATCGGAGTCCGTATGAGCAAGAATGAGACATTTGAAAACTGCGTTCAAATCTGCGACTACTAACGGAGAGAGGTATGGTTGTAGCCTTTCATGCTCAATTCTGCAAAATATACAGCTTGCATGCAAAATCTAAAAGATACGTAGACGGTTTTTCGGGGTTGCGAACAAAACCCAGAAAGTGTTTTCCTTGCTAATGTACAAAAGATGTTACTGTAGTGTAAATCAGATGCCTTTAATAGTAAAAATGGCTCCAAAAATCAAGAAACGACCTCATCAAACAAAATATGACATGCAAATGCTGGATCAGCTTCCTAAGTCCATTAATGGCATGCTGGAACCTGCAATACTGATTGAAAACTCCAAATATGCAAGTTGGTTGTCAGATTTGAGATTGAAACCCCAGAGAAAAATTGTTTTTGTCAAAAATTTTCTGATTCTCAGGATCATCCAAAGATGCAAGAGAAGAGCATACTTCATTTTTCAAAAAACTACTACAATAAAGTTTATTAACGTGCCCCCCCCCCCCCCCCCGAATCTCTCAAATAAGAAAACTAAAATCTACTCTTGCACATAGAAAAGCTCTGATACCATGTTAGAATTTGATAAGATTAATAACCCAGAAAACTAGTGCAAAGAATAAATATCTAAACTATGAATGCAAATGATACAAAATCAAAATAGCATCATAGAGTTGGTCTCCAAGAGAGTAATGCAAATGCTGGAAGCAAAATAGCATTAAGAGGATGCAAAAATAAGAGATGCAAATACAAGCCAGGTAGCATGCTTATATAGGCTAGGAAGAGGGAGGAGGTGGCAACACCAACCAATGAGGAGCAACCATCTATTGGACTAAAGATAGCAAAGTATCTTCTCAAGATAGCTAATGGATGCTCACATGTATGAAGGTGACACCTCACAACCATTCACCTAATAAGACATGCTTTATTAACCTAAGCGAGATTATTAAAAGCGTAGAAAAAACCTAGCAAAAAAGGAAAAATAAAAAACTATATTAACATAACCTGTATATTTGTTCGGAATAAAATAAAGATTTATCCTCATAATTTTTTGAAATCAATTTTCTTAAAATACCCTATGGGTAAATGTTTGATTATTTCAAACATTAAAATTATAACTAATGATCTTTCAATGAAATAATTTTGATTTTATTAAAAGTCATTATCATTATAAAATGAATTCATTTCCATTAAATACTCCCCTTTAATTTGATCTCAATTAAATTCCATTTATTTAAATTGATTTATAATTCATTACATTACTTCAATTATTAACTAATCTTAATTAAGTTAAATTAAATTAAATTAATTAATAAATATAAAACTAATTATACTATCATTCATTAATAATTATTAATAAATAATAAACTCATTAGTAAATTTACTAATTAATAATAACGATTAACATTATTGATAATTAATTTAGAAACTTTTAATAAAATTTATTATTTAAAATTGAAATTTCTAATAAACAAAGTTTATGAAATAATTTATACATATTTAAAACAATTAATAAAAACAAGGAAGTAGGTGTGTTTTATTTGAAACGTTGCCCTTTTAAAGGAAAGGTCGTGACCTTTAAAGCCTGTGGTAGACTGCTGCCGCAGTGGCTAAGGCTGTCAGCTAGTAAGGTAAGGGGGTGGGTGGGGTAAAATGCCCCCTCCTCATAAATAAATAAATAAATAAATATATATATATATATATATATATATATATATATATATATATATATATATATATATATATATATATATATATATATATATATATATATATATATATATATATATATATATATATATGTTTTCCAAAAACAAGATCCACACCCCACCCCCCTCGCGGCAAATTTTTAAATTTGTTTTTTAATAACATTTACAATATTAGCCTAATAGGAAAAATACGTTTAACCATTCAAATTTTTAATTAAAATTTTTCTTTTATTTCAAACCCTTCCCGAATAAAAATACTAAATTCTTTGATTTACAAAATGGGGGTTTCTTGATTACTTTTCTATTCACCACGTATGCAGAAGATATTGACATGCATTCAGTAATTTACAACATTGAAATATTCACAATTCATCATAGAGAAATTTGAATTTACAATCCACAGTCATGAAGAAGACAAAATTATTTAAATAACATAATTAACTGTGCAATTCAAAACATAAGAATCTACTTGGATTTTGATGCTAAAATCGCAACGTCCAGAAGATTTGTGAGAGAATTTGCTTCTATCCAAGAACTTCTGTCTAAAAATTTTCCAAAATTCACCTTCCAAAATTTGCTTCCAAAATTCCCATCCATCAAAAATGAACCCCCAATTTGTGATAAGGAGTTCTCTTCTTAAATTGGGGCATTAATTGTGCATTCACTTGGGAGGACTCCGTGTTCACCAAACTTTAACTCTTAATTACTTTTCTTAATCTTTTCTTTACCTTTTTCATGCATGTTTATTGGATTATTAAATAACTTTATTTAATTTTTACTTGACTTCTATTTTAATTGATTTATTAAATTTTAATCTCATGCGCACTTTATGCAATAAAAATATCTTTATTAAATTCACTTGTTTTATCTTTTAATTATTTTCTTATATTTTAATCTCATGCACGCATCATGCGAACTTAAGACTTTTAATAATTTAATATCTTTTCCACTTTTTAATTTATTTTTGAAACTTAATTGATAAAATATTTATTAACTTGAATAATAATATTATTTAGCATTTGTTTAAGAATGAACTCTAAATATATTATTATTAAATTAAATAAATATTATCACGTTCTAAATTTATACTTATAACTTTTATCTTGAAATTTAATTCTTTTTATTTAATTAAATATTAAAATACCATAATAATTTTCCATTAAATTTAATCATTTAATTAGAGTTAATTAATAGAAAAATTTCCAAAGACTCATAAAACAAAATACAGAAACCCATCATAGAAGAATACATACAAAATCAAACTAAAGGATTATAATCACGAATTAACGTCATTTGAAAAATTCAGAGGGTAGACAACTCAGATACTTGCCCTAATTATCTAGGACAAATGGCTTAAAGGTTTAGGATTTGGAATTAAGAATTTATCTCCCCTCTCTTACCATTGAGATAATGCGATAGGGTACGCTCATCATGGCAATTCAGGGAAGTCGATACCCAATACCTGCAACCTGCATAAAATCCATGCATGTATAGTCACCATATTCTAAGCTAAACATGCAATGGTAGGAAGTTGTGCATCATGTAGATCCTGACTAGCAAGTGACTACAACTCCCTTCCTTAACCACATTAGAAATGCCATACATAAAGAAAATAAATGCGCGCATCATACACATGCAGTATGGGGTAAGTATCCATAAGAAAACACATATGATAATCCATCTAACTAAACATCATCAATAATTGAAAAATACTGTAATAATCATCATGCATACATGAAGTATAAAGTACTAAGTAATCTCATCATATATCCACTAAATCTGAAACAATATCTAATAATCCCAAAATAATGCTACTAATCATCAAACATAAAACTGGCCTAAAAGATTTTGACAATGATAATAGAAATGTGAACTAGGGGCAGGCACTACAAACCACATTCCCACCAAGATTCACTAATGTGAATCTTTGCATTATATGTCTTCTCCAGCCATTTTCATTTGGCCTCTGTCTTTCATTTTGCCATTTTCCCCCATTGTTTTGTTCCAATTTTTTCCATTAAGAGCTTTCTTGGTAGTTTCTATTCCTATTTTTCCATCTTTCATTTCTATTCCCCTAGTAAAATCTTCCTTCATGTCTTATGAAAGGCTCCGAGCCCTTTCTAAACCTCCCAAAGCTCTCACTATTCCAATTATTCTCTATAAACCCTCTCTAGAAATCATTTCTCCAGCACTCCACCATTCCTTCCTTTCAATGCTCATCCCTAGGCAATATACTATTGCATCCAAATAGTTAATAAACTATTTTGAGCCAATGAGAACTAAGTATATATTTTTAGGTAATTTCACTCTTTTCTTTTTTGATCGATAAATGACCGAAGCCTTGTTATATTGAATAAAAAAAAATTAAATTTATAGAATTCTCCATTCAAATGGGCACTAATAGGAAACAATGGAACAAGAAAACTTCCAATCTCACCCGAGACCGAAGTCCAATATTATACAATTTAATAGGGACATACCCTAGTTTATATGAAACTTCATATAGATTTATACAAAATTTGATGAAACAATTAATAACAAATAGACTTCCTTTGAAAAAGGGGACATAAATCAAAGGAGAGGCAAGGTTCCAAACTAAACTCATTAAGGATCATGCCATGGAGAAGTGATCCACCAACCATCTGCATGACAAAATACAACTATCTTCCAATATGGGATTAGTACCAAATCAATGTGATCAGAAAAAGTAGGAAGAGTAAAGAGACCAATCAACATACTGAGAGACTATTCATACAATAAGAATCCTAAATTTACCAATGGAGTTAATCATAAGAGTTTTATAATATACTTTAAATGAATCTTTATCCTTATCCTATTCAGTTTACTATTTTTACTTAGAGTGGATTAGATATTCAAGGCTCTTATCTAGTTTGAATGAATAGATCAATCAAGATTATATTAACTAATTTCAATAATTTAATATGTTAATTGATTCATCTTATTCTTATTGTATACTTATGAGTTCAAGAGAAGTTTGAATCAATAGCCAACTTGAATTCATTCATATTGCCTAACTAAGGTTATAAAATAATTAGCAGCAGGGGAATGATAAACACCTTGCTCTGCTTAAAACATAATGAAGTGCAAACTAAATCCATAATGATGAAGGGGAATAAGTAGAGTAGTGGTAACTAGACAAAATACAAATTCAAGCATAAAGGCTCAAAGGTTTATTTTAAATACCTCACAAATATAGATCGAATTAATATTCTATCTAAATCTCCTTCATTGAATATTATTGATGAAATGAAATTAATAAAATAATAGATCATAGATCAATATTAGTAGCTAAAAACCACCAACATTTTTTCAATAATGACTATAATCTTTAATAAAAAAGATCTAGCTTGGTCCCAAAAGACTAGAGAGAAGAAATCAAAATGGAACAAAGGAGGCTTCAATCCAAGCTAGGGTAAGGCAACAACTAAAGTAATAAAAAAGCCTAGCAACATCATCAACTAGGTTAAGGATCCTATTCCACCTCTTCTATTTGATAGCCTCTCTAAATACCATTGTCCTCACTTTTAGAGTGTGAAAGAAGGCAATTAAAGACTCCATGCTCACAAAGAAACTATTGATTTTATAAAGAAAAAAGAGTAGTAAAAAGATTTAGTACTTCGAGCCTTAAATTATAGATGGTGACTCTCAGGTTGTTAAGCATTGATTGATGCCTACTCATATGTGTGTAGGATTATTAAAATACACTAAAAGAGACTATACTTAATGTTTCATGATTGTATCTTAGATGCCTTATAAATGTAAGTAGATTACTTGCTAGGAATGTCTGTCTAATACTTACTTCTTATAAAGGTGTGTCATACTTCTACTAAACTATCCCTTCCTCTAATCTTAGTATTCTACTAACTTAATTCTGTCTTGCTAAATATATAAAATCTTCTCCCTCCACTCCTTTAATTTCCAATTTATCAACTTCTAAATTCCCTTCACAATAAATATGTTGAATTCTAATCTCCTCAAATTGATCTATAAGATTAAGTACACTTTCTAGCTTAGCATTTAATAACCAGTTTAGTGTTTGTCACTTTGTAATTGCATTTAAAATTATTTGTGAATCACCTTCAATAATTAACTTATTAATATTCTTTTTTATGCTTAATTTTAATCCTTCTTTTAATGCTTCCAATTTAGTTATATTATTATTATATTACCTAATGGTTTAGCTCATTTTAATATGCAATCTCTATTTTTTAATCTAATTATACATCCCAATCCTGGTTTCATATGATTCCCTCTAGAAGCTTCATCACAGTTTAATTTCTTCCATCCTATTAGAGGTGCAATCCATTTACATTCTTTCTTGGCTATATTATCCTTCTTAGAATAAACTAAGGGAGGATTAATCAAATGTAGCCAATTTTTCCTCATATTCTCATCCCATACTGAGAATGTACCTTCCACCTTGGGTGTGTTCTTGAGATGACAATTCATAACTTCTGTAATGGCTGCCTCGACTTTATTGAAAAAAGTTATCTTACTAAGTTCTAAATTTTGAAATATTATTCTATTTCTTTCCTTCCATATTTCCCACATAATGATTGTAGGTGTGATATTCCATAATTTCTCATATACACTAGTCCTATTCTTAATAGGCCAACCCCTAAGAAATCTCTCGATATCTTGAGGTATAGGGGATGTTCAATTCTATTTATTCTTAACCCAATGCCAAAAATCTTATGCAAAAGGGAACTGAAACAAAATATGCTCCATATTTTCAGATTCATTTTTCTATAGGCTATATTTGGATGGTCCTTCAAACACCATTTTAGAGAATCTATCAGTTGTAAGAATCTAATTCTGAATTGCTGCCCAAAGAAAGATACTAGCCTTAGGTAGGCATGTTGAATCCTAGCATAGATCCAAGGGCATAACAATATTATCCCATCTTTGCGATTTAATTATAAGATCATATCTTAGCTTAACTTTGTATTTTTCATCATTAGATGCTCCCCAATTGAGTTTATCTACTCAGTTTTTGTGAATCACAGATCTACTCTTGAGGATATTTTCAAGGATAGTTTTATCTATACTTGGAATATTAAAATTATCCAAAGATTTCCATACCCAAGTCTCGGTCTCATCAATCATGATAAGTGTTTTGACATCTAAAACCTTGGGTCCCCAAATATTAGTAATGACATTGATGTTGTTTCTGGATATTCTAGAATTAATAATCAGGGGTTGAACATCCCATTGATCATCCCAAAATAATGCCTATATTTGCTGACAAAGGCCTACATTTCATCATAAAATTCCACTTTTCAAAACCACTTGGTGGATTTTTTATTCTAAAGAGAGTGGAAGGGTCTAATGGATTAAAATATTTATTATAAAATATTTTTGCCCATTTTAATATTTTTCCTTGTATAGATGCCATACTATTTTTTCTCCTAATGTCTCATTTTCCCAACTGAGATTTTTAATACCCAATACTCCTTTATTCTTAGGATGACATATCTTATCCCATTTTATTAGTGCTTGTTTCTTTTTCTCTTCTGTTCCATTTCAAAAATAATTTCTAAGTTTTCCTTCCAATTTTTTATTAACATTATTTGGTAGTGGAAGGCAAGATAGAGGATAAGTAGGAATAGCTAACAGAATAGATTTAATTTTTGTTGCTCTCCTAGCTTTAGTTATCCATTTTCCTTTCCATGATTTTGTTTGTTTTCTACTCCTTCTAAGATATTGTCCCCTCCTTTTTACTCGTAACTCCTTTTTCTAAGTATATCCCTAAATATTTGCATGGAAAGTTACTCTTTTTGTATCCCATATAATTGCATATGTATTCCTCCATGTTCCTTAGAGTGTTTAAAAAGAAAATTTCTGATTTTTCTTCATTAACCTTTTGTCCTAATGCTACTGAATAATCCAATATAATTTGTTTAAAAGCTTTGATTTCTTCCTTGGTACTAATTCCTGGAAGAATGGTATCATCAAAAAACTGTTAATGGGTAGTATTTGGAACATTCTCAGTTTAGTAATGCCTTTAATTAATCCTACACCTTGTGCCTTTTGAATAGCTCTTCCAAATGCTTCTACCATAATTATAAAAAGAAAATGTGAGATGTGGTCTTCTTGTCGGATACCCCTTGAAATCTTGAAGAAACCTTCACGAGTACCATTAATAATTAGTGAGATTTTTGGAGTAGATATACAGTTAAAAATTATATTTATCCATTGTTTGGAAAATCCAAACTTTTCTAGGCATTTACATAAAAACCTCCACTCTACTACGTCATATGCTTTTTCTATATCTAACTTCATAAACATACAAGCTTCTTTGTTTTTAACTACTGAATGTATAGTTTCCTAAATGATGGATATTTCATCGAGTATTGATCTACCAAGTGCAAACCCAGTTTGTTCTTTTGAGATAATTTTTTGGAAGCAAAGTTTTAATCCTATTTGCTATTGCTTTTGAATAAATTTTATATATTGTATTACATAATGCAATGGGGCAAAAATCTGAAAGTGATACTTTTGTAGCTTTTTTGGTATTAATGCTAAAAAAATATGATTAATTTCAATTAAGATCGATCCTCCATTTCTAGCTGCCTCTATCACTTTCCATAATTCTTCCCCTATGATTTCCCACCATTTTTGGAAGAAAAAAGCTTGGAAATCATTAGGCCTTGGAGATTTATCTGGGCTAAGCTTAAAAAGGGCTAATTTGATTTCTTCTTTTGTAAAAGGATTATTAAGCTCCACATTGTAAAATTTTGTGATAACTTTAGGTATATTATTAAGCATAATTTTTTGGATGAGTCATAATTGTTTAATAGATTCTCATAGTATGTGACGAAGGTTTGAGCAATTTCTATTGGATTATCGATAATACTGTTGGATACAATTGTTAATTGAATGTTGTCTTTGATGTTACACAAATGTCATATTAGTCATCAAACAGAGTCTACCGAGCTCACAAGGTCAGCAAAGGAAAGTTAGCTTCTACCGAGCTCACAAGGTCAGCAAAAAAAAGTTAGCTTCTATTGAACTCACTCAGTCATCAAAGGAAATATGGAAAAAAGTTAGCTTCTACCGAGCTCACTCGGTCATCAAAGGAAATATGGAAAAAAAGTTAGCTTCTACCGAGCTCACAAGGTCAGCAAAGGAAGGTCAATGCTAATTGAGTTCACTCGATCTCCAAAGGACTTTTTTAGGATTTGCAGTGTTTACGGAGCTTCACTTGGTTAACACTAGAAAACCATTCTAGAGTGGTGGTTACCGAGCTGAGTCAGCCAGTGAAGGATCTTTGTTTTAATAGTAAACTCAATTATTTTGTGGAATAAATGTAGCTGACTAATGTTTTTTAGTCGTTGTAAATTATATTTGAGCCGACTTGATAAATTTGAAAGGTATATATATAGATGTTCAAGTTATGGAATAATATATGAGTGTGGAAATGTGAGTATATGGATGAGGAAGGAATAAGCGAATAATGAGCAAATTCTGATGAAGATTTAGATATCCTGGAGGAGCTATAAAGTGGTATTTGATCAGTAAGGATGCAGTAAAGCAGAACATAGATATGTAATAAAAGAAAGATAAGTTGCATATCATTCGGGTCATTTCATTATTTCTTTCTAATCATTGTAATAGTGAATTCAAAATCTCTTTACAGAGTTGGTTTAACAACCATTTTGTAAATCCTCTAACAAGGTGACAATTTAGTTCAATTGTTCTAAAGACCTGTAACCAGGCCACTCCTAACAGGGTGATTAAATCCTCTAACAAGGTCACACCTAATAGTGTGTATTGTAACCTTTAACAGGGCTCACTTCAGAAGAGTGAAAATTGGTGACTAGTTACTTGGTAGTTTTTCCCATATCGGATTTCCACATTAAATCTGGTGTCTCTTGTGTTCATTTAGTTAACCTTTGCATGCATCTTAATAAATTTGAATGCTAGATGATCAGTAACTAGTTAACTTACTGAGTTACAGTATTTCTGCACTAATTATCGAACATCAGCAGTAAGTAAGCTTTATAGACATCTAAGGGACTTTTAGAATTATTTTTGTGGTAACTGATTCATCCCTCCCCTCTCAGTTACTTCAACTATATTTCCAATAAGTATTACCATTATTATATTTAATTTGAGCAATAGTTTTAAGAGCTCTATTGTGTATTGTACTATTATGAAGAATTTTGTATTTTTATCTCCTTCTACTAACCATTTTTCCCTTGATTTTTGTCTCCAAAAGACTTCTTCTTTTTCTAAAATGTCTTTTTATATCATTAATAGTTCTTTTTTTTTAATAAATTTTTCATTGTCCATACCATTTTTAATAATTTCATTATTTATTTTTTAAAGATCTTCATTATTCAATTTGTCTTGGAATATATTATTGAAATGTGTTTTATTACATTATTTGTATGTTGTCTTTGAGCATTTTGAGTTTTGATACAAAACTATACATTTTTTATCCTATAAACTTGCCTTCATCCCACCATTGTTTAAGGTTTTCCATGAATATTTTATCTAAGAACCACATCTTTTCACATTTGAAGGGATTCCTATTAGGTTTTATAGGTTCTATTAATTCAATTTTGATTGGATAATGATTTGATCCTATAATAGGTTGAATGGAGGTAGTGATTGTGAGATCCAATTCTGCTAATTCTCCTTTGAAAAATAATCTATCCAATTTTTCTGTAATATAACTGAAGTCTTTTCTTCTATTATTCCATGTAAATACTTCATTATTGGTTGGTATTGCTATCAATTTATTAACTCTGACCCATTCTCTAAATTCTACTATGTTTCTTGTTAAAATCTAAGAACCTCCAAATTTTTCTTTAACGTCAACTATGGCATTGAATTCAGCACCTATGATCATGTTTGTCTTAGGATATAACTTCATAAAGGAAAATATATCATCCCAAACTTTTCATTTATCTAAAGTTTGTATTGGACCATAAACATTAACTAGAATGAATTAGAGATTATGTGTATTACTTGAAACCACACTCCCCATCTAGTTTCTATTTGATATTGTAATTTTAATGTTTGTTGTTTTGGTATTCCAAATGATTCATGTTCCACCTGATGCTCTATCTGATTCCTTCAATTCTGCATTCCATATGCCTAGTCTTTTTCCTAGTTTTTCCCCTTCTTCTTTGTTAAGCTTAGTTTCTTGTATCATAATTATATCTGACAAAAAATAAACCTATAGTAAAAAAAGAGTAAAGAACAAAGTCAACTGGAATATTCAGAATTACCAAAATAGAGAACAAAAGGTGTACACAAGGAAATGACAATAGTAGCAGTGTTGAAAGAATGCAATACTTGTAATAAGGAGAAGGATAACTTAAAAGAAATAGAAAGAAGCATTAAAGAATGGTATAAAATGACACATGCGATTAAATTATTATAGATGGACATTGAAGATCAGGCTATGTAAGGAGAACAATTTCATCAGGAACATGAGGTAAGACAACAATCTACAGAGCAAAGAAAAGAGAAGGAGAATTATATATGACCCAAATTATCTATATTTACATGGTTATAATTTTTTTTTGTAGTTCCTTCTTTATCTTCTTCGTCATTTATTAAATCTTCTAATATATGTTTTGTTATTTCATTTTCTTCTACATTTGTATCTATATATTTTTATAAATTTTCCTTTTCCAATGTTTTTGGGGTCTCTTTTAGTACCCCGAATTCCTCCCAGTTCTATGACACTTCAATAAGTTCAGTCTCTATGGTAGAATTTTCTTGATTGTACATTTTAGACTCCTTTAGAAAAGCCTCAACTTATGGAGGGATACTATATTCCTCTATTTTATCCTTCACCTCTATAGATTTAATTCCAAAGATATCTTTCCCATCTATTAGTTTTTGCCAAAATTTATAACTTTTCTTTTTTGACTTTTTTCTAATTGTTACTTTGTGGAATGGCATCCAAACACACCTCCTCCAGTTAACCTATTCTCAAAATTTCTACAAGAAAAACCATTTATGGGTCTTTATGTATTTTCTATTTTATTCAAAAATTCATTGATGGAATTTCAAAATTAAGCGTAGATCAACACTTTTTGGAGAAAAAGGGAACTTTCATCTACACATGTCAATGCGTATTTGGATGACTCATAAATAAAAAAATGGTCATTTTCTTGTATACCTAAGACCAATTATGTCTTTGTGTATTCTTCAACTCTTCAATTGTTCATCAAATTTTTGCAAGATTTCTCAATATTGTTTTGCCTTTTCATTTTCATATTTCTTAATTCATAATTCCTTCTTCAATTTCTCATCCTCTTGTCTAAGCTTTTCATTTTCACTGATAATTTGCTAGTTTTCCATAGTTTTTGCATGAAGGTGCTCATGCATGATAGCGTTCTCTTGAGATATACTAAAAATGTGTTCCTCCTTTACCTCCAATGTATCCTCAACAACTTTCCTAACATCTTCTGAAAATTTCCTTCCATCTTCAGTTGATCTTTTCCCTTCAAGATCTTCACACATTTTGATAGATTGACTTCCAAGTGTAAATTTTTCTTTAAGATTATGGTTTGTATCCATCAGTTCTACAATTTCTTCCTTTGATTCTTCAAACATGTCACTTTGAAATAATAGATCAATGTAGTATTGGTGTAATGCCCCACCAAGGGATCCAAAGAATTAACCTAAAATTTCACTAAGTTTGATAGCATTTTTTTTAATTTTTATTTTTACATGAAAGTAAATCCATTTACAACTTATACATAGTAACGGAGGCAATAGCAATGTCCATTAAAAGTAAACATAATAGGTTATATTCTTTAAGGATCCCTTAACGTCGAATTACATCTAAATCAACTAACATTATTGAATCCATCTAATACAACAACCACATGAAAGAATAATGGTAAGTCCAATGTTTATACATTACATTTCTAAATGCTCAATCATCCATTGTACATGTCATAAGGTATGAAAGGATTAAAAGAATATACATTCATGATGCAATATAGTAAAGGTAATCACAAATCATACATGATACATCATCATAGAAGATATAAACATCCATCATAAAAGATCAAACATAATAAACTAAGTGCATGGTTTCTCCCAACTGTAAATAACATCATTAGACCATTGTGGATCATAGCCATCCCTCCGTGCGTAACATTCCAATTTATTGAAAAGGTCATCGATATTAACATAGTAGGAATGTCACACCTAAACATACTACATCATATATAGAAAGTAATCTAACATGCAAATATAAGCATAAGATAACATCATCTAACATATGCTAATCATCAATAAAGGGATACATGTCCACCATCAAAATCAAAGAATGCATCAGCTATGATGTCTCAAATGGATCTCAAATGATAAGAGTGGAGAAACACTACCACTCGACCGCGTGGAACCTAAGTGGTCCACTCCCACCATGGTGAGGAGATAATCTCAAGTCCCAAACAGGTTAACAAATCACAAAGTAAAAATACTCTCTAAGTCCAAGAAACCTAAAAGTATACTACTCAAAGGTTCCAATCAAAAAATTGACATATCCCAGAGGCACACAATGACATGTAGGAAACCTACTATGCAAGCGGGAAAGTGTCATCGTACAAATCATGTAGAAGTTACCCTGGCAGTTAGCTTAGGACTCCAGGGTCCCTACTAATGATTCTTCAGCTACATGGGAGGATGCAGCTAGATTATGGGAGTTATATCCCTACCTGTTTATAGGCTTCCAGGAGTAAGCCTAACCCAAGGGGGGGTGAATGTAGTGCCTGCCCTCGTTCACATCTTTTTGGACACATTGTTGCTATTATTATCAGACTATGTTAGACTAGTTTTATGTTGATGGATAAGTAGTATTGTTTTGAGACTATCAGATATTATGTTATGGATTCAGTGGATGTATGATGAGATTAATTAGACTCTACATTTCATGTAAGCATGATGATCATTACATTTATTTTAGTTATTGATGATGATTAGTTAGATGGTTTATTATCTCATGTGTTTTATTATGGATACTTACCCCATACTTGCATGTGTATGGTGTGCGTGTTTGTTCTTATTGTATGGCGTTTTTGATGTGGTTAAGGAAGGGAGTCATAGTCACCTGCTAGTCGGGACCTACACGATGCACCACTTCTTGTCATTGCCTATTTAGCTTAGCATTATATATATTATATGTACATGCATGGTTTTTATGCAGGTTGCAGGTACTGGGTATCAACTTCCCTAAATTGCCAAGATGAGTGTACCCTATTACACTATCTCAATGATAAGAGAAGGGAGATAAATTCTCAAGTTCAACTCCAAACCTTTAAAACCATTGTCCTAGAGAGATAGGACAAGTATCTAGATATTTTTACCTTCCGAATGTGTCGGATGACATAATTCATGATTTTTAACCCTTTAGACTGATTTTGTATGGATTGTTCTATAATGGGTTTTCATATTTTATCTTGGAGGTCTATGGTGAATTTTCTATTAATTAAGTCTTAAATAAATAGATTTAATTAATTAATTAATTATTTGGAGAAAATTAATATAATAACATGATCTTTGATATTTGGATTATAATGAGAATTAATTGAGAAAAGAATTAAATAAAAGGAATTTATTAAAAATTAATAATAATAAAAAAATAATAATTAAGTAATAATTAAATAATAATAATAAAAGTTATAAAAATTAAAATAAAAGTTATAAGCTTGCCTAGGAGTAAACACACCTTTTTATTTCTCATATGTCAACAACATGGGGGTTAGTGCACAAATTAAGCACATGGTGTCTACAACCTTATGACTCATCTAGAAGGTTGGAAAAAGCTCGTGCTTAGTTGTCTACACTTTCTAGTTATTTTTAGAGACATTCTAGGTGCTTCCTGAGAGTCTTTTATACTCAAGCACTCCTAAAGGCTTAGAGAGAGCATTTTTGGAGCGTGTTGGAGGACTCGGGAACATTGGAGAAGGGAAGAGTTTGTTTTGCAAAATTCTGAGGAGAAGGATTTTAGCATCAGTATCCAGGTAGACACTTGTGACATTGCTTATGTTGTTTCCGCATCTTGCACTTCCTATCTTCTTCGTGTCTTCCACATGCATTCTGAGGGTTTTTCCAATTTTAGTTGTATACATTCTTGATATGGGTAGTAAAAATCTATTTGAGAAACCTTATATGCATGGATCTGAAGAGATTACGGGGATAGGGTTTAAATTTATAGCCAAATCCATTAGAGGATTTATTTGGCAAATTTGGAACACAAATATTTTATGAAATTTCTTAAAATTGAAAGCCTTTAAAATTGTGTAGATAAAGATATGTTTATTCAGATCTGCATGCATACATACATACACACACACACACACACACACACACACACACACACACACACACACACACACACACACACACACACACACACACACATATATATATAATAAACCGCATGTTAAAGTCTCTGCAGAAAGTATACATTTGAAAATTTGAATCGCAGTGATAACAAATGTTTTTTGTAAAATATTATAATAAAAATATATATCATATTGCATAAGTTTGGGGGGGGGAACAAAACTAGCACCCCTATACTCGCTGTCGCCGCGGGTACCTATTGTCGCAGGCACTGCGACGACAGAGGGTACGAAGTATTCGCTATCACCACAGGCCCTGTGATCGCAGGGTACTGCGTGCCGATGGCGGTGCTTCATACATATATGTGTTATGTGTTATGCGATTTGATGGGGATGAAATCAAATTTATCCATTTTGAAATTCTTAAAACATTTTAAAATATTTATCATTGAATATTAATAATTATATATATATATATATTTATTTATTTATTTATGTATGTATGTATGTATGTATATATATGTATATATGTATATATGTAAGTATGTATATATGGTATTAGTAATTAATAGTTATTATATTTGATAAATGATTTAAATTAAAGAATCATTTTTTATGATGATAAATTATTTTGTAATATTACAGTTTAACTATATAGATTTAATTAATTGATTTGGATAAAGAAGAAAAGATGTTTATCAAATTTATTTGGTAAATTCTCATGTCAAAATTTACTATTTAAATATGATGGGGACATTTTCAAATAACAATTATATAAACAAAATATCATTTTAATAATTGGATGATCAATTTTTAGAGTTATAAAGGGAAACCTTTATTTACCAAACATATACATGGGTTAGGAAAACATACAAAACATTCCTCCATTCAATATCTAAAATTGGAAATAGAAACTGAAACCTCCATACTCAATTCAGTTATGTAATTTAGCAAAACCAAAACATGTGCTTGCATTGTGTATTCTCTATGCTATTTGTTTTGGGTTTTGGATTGACTAGTGTTGACCAGTATAGGATGTCTACCAGAGGCTGGGGGGTTATGATTGTGATGTCATGATGATGTCTTATTTCTGATCTTCCTAAACCCAATCATCGTTATGTGATGGAATGCTCTATGAAATGTTTGTATTTACTGATTGATATTGTTTTCCAGTCTTCTTGTAAGAAGCTGAGATTCTTATGTATGAGGCATTTGACTTAACCATTTTTGAGTCATCGATCAGTTATCCTTGGATTACTTTCCAGTCGCCATGATGGGACTGAAATGTTGATTTATGATGTCATGTTGTGACATGTTTTGACTCGACCATTTTGGAGTCTTCGATCAGTATGATTTTGAGATATATTTTGGTTCTTGAGAACTAATGGATACTTTTGATTATCAGTGATGCCTTCAGTTGCAATAGAGAACTGTTGTGGTCATGATTATCTATGGATACTTTTCAGTTGCTCATGGAGATTTGATACTTTTATTATGGATATTTGATGTTCGTATTGTGGATTATCTTTTGGTATGTCTTTCCAGTCACTTGTATAGGACTGGGGTGATTATGAGATTTATGATTCCATGAGCTTAGGGCAGGTTATCAACTTGTAATGTCGAGAAGTGGCTTGCAATGGGGGCTTGGGCCCTAAGAGGCTGCCAGGGTAACTCATTGTAAGTTGTTTTAATAAGTGAAAAAATTCTCACCTAATACTGACTTAATGAACCTAATAAGATAATTGTTTTGTTCTTGCCCATGCCTCGAGTGTTAGTACAGACTAGGATGGGAGTAGAGAGAATGCTTGGTTGTGACCTTGCATTCCATAGTGTGCCTTGTTAGTATGAGAGGATACTAGTGGTTGCATAAGGATCAGTAGGGACTTTGGAGTCCTAAGCTAACTGCCAGGGTAACTTCTACATGATTTGTGTGATGACACTTTTTCGCTTGTATAGTAGGTTTCCTACATGTCATTGTGTGCCTCTGGGATTAGATGTTGGTTTTGTGATTAGAACCTTTGAGTAGTATACTTTTAGGTTTTTTGGACTTAGAGAGTATTTTTACTTTGTGATTTGTTAACCTATTTGGGACTTGAGATTATCTCCTTAGCACGATGGGAGTGGACCACTTAGGTTCCACGCGATCGGGTGGTAGTGTTTCTCCACTCTTATCATTTGAGATTTGTTTGAGACACCATAGATGATGCATTCTTGAATTTTGATGATGGACATGTATCCTTTCATTGATTATTAGCATATGTTAGATGATGTTATCTTATGCTTATATTTGCATGTTAGATTACTTTCTATATATATGATGTAGTATGTTTAGGTGTGACATTCCTACTATGTTAATACTGATGACCTCTTTGGTAATTTGGAATGTTATGCACAGAGGCATGGCTAGGATCCATGATGGTCTAATGATGCTATTTATAGTTGGGAGGAACTGTGCACTTAGTTTATTATGTTTGATCTTTTATGATGGATGTCTATATCTTCTATAATGATGTATCATGTATGATTTGTGATTACCTTTACTTTGTTGCATCATGAATGTATATTCTTTTAATCCTTTCATACCCTGTGACATGTACAATGGATGATTGAGCATTTAGAAATGTAATTTATAAACATTGGACTTATGATTATTATTTCATGTGGTTGTTGTATTAGATGGATTCAATAATGTTAGTTGATTTAGATGTAATTCAATGTTAAGGGATCCTTAAAGAATATAACCTTGTTATGTTTACTTTTAATGGACATTGATATTGCTTCCGTTACTATGTATAAGTTGTAAATGGATTTACTTTCATGTAAAAAAAAAAATTAAAAAAAATGCTATCAAACTTAGTGAAATTTTAGGTTAATTCTTTGGATGCCTTGGTGGGGCATTACAATTGGCTTTTATTTAACTTCTCAATAAGTTTTATCCTTATGGAAATTGATTTCCTCATATTTTCTTGTAGCTCATTGATCATCTTATTTGCATTTTTGTGTTGCTTCTTGTACCTATAATTATCCATGAATGTGGGTTTTTTCCTCAATTTGTTAGAATTATTACCAAGAGGACCACAACTCTAATACCAAATTTTATAATTCTTAGGTACTAAGAGGGGGGTGAATCTATACAAATAGGTAATGTAAAATTTAACTACCAATTTGTACAACTACAATATCAACTTCTAAGCCACAAAGAATGTAATTGATATAAGTAAATAAAAGAGAGCAATATCAAGCATTCAAAAATCCATCACACATGGAACATTTTTTTCAAGATGACCCTTGGTTATAGGGTGAAAAACATGGTGGGGATGACATCCACAAGGTCACTACTATGCTAATTGAGTGTGCCTTGTTAGAAGCTACAATAACCCTTTCCAAGGGCTCACCCTACTAAGAGTAATTTATAACTTGTTTGAAGTGTTGATCTCATTTTGGTTTTAACAAGGCAATGAAAAAACACTTAATCATCATCTAGAAGAATTGTAATGCAATCCAACTACATAGAGTATGTTGAGCATAAGCCTCTAGACAATACATGCTAAGTAATATGATAGTTAGTGTTAAGCACTAGTAGGTTTCGTGTAGTCAGTGTGTGTCGAGTCATTCAGGTGTTGAGCCAACAGAAAGAGTTGAGTAAATGGTATGTGCCAAGTGATTCAAGTGCGAAGAAAAAAGTGAGTCTCAAGCTATTTAGGATCTAAGTAACAACATTAAGAGCATAGTGAAGGATGAGCATCAAAGCCTATTGATGTTAAGTAACCAGTCAAAGACATAGTTGTTTGTAATGGGACAAATTACTATGTAAACCATTTTTGGCTGACATAAACATGATTTTTTGATTATAGAAGATAATGATTGAGTCATATTATGAATCCCTATGAAATGCATATAACCAATTAGAAAAGCAAGTAAATTAGGTGGCAATAAGGATCAAACATGGCCATTGATCATGACCTATCCCATTTATACTAATGCCTATTTAAGGAGGTAAAACCCTAAATATTTTTTGAGAATTATGGACAATGAGTGATGATATACATGTGCAAGGAGATGAATGCTAAGAGTAGAGATGACATTCATGGTGTCATAGATGGCTATGAAAAAGTTATATATTTCAGAATCAGTTTAAGTAGAATAGAGTGAAGTAGTGAAAGGTTAGAGAAGAAATATCTGATTAGGGAGATCAAGGTTCTAAAAGTAAAGAGAAGATTTTACATTGAGTAGAAAGGTGCTAATTGAAGGATCAGGTGTTGAATCATTTTAACAGGTGATACATAGTAAATCTCTTAACTGATTATTCCTAACAAGATGATGTAAATAGCTTAACCAAGTGCTTACTTAATTGTGAGTTTAAAATCCTTTAAGCAAGGTGAGACCTAATAGTCTTGTAAGCCTTTAATAGGGTAGACCTCTCATATGATAGACCATAGCTTATGATCAAAACTTTGTAGCCATAATTGGCCACACTTTACAATTGCAATAGTGAAGATTTGTGGGTGTCATCCCCACCCTATTTTACCTTCTCCTTGGAGGGTTTCTGGGTAACCAAATTATTTTTGTTATGTGTTGAATTTTGTTTATTCTATGGATGTGATGTACAGTTACTTATTTTAGTTTACATGCTAAGTTATGAGATGGATGTTAGGTAAATTATTTTGAGGCTAAATTTTTAAGTATCTTGAAGATAGAAGTCTACAAACTGGAATATTCAGAATCAAAAGATTGAAATACAAATTGTCTTGCTTCAGTTGAATGAAGCAAGAAATATACTATAGTAGTCATTGAAGAGAAAGAAATAAATAACTTTGCAAAAAAATGACTCTCAATATGAAGAGATAAACACTACTGGATTATTTGTAGGAGGGAACTTAGAAGAGTATGATGCAACAATTACAAATTTGATGGAAAAGAATGGTGCCCTAAATGGAGAAGTCAAGAATCTCAAAAGGAAACATAAAGTAAAATAATTATTTCTATGTGAAATGACTAAAAATAAAAATAAATTTGGGAAAGACAAAGTCATGATTGAAGAAGACAAAAGACTACTGACTAAAAAACTTGAAGAGAAGACATCAGACATAAACAAGCTTAGAAAAATGCAATTGGATAAAATGAATCAGTTGATGCTTGCAAATCATGAATTGAATGGAAAATACATTGATATCACAACCCTAAAGTCATAGAAATATCTACTACAAAATGAATTAAGGATAGAAAAAGAAAAGCATAACAAACCAAGTGAAGCCATAAAGTGCTTTGAGAAATTGATAGAATCACTAAGACCTAATGATGCTATTGGATTGGGATATACTACTACTATGGAAGGAGAGTAATCTAGAAGTGGTGAACAAAGGAATAACAAAGGTAAGAACAACAAACCCACTCGTCATAATTGTGGAAAGTTAGGTCATACAACAATTTTTTGTAGGAGAAAAATTGTCAACCAAAACCTAAAGCAAGGACATCAGGTATATGAATGCAAGACCAAAACCATGACAAATAAGAAATTTGAAGGATATTGTTACAATTGTCATAAATATGGACACAAAGCATATGAATGAAGATCCAAGCCCGAGTGGACATCAAACAAGCAAACTAAGGTCTCCAAATTTTAGTTGTCTTTTCTTCATATATATATGCTTCACATTGTAATTTAAATTAGACTTATGATTTACATTCTAGTTTTTTTATGTCAAATTTTATGTTTCCCATACTATATGTCCTCTCCTAATACTGGTATCTTCTACCATTTTGTTATGAACAACTTAACTACATTTATCTTTATCTTATGCCATAAAAAACTTCATTACATTGGTTTCTACACAATTAGAAATAGAGTGAGCCAATAGGGGCTCTTAGAGTGATATTAGAGTGGTTTCCTACTAGCCTATAGGGAATTGGGTTCATTATGGCACAATAGTTTATGTGTAGCATTTATTATACTTGCAAGGGAAGGACTCCATGACTAGGCTAAGGAGAACATGAGATACAATTTGGCATCATAGGTGATAGGGGTGGTGGTGGTTCTAGTGGTATTGATGTTCTGCAGTAGTTTTCTGAGACCTTGCAACCCATTTCTCTCACTAGAGGGAAAAGTAGAGATAGAGGTACTAGGAGCATTTTAGTTATCTCTCACAGTTAACATCATGAAAATTCTTACAATTGGTATTACAATACAAGGTATAGTTGTCACTATTGTCAATGATATGGACATGTTCCTAAAAACTACATAAGAACACACTTCAGAGGTAATTACAATAGATGGTTGAGTGAGATTACATGTTTTAGTTGTCTCAAGATTGGTCATTTCAACAAAAATTGTCTGACTCGATCACCAGTGTCGAGCAATAATTAAATAAAGGAAAAGAGAAGGTTGATGTTGAAAAGGTGAAGATATAGATGAAGAATACATGTAAATAGAAGAAAGATTGTAGCACATCAAGTATAGATGAGATCACTTCATCCAATGGATCAAGTGATCACATTACCCCCAACTAGGCAATCAAAGGTATGTGTAGAAATGATATTTTAAATGTAACATTATCCATCAATTACAAATATGAGGAAGAGAAAGGATGAGGAAGAGAAAGGAAAAGAGAATCCAATTAAGGAAGGTACTATGGAGGGTACTGAAGAAATAGAAAAGGAAGAAAACCAACATGTATAGGATGTAGAAGTGTTGAGTGCAAGTCCCCCACATAGAGAGAAAGAAAGTCAACAAGACTCAATGAGCATCAAGGATGTTCCTGATAAAATGTCACAAAATGTAAATCCTTTAACTAAGGATGATTTGAAGAAGATTCAACAAGACTCTACCAATACATCTATACCATGCATAAATTGAATATTGGTGAGAGAAGATGAAATTAAAAATGCATAACTTGTATCTATAGGGAAGAAGCAATCATATACATCAAAAGTGCCCCCATTAAATCAAGAGGTAAAAGAGAAAGAATCACAAGATCTACAAAAGTATCAAAGTGTAAACACTGAACAAAAAGATGTCACTACAAAGACACCATCTACAATGTCAACAATTTCTATTCAAATGAAAGAAGAAAAAGCATAACCAATAGGTATATCAGTGCCAAGCTTAAATAATTCAAGTTTACTAGCTCTAGTGATCATTGATAATGATGGAACTAAAGTGAATAAGGGTAAGGAAGCAAGTATTGTACCTATTCCACCATCATAGGTTGAAGTCTAGAAAGAGGGAGAAAAGATTGAAGAGCCCAAGTTGACTACTGCATGTGAGGAGCAAATTTCCATATAGACACTATTTACATTGATAGTTTCTACATCTCTCAGTAGTCAAACTCTCTATAGGCTGAGTACACAAGCTACACCATTAAAAATATCAAGGCCAAGTCCTAGCACACCAAAGAGTGTTGATGCTAGATCATTTGAGGATGTTATCTTAAATAAGGTGATTATACTACCAAAGTTTGATTTGAACACAATCATAATTGAAGAAATGAGCATTCTTCAAGACGCTCTACAAAGGAAGAAAAGGAAAGGAATCTTAAAGAGGGAGCATAAGCAAAAGAAATTCTTGAATAAAATCAAATATATATTCATTGACACTTTCAATCTCCCAAATACAAATGAAGATAAGCCTATTATAGAGTAACTTGTCAATATAGTGGACAAGATAAAGGATGAAGACCTAGACTCTAATGTCAAACTGTTAAAATGGTCCAAATCAAAGTTTCACACAAAAGTTGTGGAAAAGATATCTAGTGTCACTGCACTAAGAAAGGTTAATCTAGCAACAAGATGGAAAATGTAAAGAAGG
The DNA here is from genome assembly GCA_028749045.1 of Cupressus sempervirens. Lineage (NCBI taxonomy): Eukaryota > Viridiplantae > Streptophyta > Pinopsida > Cupressales > Cupressaceae > Cupressus > Cupressus sempervirens. The sequence goes on from CM053784.1 coordinate 734,086,367, forward strand.
TGTTAGTGTATATTTTCACTCTATATAGTACGCTATGTAGTGTTGATAATTTCACCTAGGAAACTCAATGGGCTATTAACCAACTGCAAGAAGATTTGAAATTCATAGGTACCACATTGAAATAATCTCTTGGTAATAGTCATTTACATTTTTAGAGGCTACTAAAAACTCAGAGTAGGCTTGCTGAGTTTCAGGCAACAAATGTCAATATTAGATCTACTCTTATCAGTATACAGTCCATGTTGACACCTCACATGGACTAGCCTATGCAAAGACATTGGTGAAGAAAGATTCTCATCTTTCTACTCATGAACACTTAGTTAACCTAGATACTAATCTAGAGATACAAGTTCATTCATTAGAAACATCATGTGATAATTAGGGTGCATCATTAAAGATTATATTGGAGCTATAGAAGCCATTTTTGGATAAACACACTATTAGTGTACAACCCAATTGACATAAGTTTCAAAAAAGGGGCATTATGATTTTTTTTGAAATTTTGGAGAAAGAATGTCAAGAAAGATATCTAATCAGTAGGAGTAATGAAAGAAAAAGTAGAAACAAGAATGAAGTATAAACTCAAGGGGAGTAATAAGGTACAAAACATAGATAACAATTTTGAATTTTGAGATTTTAAAATTTTCTATAGAAGCCAAGTAGCAAACATACATTGTTTGACTTATGCATGGAATAAGGATGTATATACCATGACAAGATGTTTTTTCCACTCATGTCAAAGGGGGAGAATGTTGATCTCATTTTGGTTTTGACAAGCCAGTGACAAAACACTTAGTCATTATCTAGTAGAATTATAGTGCAAACCTTGTGCATAGAGTATGCTGAGTATAAGCCTCTTGACAATACATGTCAAGTAATATGAAAATTAGTTCCAAGTACTAGTAGGTGTTGAGTAGTCAATGCGTGTTGAGTCATTCAAGTGCCAAGCCAACAGAAGGAGTAATTTAGGTGCTAAGGAAATAGTAAGTGCTGAGCTATTCAGAAGACAAGTAATAGTGTTAAAAGCATAGTGAAGCCTGAGGATCAAAGTCTATTGCTGTTGAGTAACCAGTCAAATGAAAATTTATTTTTAATGGCATAAATACTATGTAAATCATTTTTAAGAGACATAACATGATTTTTCGATTATAGATGATAAGGATAGAATCATATTGGGAACCCGTATGCAATGCATGAAACCAATCAAAAAGGGAATGAGTTGGGCGACAATAAGGATCAACCATAGCCATTGAACATGGCCTATCCCATCTATACTAATGCCTATTTAGGGAGATAAAACCATAAAGAGTTTATGAGAATTATGGATTATAAGTAATGATGTACATACGCAAGGAGACAAATGTTAAGAGTAGAGATGACATTCATGGTGGCATAGATGGCTATGAAAAAGTTATTTATTACATAATCAATTTAAGTAGAATAGAGTAAAGTAGTGAAAGGTTAGATAAGACGTATTTGATCAGGATGTAATAGTAAAGAGAAGATTTAACATTAAGCAACAAGGTGCTAACTGAAGGATTAGGTGTCAAATCATTTTAACAGGTGATACAGAGTAAATCTCTTAACATAGTAGTCATAATAGGCCGATATAAATCTCTTAACTGAGTGCTTACTTAATTGTGAGATTGAAATCCTTTAAGCAAGGTGAGACCTAACAATCTTGTAAGCCTTTAACAGGGCAGACCTCTCATAGGGTCGATCATAGCTTATGATCAAAACATTGTAGCCATAATTGGCCACACTTTACAATTGTAGTAGTGAAGATTTGTAGGTGTCCCCTCCCTAGTTTTACCTTCTCCTTGGAGGGTTTCTGGGTAACCAAATTATTTGTTTAATATGTTCAATTTTCTTTATGCTATGGATGTGATGTATGGTTACTTATTTCAGTTTACATGCTAAGTTATGAGATGGATGTTAGGTGAATTGTTTTAAGGTTAAAGTTTTAAGTGTTGATTCACCCCTCCTCAAAACTTACTTTTTCATTATTAATTCCAACAAAAAGTACAATGAAATCTACTAAGATCTACCTCGCAAGAGGATTTCAAAACTTTTTATGAGTTCACTCAATTGAGGGATTTACAAATAAGTACATTTTAAAATTCACTTGAATAAGGGACTTTCTTGTTGTAACTGCTAGAAAACAATGAGATAAACAATCTAAATGTGGCATTGACTGCTTCTCAAATCCAATATGTTCTTTGTACTCAATAATCATGTTTTGCTTCTTTTTTTCAAATAAATCAATTGCAAACATAGAAATTTAAATTCTTTTATTTTACATCACGTTACTTCTTAAGAATAATTGAATGATTTATGTCACTTAAACCTTTCCATTCATTCCAATTTTGATCTTGTCATGTAAATACCATAAGTAATTCACATTTCTTAATGTTAGAATCCATTTAAATATGATCATGTCAGCTTACATAATATCTATATGTTATATTTATAAGATGTCAAATATGTTTTGAGTCCTTTAATGCACCAGCTAAAATATGCCTTATAATTTTTCCAATGATCCCAAAAAATGTCAAATCATCCTATCATAACCTCTAATTTTCATCACCATATCACCAAATATCTTTGCACTTCAATACCACTCACCAATCTAGAATATATTATTTGTTGTTCAAGAACTCAAGTGTTCTTATCTATCTTAACAACTATGACAACATAAACTCTCTTACCAATCAACCAAATGATTTTTGGTCATGACTGTACTAAAAAATAAGCATGTTGAAATTGTACTTCTGACCACCTTATGTAGTTCCACTTCAACCACAATCACCACCAAAGTGATTCCCTTATTGTCTACTAATATTCTAGACTAAGTCAAACTTATGTAATATCAATCATGAACCTTCTTCCTTATTTTCTTACTTCACTAATTATATGACCTGACTATTCTATTTTAGTTGTCATCCATGAAAACCAAAGAATTAATTGATCCATATGGCTATCAAAATTATCCCCAACCTAATGGAAATACAAAATAAACCCCTAACATATTCTCATGCTATCATTTTCTCATGAAGGGGGATAGGCTCATATATGTTAATCAGTATAAACCTCAAGCTTCTATTAATGCTCCTAAATTCTCTACATATCCAATACCTTTCATGTTGAGCTTAGCATACAAAACTACTTTAGAGTTTCATAAAATTTCTAAATTAGTTGAAGCCCTTATTGTTTTCTCCCCATCCAAATTCCATATCCATATATTTTTATACATAATTCCTTTACTTCCTCACTTCCTAGTGTAGTTTCTTGCACCATGATAATATTTGTCTTAAAGGTATACTCAATACAATGCTTGACTGGGCATTGTTTTTTAGAGGCATTAAGTCCCCTAACATTCCATGAAATTAGCTTCATGGCATATTCAGAATGGAATTTCCCTTCCTTACATACATAGTGGTGATCTTAACCTCGCTAACTACCTACACATCTTATTTCCTAAGGTCATGTTGACATGAATTTTTTTCAGAGTAACAATTATCATCAGATTGGAATATTTGACCAATAGACTGGGACTCAATCATGCAAAAATAAGAAAAGTTGGATGGGGAGGTGACTAGTTTACAATAAGGTGGGTTGAAGTTTCATTGTTTCCCTCCATGTTTGGTTAGGAAATGAATCACTTGAATGAGGTTACGAAAAAAATCTCAAGATAGAATGAGGGGATACAAGCAAAGAAAATAATAGAAATGTAAAGACCATATTGTTATCTTAAATGTTGATGGTATTTGTTAGAAAGGCCAAGGTTGTCATTGCACCAAAAGATTGACTTGTTAATGCTTGATACAACCAATATTCTTATAGAAAAATAGGATGCAATTAAGCCATGTCATGAATATTGTGAGGGATGTTGGCCTACTGCCAAAAATCCCCCTACCAATGTTACTCACCATGTCCTCCAAGATTCAAACCTATGGCCAAGTTCTAATACCAATTGTTAGAAAGTTCAAGGTTATTGTTGGACCAAAAGATTGACCTATCAATGTCTAATACAACTAACAATCTTATCAAACCACAGGAGGTAGTTAAGCCATGTCATGAATCCTATGAGGGATGCTAGCCCACTGCCAATAGTATTTCTATGGGGGAGTATCCTAGAAGTGTTGGAGACATGTTTCAATGCTTGTGTTTTGCATTCATGATAGAGTTTTTCCTCATTGATGTTAGCGTATTGGTTATTTTGTGAAGACTGGAAGAGCAATAGACATAGTTTGGATTTGCATAGTTCAATGATTGAAGATGAACCTGTGTGTGTGGGATTATGTTCCAAATTATAGCTAGATGCTACAATTAAGAGCACATGAAGAAATATGAACACTAGACAGAGTTATGAAGGATTTGGTGAAGGTAGCTTTCATATAGCATTTCTAGAAAGCAAGTAATAATGTTTAGCTTTTATCCTCTAACAGAGATGGAATCTATTTGAGAAAATTAAGATAGAGGTTGAATACATGCTAAATATGATTTGGTCACTGACATATATTTAGATGATTAACGAGTGGAAAGTTATGAAGATTGTGGAAGAAAGATTACTTGTAATTGTGAAAAAGATATAATATTATAATGCAATGTATAATTGTATAGCTTCAGTTGGTCCTATATTATTATTGTAATTTAGGAAAGCCCCAAGGATGAATTGATAAAAAAAAATTAGGACTTGATTTAAAGGAAAGCTCATTTCCTTATAGTAGAGTGTGGTAATGTAAGTGTGATGATATGTGGTCATATCTATTTGATGTATTGTGTGAGATTACATGAAAATATCATTTGGCTCATAACAAATATTAGCATAGTTGAGGCACAATGAGATTACAAGGAACTATATTTGGAAAGATAAGCTATTGTTGGATGATTTTTGATGTACACTTGAATTATTCAGTGAGGATAGTACTGAAGCTTCTTGGATAGTGGATCCTTATGTCTTCTTTTCAACTCCTAATAGGTTTGGAATCTCCCAACAAGGATTCAAATTCTCTTAATAGGGACTCATATGTATTGATTCTATTTCAGAGACTCCTAACAAGGTCTATCCTTTCACAAGGAACATTTTTATTAGTACATCATCTTGTTGGCATCATTCCCACTATGGTTATCCCTTTGATCAAGGGTTTCCCTAGTTAAATTTTTTTTTGGTATTATGTATGGTTATCTATATATGGTGAAAGAATTCTTGAGTGAAAGTGATGATGAAATAGGATTTTTTCCTATTAAGGAAAAAAGCCCTAAAAAGGAAGAAGTTAGAGAAGAAAAGTATTAGTATCAAATGTTGAAAAGAAGAAATCATGTTGGATTATAGATAGTAGTTGTTCCAATCACATGAATGGAAATTAAATAAATTTGTTCAATTCAATATCTATGATGGAGGAGTAGGCAATGCGCCCTATAAAATGAAAGGGGTCTATTACGGTTGATGAAAAGACTAAAATTGATGATGTATATTTTTCGATGGTTGAAACATAATCTTTTGAGTGTTGGACAGCTAGTTGACAAGGGATATTCGTTGAAATTTATAGACAAGTCTTGCATTATCAAAGCCAATGCTAGTAAGTTGATTACTACTAGTATAAGGACAAGAGGTAATGTGTTTCAATTGAATCCTACTAAGATGACATGTTTGGTTTTCGAGGTGGATGAGAGTTGGCTATAGCATAAGAGATTTTGTCATATCAATTTTGATAACATTATGAAAATTAGTACCACATTTTTAGTTAGAGATTTTACTAAGATTGTGAAACCTTTAATATGGTATGTAAGGAATGTGTAATGGAAAAATAGAAGAAAATTTCATTTCCAAGCAAGAAATTTATCACTTCAACAAAATTGGAGATTGTGCACATAGGTTTGAGTGGTCCTACAAAGACCAGAGCATTTTATGGTGAAACATATTTTATGATTCTTGTTGATGATTTCACTAGATTGATGTGGGTAGCATTTCTTAGACAAAATTTTGAAGCTTTTGAGATATTCAAGATATTTAAGAGTAGAGTTGGGAATGAATCTGGTTTAAGGATTAAATGCTTGAGATTTTTATAGAGGATCGAGAGATTTTACTTCGAATGAGTTTAACATTTTTTTGTAAATATAAGTATATAAAGAGACAACTTTCAACCCCTAAGACACCTAAACAGAATAGTATAGCAGAAATAAGAAATAAATTAGCAATAGTGGTAGCAAGAGAAATGATGCTTGAAAAAAATATATGTATATTTTTTTTGGAGAGAAGTAGTAAATGCAATAGTATACACTATGAACAAAGTACAATCAAACAAGGCACTAGAAAGACACCTTATGAACTTTGGTTTAGACATGCGCCTTCTGTAAGGAATTTTAGAATCTTTGAAAGTAAATATTACATTAAAAGAGATGATTATATTGGAAAGTTTGATTCAAGAAGTGGCAAAGGTATGTTTCCTTGATAATTATTGAAAAGAAAGGCATATAGATGTTTTAATCAAAGATCTAAGATTATTTTTGAGAGCGCTAATGTGAGAGTTGATAAAAAGTTTAGAATTTAGGAAAGGATACGTGATTATAATTCTAATGAAGACACTAATCCAATAAGTAATAGAGACAATGTTGGGTAGGAATTATTTAATGAGATTGAAAGTGACTTGCACAATGAAATTCAGAGAGAAGAACCTAAATATGAACCTAGAGTAGAAGTCAGAGTTAAAGAAGTAACACTTAATAGAAATTTGATAAAGAATCACCTTGGTAAATAGATCATTGGAAGAAAGGATAGAGGATTTATGATAAGAATTAAGGTACAAGAAGAACTATATTTAATTTCTCAAGTTGAACCTATGGATGCTAATGAAGCTTGTAAAGATGATTATTCGATAAAAGCTATGAAAGAAGAACTAGAGCGCATTGAAAAGAATAAAACATGGGAATTATTTCCTAGACCTAAGGATAAGAATGTTATTGGAACTAAATGGTTATTTCTAAATAAGAGGAATAAACAAGGTGAAGTTGTAAGAAACAAAGCAAGATTCTTATGTAAAGGATATTCACAACAAAAAGAAATTGATTTTGAAGAAATATTTGCACCTATTGCTAGATTAGAAGCAACAAGAGTATTTTTGGCATATGCTACTAACAATAATTTCACAATTTATCAAATGGATGTCAAATCAACTTTCCTAAATGGTGAACTAGAAGAAGAGGTATGCATTGAGCATCCCGATGATTTTCATTTGATAGACAAAGAGGATATGGTTTCTAGATTAAATAAGGCATTTTATGGACTGAAACAAGCATCTAGAGCCTAGTATGTAAGATTGGATAAGTATTTGACAAGTTTGTGAATTGTGAAAGGTAATGTTAATAGTAATTTGTATTTGAGAAAGAATGATAGTGTTTTATTTATTGTTAAAGTATTTTTGGATGACATTATTTTTGGAGGAAATGATGAAGAAAGTAAGGTATTTTAAAAATAAATGGAGTTTGAGATGAGTATAATTGGTGAGATGAAATATTTCTTGAAATTGAAGATTGTGCAGAATAAAGATAGCATTTTCATATCACAAGCTAAGGGTAATGAAATAACTTGCACAATAGAAGAAATAATATGAAATATTATATAAATACTTGATAATAACTGAGAGTGATAGGCCACTTTGAAGGGAAAACCTCCAAATATCTCCAATGAGAACACACTTCATAATATGATGATGAAATAAGACTCACAACCTCCTATATATACCTACTTATGCTTAGGTTGAATAGATACAACCCCACATAACACCTAGGCTAGCCTACCTACCTAAATAATAATATAATAATGATAGCATGACTTAATTAAGGATTAAGATAGCCACAAGTTGACTATTCATAACCTTATATACACCAATATTAAGGGACTAGCATGGCCCCTCACTTGAAAGAAGCATTCTCCTCAATGCTAACCAAGTGTGGAGTCTTTTGAATGAACTCCTCATCCTCCCATGTGGCCTCTTCAACTAGTGAAATCTTCCATTGGATAAGATATTGAGTCAAGTTTTTGTTCCTTAGCTTCTTTGTATGCATTTGAAGAATGCACTTTGGTTCCAAAATTGTTCTTCCTTATTCATCAAGTTCTGGCAATACTGTTAAAGTAGGAATATTCTGTCCAATTAACTTCTTCAAACAAGAAACATGAAAAATTGGATGTATCTTTGTTGTTGGTGGAAACTCAAGCTTGTAGGAAACACTATCAATATTTTGCATGATTTGGTATGGTCCATAATATCTTTGAGATAACTTATTATTCTTTTTCTGTTGCTTCATTAAGATTTGTTTATAAGGCTACAATATCAAGAAGACACGGTCCCTAACTTAAAAATTTATTTCACTATGATGTTGGTCTACTTGTTTTTTCGTTCAATTTGTGCCATAGCTAAATTTTCCTTGAGTCTTGAAAGTACCTATTCTTAATGAAGAAAGTGATCCTCTACTGCTTGAACTCTTGGTGACACCTAATGGTAATGTGATGGAAAGAGGATGATATCCATAAAGTGCAAAAAATGGAGACTTTTTTTATGAGCTATGAAAAGAAGTATTGTACCACCATTCTACAAGAGGTAGCCAATCTACCCATTGAGATTATTTTTCTAAAGTGAAATAACGTAGATAGCCTTCCAAACATTTATTAATCACCTCAATTTGCCCATCTGATTGCGGATGGTATGAAGAACTATGAGCCAATTGAGTACCCAAACATGAGAATAAATATTTCCAAAAGTAACTAGTAGAGATAGGATTACGTTCACCAACAATAACCTTAAGTGTAGCATGTAGCTTTTGGATATTCTCCAAGAAAAAATTTTCCACTATACTTGTTGTAAAATGATGTGATAATGCAATGAAATGTGCATATTTAGTGAGGTGTCAACTACTACCATGATCACATTATGACATTTAGATTTGGGAAGCCCTATGATGAAGTCCATGGATACCTCTTCCCAACATTGGCTAGGAATAGATAAAGGTTGCAAGAGACCTGGTGTCTTTATTGTTTACCCCTTATTTCTTTGACAAACCAAACATTCATCCACAAATTTTTGATCATCACCTTTTAAACCTTTCCCAAAAAAATCTTGCTTGACTCAATGATATGTCTTCAAAAATCTTGAATGACCACCAATTGGGGACTCATGTAGTTATTTGAGAATCTTGTGTTTAAGAGTGGAATTCTTGCAGAGATACAAGTGCTCTTTATACCAAAGAGTATCCCCCTGTAAACAAAAGTTATTTGAATTTCTAGGCTCACTTTTTATGTTTTGGATGAGATTACTTGTTCCAACATCATTTTTCCACTCTTCTTTGTTAGGAATAAGGTGTCTCAACCTTGTATAATTCCTATTCTTATTATTTGTTTTGTAAAATGTATTTCTTGCAAATAATGTTGATGTGTTGACATCTTGAATTATGTGTAAGGAGATCATGACTAAAATGATTATGACGGATTCCTATGATACGTAAGAGCTATGTTAGGACCATAATTCTTCACAAATTTTCTATAGTATCTTGTCAATCCTAAGAAACCCCTCAACTTCTTAATAGTTTTTGGAATAGGTAATTCCATGATAACCTTAATTTTGTTAAGGTCCACCTTTACTCCTTCATGTGAAACAATGTGTCCCAAAAACTCCACCTACTTAAGACCAAAAGCACACTTGAATGGATTAGCATAGAGTTGATGATCTTTGAGTAATTTTAATGCTTGATCTACATGTTTCAAATGTTCTTCCCAAGTCTTACTATAAATTAATATATCATCAAAAAAAACCAACACAAACTTTCTCAAGAACTTGTTAAAAATGGAATTCATCAAACTTTGGAATGTAGATGATGCATTGGTAAGACCAAATGGCATCACCAAAAATTCATAATGACCCTCATGAGTTTAAAATATTTTCTCACAAGTATCTTCCTCCTTAATCTAAATTTTGTGATAACCCGATCTAAGATCTAACTTGGTAAAATACATAGCTCCATTTAATTCATCTAGAAGATTATTGATGATTGGAATAAGAAACTTATCTTTAATGGTGTACTTTTTGAGCACTCTATAATCTAGACACATGCACCAAGTTTCATCCTTCTTACACACCAGCACAATAGGTGAGGAGTAAGCACTTTGGCTACACTTGATAATTCTTGCCTCTAGCATTTCCTCAACAATTTTTTCTATCTCACTTTTTTGTATGTGTGGGTACCTAAAAGGCCTAATGCTTGGTGGCTGGCTCCCTAGAACTATTTGCATAGCATGGTCATGATCCCTCTTAGGAGGAAGTTCTATAGGCATCCAAGAATCACTTTGTGATGATCAATTATTGCTTGTAAATCTAGATGAGTAAGAGCATTAGATTGAGAGACTTCTAATGAACATAGTTGGCCCACAAATCCGTCCACACCTTTCTTAAGAAAATTTTTCATTTTAGGAGAGCTTACCATCTATGGGGATTTTTCCTACAATCCCCTTAGCTCCACTACCTTTCCTTTTAATTAAAATTGCATGAATAGTTCTTGGAAGTTCATCTCAATTGCTCCCAATGTAGTAAGCTATTATACTCCCAAAACAATATCCACTACACCCATGAATATCACATACATTAGGGTATCAAGTTGATAATCTCCCATGGATAATTTGATGCTATGACATGTCATTGAACAACAAACTATGCTTCCATCTACAATAGAAATCTAAAACTTTATGGCTAGATATATTAAAAAAATTAGAAGAGTTACCAACTTTTTGTTGATGAAAGTATGAATACTCCCTGAGTTGATAAACACTGTTACCTTCTACTTCTTTAAGAAACGCACTACCTTGAGAGTTTTGGGTGCACTAAAATCTAAAAGTGCATGACAAGAAATGATTGGTTGAGAATTATGTAATTTCTCACCAAACTCTCTATCCTCCTCTAATATGGGTCCATCCTCTTCTTCCTCACTTGGACCTTCAATATAGAACAATTTCTTTTCACTACATTTATGTCCTTGATTATATTGGCTATCACAATTGAAAAACAAACCTTTTTCTCTTTTCTCCTAATTTGATGTGGAGGCAACCTAGTAGGTTGAGGAAGAGAAGGTACTGAATATCCTTTTTCTCTTGTCACATTAGGCCCTTGTTTTCTAGGAATCAAGAACTTCTCCTCACCTTGCATGCCAATATAAATGACTCATTTACTGAGCTAAGACAAAAACATGCATACCTCATGTTGTATGTGATCCTTGAGACCACCCACGAATAAATCATTCAAGTTCTCCTCTGTAATTGTATCTTCTCTTAAGGATAGATTTTGGAATTTTTGAATATAATCCTTAATTGATCTTATTTGTTAAATCTTAGCAAGTTGGCGAAGAATTTTTTTGTCACACTATTGCTATATTATGCTTGGAGTTCTTCTATAAAAATTGACCATGATACAGTGAGACCCTTTTTCCTCCTATGAGTACAAAGCCAATGATACCAAATGAATTGATTTAGTTCTAGGTATAAGGAAGTCGTCGTAACCTTTTGTCCATATGGGATTTGATCTTCTTGAAAACAAAAAACCATTTGATTTATCCATGTTAGAGGATCCTTGCCATCAAATTTGTGCATATCCACCTTTGGAAAATAAATCCTCGATCCCATAGGATTAATAAAATTTGTGTCATTATTAGTCGACTTCAAGGTTTCACCTTGATTGCTTGACAACTCCTTTCTTGTTTCATTCATATAGGTGCTTAACATGCTTCATATATCTGATATATCTCCTCGTAGGTCACACATATCTCTCTTAACCTCTTCCTTGAACTTACTAAGTTCCTCATTGGGATTACTATCCTCTGTTGCTTCCCAATCTTGATCAAAGGATTTCTCTGGTGTGATAGCATTGTTTTTGCTTGTTGTTGAAAGCCCCATCATGATGGAAAACCAATTTTTTTGAAATAAATCACACAAATGAAATGTAAATTCTTTGATTTATTTATTTATTAATTACTATAACTTACTAGGGCCAAGATACCCTTACTAAAAAAAAAACCCAAAAAAAAATAGCAAATTTGTTGTCTTCAGAGATAATTTTCCTATTTTTCAATATCTTACTTATTTTTGTTTTTCAATTTCTCCAAACTTTGAATTTAGGCTCCTCTACTACGTATTGAAATACCCAATACAAGTTATACTCCATTTTGGCAGGATGTGAGAGTTATGAAGATCTCAATAAATTGTGTAGAAATAGTAATTCTGAAATAATTTCTCAAATTTGCTCCAATTCCTCTAAATTTTTGACTATAGCTTCTTTAATATGGTCTTCAAAAACCCTTTTAAAATATTTGAAAAAATCACTAAAATCTAAAAGTTATGCTCTTCCCAAAATCGTTCTAATGTTGAGAAATAATCTTGCCTCTATGGTGCCAAGATCATGCTCTGATACCACTTGTAATGAAATAACTTGCACAATAGAAGAAATAATATGAAATATGATATAAATACTCGATAATAACTAAAATTAATAGGCCACTTTGAGGGGGCAACGTGCAAATATCTCCTATGAGAACACACTTCACAATATGATGATGAAATAAAACTCACAACCTCCTATATATATCTAATTATGCTTAGGTTGAATAGACACAACCCTACATAACACCTAAGCTGACCTACCTACCTAAATAATAATATAATAATGATAACATGACCTAATTAAGGATTAAGATAGCCACAAGTTGATTATTCATAATCCTATATGCACTAATATTAAGGGTGTAGTGCTAAGTATCTTAAAGACTTATTGAAAATATTTGGATAGGAAATTTGTAAACCCGTTCAAAAACCTGGTAACTAGATGCAAATTGTCTAACAAAGATGAATCCCCTACTCTTGAATAGAAAAAGGTAGATCTATGATGGATTGATTGCATTACTTTACACACACTAGACCTGATATAGCTAGTGTAGTTGGAATTGTGGCAAGATTTCAAGAAGATCACAAAGAGACATATTATGTAGCGGTAAAAATAATTTTTAAAATTTGAAAGGAACACTTGATTATGGACTATGGTATGGACTTATTTGACGTAAGTGTCATACGCAAAAAACTCTAATCTACAGTAATCACATTATTTATTTAATTCCTAAGCATTGAATCAAATTAGCTACACTAAACCTATTGATTAAGTTTAATTTAATTATAAGTGTAGAAATACTTCCTGAACATATCAAAAATTGATGTAAGGACAAAAAATTCCTAAAAGTCATAGAAATCTTGCTTGATGAAGAGAAAGAGAAATACTTTCTCAAACTTGCTCAAGAGGGAGCCAAGCTACCTCATCACTTTAATGTTGAAACTATCATCACACATAAAGAGGAAATTGAAACATCTAAATTGCAAAAACAACTTAAGATCATGCAAGAATAGTTTGCCTAAATGATGCATGATAAGGACAAACCTACAAAAACATACAACTTAGACACCCTTTGTCCATTTCCTTTTGATAAGAGTATAGACATGCCTCCTTTTCCAAGAGGAGTTGAGTTACCTAAGTATGATAAATATATTGGAACTTCCAATCCCCAAGATCAGTTGTAGGAATTTTGGGCCTTGTGTATGGAATTTATGCATAATTAGACATATCTCATGTGTCTATTCCCAAGAAGTCTAGGTGGTCAAGCTATGGAATGGTTTTCACATTTTCCTACTTGTATCAAAATGTTTGATGAGATTTCTCACCTATTTGTCCAATAGTATTCCCACACATACAACACCTTGTTAACATTTGAGACTTGTGTAACCTTAAAAAAAAAATTGGGGAACCTTTCCTCACATTCCTCTAGAGATGGAGACAACTCTACACCAAATATTCATAGAAGATTCCTAAAATAGAAAAACTTGATATCTTTATGTTAGTGAATAGATTGTCCTTCAAGAGAGTATGTGGAAATCTGACCCTGAATTCCCAAGTGAAAGGACAAACCAGCACCAATAGTTGGATAGGTTATCAAGAATTGATAACCTTCCTCTGATTTTTTATCGGGTATAGCTCCCCGTGCAAGATTTACAGTGAATTAAATGTGAGTGCTTTTACTAGAAAGCACGAAAGGATATCTAACATCTACCTATAAACACAGAGTAGATGCGAAACCTAAGAACCAAAAAAAAAGAAAGGAGATAGAATAAAACAGATTACACAAAGTTAACCTACTGTATACTGCATTTCAAAGGATAAAAGTTAAAGAAAAATTTCCATTCTCCTAAGGAAAAATGAATCAAAGCTTCCAGAAGATCCTGATATCAAATGCATATAGAAAACAAAAAATCTGATGTACTTAAAGAAAACTAAAAGTTACGATGACATAACCATCAGTGGAAAGAAGAACTACATGGACTCAAAGTTCCAATTTGCAGATATCTTTTAGACCTCCCTTCTTTAAGATGTAAAAGACTACAAAGATCCTATTACACATGCATCAGAAAATGAAAACCATCTCCCCTACATTACATTTCAAAATCAAAATCCTCTTTAATCACTAACATAAAGTTTAGCAAATAAAACTTTGTTCTGCTACAGCTTCAAAGTCTGTATTCCTTCACCCAGAACTGAAAAATCTCCCTCTGCTGATAGCACATAGTCTGTAGCTAATGGAAGAAATAGTGGAATCTTCCTAACACTGTATTCATAGCCTTTGTCCTGCTGTAGCCCAAAGTCTCCCAGCTAGAATTCAGAAAACTGGAACCCCTCACTTTCTCTGCCACTGGCTTATTTAAACTTTCTCCTTCTTGTGACTTGTGAGTTTCATAACTGATTCTTTAAAGATTTTTTACCACCTCCTTTATGTTTTGTCCTGTGTCTTTCCATATACCTCTTTCCCTTTTGCATGTGCATAAGATTTTAATTTATGATTAAACTCTTTATTACTAATTACTTTTAGCAATGTAAAAACTTCCTTTAATGATATGGACAGTCATCTTCAGATTTGCATTTTATTAAGAAATGAATAATAACACATGTTAAATGAACCTCTGCACCTTGCATAATGTTCTCCATGTGTCATTATTTGCTGGCATTTTCAACCACCTAATGTCTTATACTTTCATGTATCTGAAGACAGCTATACATGAATAACATCAATTCATTTCACCTAAATTCGGGACTCTGAATCTTGTAAGGATACGTTTAATAGAAAACTTTTGCACATTTCCTATTCACCATAGGAAGTGACTGACCCAAACTTTAATGCATTATTGATGTCAATTAACATATTTCTGCTCACTGGAGGAAATCGTATGCTATACTGATCCTCCATAATTTCCTCTTAAGCCTATGGGTGTTCATACCTTAAGGAACTCGATGTCGAGGGAAGAGAAATAGCCGCAGACATTCCTTCCTTTCATCATGGCATAATAATAATATATATGAGGTTATCATCATTCTGAATAAAGCTCGGCTTCCATATAGTACAGATTGAACTTCCATTTATGAGAATGAATCATTCATTCAGGTTTTGGTATCATATCTTAGCATATGTAATATTCTAACTAACTCGGCAATCCATGATGTATTCATCAGATGTTTGTTCTGGGATCTATATGGCCGAGAAAGCCACAGTAAGAACATTTAGATTTTGCATTATGGAGTAGCTTTTGAGTATTTACACCCACGTCTTCATGATTAATCAAAACTCGATGCCCATACTTCAACATCCATCTCATACTTTCTTCTTTCATACTGTCAGGCATCGATGAATGTTTTGTGGTAGAGTTCATTATTACTACTGCTATGCTGTCACAGATTCTGCTAGACACAATGCACAGAAGTTATGCATTCATGACCCTCGCTTTATAACCAAAGTTAATATCAACATTAGTGAGCCAAATAGGAAAGTCGAGAGTGCCCAGTTTGTCCAAAACTATTCTCATGTATGACAATTTTGGCTTACCAAAATAGCTTTCAAGCCCAATTCCTTCCACAACTCTTACAAAGAGTTTGATTTTCCTAAGCTTTTTAATGTAGGCATCTATAGTCAACTGAGGGTTCCGCATTACTCATATGGTTCCTTTTTAGAATTGCACTTGCTTATATATTAATTGGATCATGTCAAGACAAACCCCCTATCCAAAGTGTTATGTGAACTCATGGGCCACCTTCGATTGTTTTGCCAAACTATTAAAATGTGTGTCTAAATATGAATATTGTGACCTTCATTCCAAACTATGTTATATAGAATGGCCTATATTGCTATTGTTCTCAATTTTGGATGTCATTGGTTTTAAATTCCTCCTCAAATTATTCTTGTAGACTAGAACTAGATCACCAATTGAATTTGAGGTCTCTAGCCGCCTCGTATTTGTGATTCTCCAAACCAGAGGTACCCGAGCCTGCATTGATTTTGGTATTAAAGAGTGTCCTTTTAGCTTTTAAATAGAAGACATTTGAACCTGATTTTGTATACTGGTAACGAGAGGGATTCGAAGCACCATTGTGTATGTATTGCCACCTTGCCTCATACTTATTCTGATCCATTTATGACTGAAATCCCAATTTGTATGTTTGCATCTTTGAATACTAAAATTTGAATTGAAGTACCAGAATGAATTTGCTAAATTTGACAAAGCTTCCAGTGAAGTTTGAACTTGAACTTCCTTTACCCCTGCACTCGATCACCAAACTTGAAGACGTTGAGCCCAAATTTTGTCTTTGAATCTTCTGCACTGACCCTGAATCATAGACCAAGGCTAGATTTTGACATTTTCTACACTAAAAAATTGCATTTCGAACCCAGCATCTGAGCTTCGCTTGCATTGAACCTGCAAGAGGGGTCAACCGAACCATTGAATTTGGCAATTTGAGCCTGGACCTGAATCTCCATGAATTAACCTTTCTGTATTTTGAACCCACTTGAACTGCTTTGAACTTCAAAGCTTTGATCTTTGAATATTTTATGAGTTCAAACCTGTAACTTCAAACAAATTGAACCATTTTGAACTATTGAAAAGGACCCCGAAGATCTACTTTGAAACGTTGAACTACTTTGAATTACTTCAAAATTTCAGTTTGAAGTGGTTCAAAGAGGTTCAACCTCTGAAACTGAAAGTTTTTTTAAAACTGAGACCACCTTGGGTACTAACAAGAAAAATTTGTTAGTGAACAGATTGTCCTTCAAGAAAATGTATGCAAATCCGACCCTAAATGCCCAAGTGAAAGGACAAATCGACACCAATAGTTGGATAGGTTATTATTAAATTAATAACCTTCCTCTAAATTTTATCGAGTACAGCTCCCCGTGCAAGATTTACAATGAATTGATCATAGGTACTTTTAATCGAAAAGCACAAAAGGATACCAAGCATCTATCCGTAAACACAGAATAGACGCGAAACCTAAGAACTAAAAAGAAAGGAAAAAGAATAAAATAGATTACACAAAGTTAATCTGTCGTACACTACATTACAAAGGACAAAGGTTAAAGAACAATTTCCATTTTCCAGAGAAAAGATGAATCAAAGCTTCCAGAAGATCCTAATATCAAATGCGTTCAGAAAATAGAACATCTGATGCACTTAAAGAAAATTGAAAGTTATAGCAAGATAACCATCAATGGAAAGAAAACTACATAGACTCAAAGTTCTAATTTGGAGATATCTTTCAAGCCTCCCTTCTTTAAGATGTAAAAGACTACACAGATCCTATTACATATGCATCAGAAAATGAAAACCATCTCTCCTACATTACATTTCAAAATCAAATTCCTCTTTAATCACTAACACAAAGTTTAGCAAGTAAAGCTCTATTCAGCTACAGCTCCAAAGTCTGCATTCTTTTCCCTCAGAACTGAAAATTCTCCCCCTGCTAACAACACATAGTTTGTAGCTGTTGGAAGAAAAAAAATGGAACCTGTTGGGTGATGCGATGCGCTCCCCTGCCCACAGGTGGTTAATTATGTGGTGTTCCATGTTCACTAATAGTCATGGCTTTTGGTGCAATGACAAATGGGCCCTACAATTGGTATCAGAGCCTGATTTTGGCTTGGTCATGGGTTCAAATCTCCCTGGTGCCTTCTCGACCCGCGTAAGCACCTGGTATGCGTGTCGAGGGGGAGATTGTTGGGTGATACGATGCGCTCCCTTACCCACAGGTGGTTAATTATGTGGTGTTCCATGTTCACTAATAGTCATGGCTTTTGGTGCAACGGCAAATGGGCCCTACAGAACCCCTTGCTTTCTCTGCTACTGGCTTATTTAAACTTTCTCCTTCCTGTGACTTGTCAGTTTCATAATTGATTCTTTAAAGATTCTCTACCACCTCCTTTCTATTTTTTCCTATGTCTTTCCATATACCTCTTTCCCTTTTTCATGTGCATAAGATTTTAATTTATGATTAAACACTTTATTACTAATTACTTTTAGCAATGTAACAACTTCATTTAATGATATGGACAGTCATCTTCAGATTTGCATTTTATTAAGAAATGAATAATAACACCTGTTAAATGAACCTCTGCACCTTGCATAATGTTCTCCACGTATCATTATTTGCTGGCATTTTCAACCACCAAATGTCTTCTACTTTCATGTATCTGAAGATAGCTGTACATGAATAACATCAATTGATTTCACCTAAATTCAGGACTCTGAATCTTGTAAGAATACGTTTAATAGAAAATTTTTGCACATTTCCTTATTCACCATAAGAAGTGACTGACCCAAACTTTAATGCATTATTGATGTCAATTAACATATTTTTGCTCACTAGAGGAAATCGTATGCTATACTAATCCTCCACAATTTCCTCTTAAGCCTATGGGTGTTCATACCTTAAGGAACTCGATGCCGAGGGAAGAGAAATAGCCGCAGACATTCCTTCCTTTCATCATGGCATAATAATAATATATATGAGGTTATCGTCATTTTGAATAAAGCTCAACTTCCATATAGTACAGATCGAACTTCCATTTATGAGAATGAATCATTCATTCAGGTTTTGGTATCATATCTTAGCATATGTAATATTCCAACTAACTCAACAATCCATGATGTATTCATCAGATGTTTGTTCTGGGATCTATATGGCCGAGCAAGCTGCGAGAAGAAAATTTAGATTTTGTGTTATAGAGTAGCTTTTGAGTATTTACACCCACGTCTTCATGATTAATCAAAACCCAATGCCCATACTTCAACAACCATCTCATACTTTCTTCTTTCATACTGTCAGGCATCGATGAATGTTTTGTGGCAGAGTCCATTATTACTATTGCTATGCTATTGTAGATTTTGCTAGACACGATGCACATAAGTTATGCATTCATGACCCACACTTTATAACCACATTTAATATCGACTTCAGTGAGCCAAATTGGAAAGTCGAGAGTGCCTAGTTTGTCCAAAACTATTCTCATGTATGACAATTTTGGCTTACCAAAATAGCTTTCAAGCCCAATTCCTTCCACAAATCTTACAAAGAGTTTGATTTTCCTAAGCTTTTTAATGTAGGCATCTATAGTCGACTGAGGGTTCCACATTACTCATATGGTTCATTTTTAGAATTGCACTTGCTTATATATTAATTGGATCATGTCAAGACAAACCCCCTATCCAAAGTGTTATGTGAACTCATGGGCTACCTTTGATTTTTTGCCAAACTGTTAAAATGTGTGTCTAAATATGAATATTGTGAACAAATATAAGTATGTGAACAAAAAACTGAGAGGTTGTGCATGATGGAGTTGTTGACAAGATTACTCCTAAATGTACTAAGGAAACTTTCAATCTTATAGACAATCTCAAAGCATCCAAGAATGTTGAGAAACCTCCTTCTGAAAATAAGATATTTGGAAACAAACTAAAGAACTTATCTTGGGTCACATGCCCAAAATGAGAATATACTATTGGATATAACTGATTAATTATGTGTTGTCTTTGATGTTACACATGTTATATCAGTTGGTAGTCAATGCATGCCAAGCTTACTTGGTTAGTGAAGATATTTTTCCTAGTCTACCGAGCATTCCTAATTTTTCTTTGTGCAAAAAGCAATTTCTACCGAGCTCACTTAGGCGTCAAAGGAATTTAAGCAGAAAAGAGTGTTAACCAAGCTCACTCAATTAAAAAAGGGATAGTTGAATAGAGTTAGTATTAACTGAGTTCACTCAGTTACCAAAGGAATTTTGGTAAGTTTTTAGTGTTAACCAAGCTTCTGTTGGTTAACACAGGAAATCACTTCAGAATCAGTTTCTATCGAGCAAGGTTGGCTACCAAAGGATTTTCTTATTTTGGCATGTAAAGCTTAATTATTTTACCTATTGATTCTAGATAACTGAGATGATGAATATTGGCTATTCTAATTTATATTTGAGTTGACTTGACAATTTGAAAGGAGTAAGTAAAAGGTCAAGCTATGATTTCAAAATGTGTGTGAGATGCAAGTTGAATAAGTTGATTAAAAGAGATAAAAGGAGAGGAAGCAAACTTGAAGGATAAAGCATAAATCCTTGTGGAGGAGAAAAGTATTATTTGATCAAGGAACGATCAAGTATAAAATAAAGTAGAGATCTGTAATTAGCAATTTAGTTGCATCACAAATTAGGTCATTTCATTGTTACTCTCGAACCATTGTAGCAGTGAACTAAAATATATTAATAGAGTTGGTTTAACAACCATTTGTAAATCTTGTAAGAAGGTAGAAATTAAATTGAATTGTTTCAAGAATTTTTGCAAGGCCACTCCTAATAGGGTGATTAAATCCTTTAACAAGGTCACACCTAACAGTGTGGTTTGTAACCTTTAACAGGGTTGGTTCCTAATAGGGCTCACTTCAAAAGAGAGAAAAATAGTAACTAGTTGCATTGGTGGTTTTTCCCAAATTGGGTTTTCATGTTAAATCTTTGTGTCTTACGTGTTCATATTATTTATTTCATGCTTCCAAGTAATTACTGATAACATCTTAATTTATCGAGTTACATCAATTTCTATGTGTTTACTGAGTTTCAGTAGTGATCAGTTTTATCTGTCTAAATTTTATAGTTGACATCTAAGGGAGTTGGGATTTATTTTAGTGGTAAATGATTCAACCCCCCTCTTAGTTACTCTTATATTTCTAACAATTGGTATCAGAGATTTTGGTGCTTGCAGAGAAGGTTTCAAGAACCTAAGCTAAAGATCAGGATGTCTCACAAGAGAGATATTCCAAAGCTGAACAAAGACAACTTTGCAACATGAAAAGGACTTATGAGGCTTCATCTGGCTACCATTAATGATTCAAGATGCAAATATCTTGATGAAGAATATAAAACTCCCACTGGAACATTATCAGTGGATGATATTGCTAAGAAGAAGAACCATAACATCATGATGATTGACATTAAATCTGTTCTCAGTTATGTTGAATTTGATGAGGTCAAAGGTTGTAAAACTACTTTTGATATGTGGAACAAACTGAAATAAATCTATGGAGGAGATAACAATGTAAGAAGAGGCAAAGCAGAAAGTCTTAGAGGAAAATTTGATCAAATTAGGATGAGAGAACATGAAAATATTGCAAAATATGTGGAAAGAATTAAGGCCAGTGTTAGTGCAATCAAATCATCTGGAGGAGAAATTAAAGAAGAAACTATTGTAAGTAAAGTTCTCAAAACTTTCCTTCCTATCTATGCAACTAGAGTATCTGTGATTCAAGAAAAGAGATGTGATCCAAATAACAAGCTAAGTTTGGATGCCCTAGTGGGAAGACTGACAACTTTTGAACTAGACAACTTTGACAACTATGTTCCTGCTTCCAATAATATTGAGTTTGCATTTGAAGCTAAGCTCTCACTCAAAGAAAAAGGCAAGAAAATAAAAGATAATCAATTAGAAAGTGAGGAAGAAACTAAAGAAAGTTTTGATAGTGATCTTGAAATTGTTCAAGCTCTACTTGCAAAAAAATATTCCAAGAGTAGAGAAAAGTACAAAGGTAAGGTCCCTCTAAAATGTTTTTCTTATGAGGAAATTGCTCATATTGTCGCTAGGTGTCCAAAAAAAAAAAGCAAGGAAGAAAAGAAAAACCTCAAGTACAAAGGAAAGAAAGAATTCAAAAGTCACAAATCCTACAAAGACAAAGGTAATAAAACTTGTTTTATGGCTAAAGATTCTGATAGCAGGGAAGATGAATCTAATAATGAAGGAGATAAGATGGCACTTGTCTCTCATGTTATAAAGAATGACACATGGATCATAGATAGTGGATGTTCTCACTATATGACTGGAGAAAAAACTAAGTTGGAACATTTTGAGCACTATGATGGAGGTAGTGTAAGGTTTGGGAACAATGAACCTTGTTGCATAAAAGGAAAATGTTGAATCTCATTAACCAATGAACTTTTATGTGACAATGCCTATTGAGTTGAAGGACTAAAACATAACTTGCTGAGTGTGGCACAGTTGAACAATGGATTCAAGTAGAATTCATGAATGACATGGTGAGATTACTAGATAACTAAGAAAATCTTATTGGACTAGGCAGGCAAACAAAAGGTAACCTATTTTATCTTGATCTTGGTGATCTTTCATGTTTCATTGCTCAAGTAGAAGAAAGCTAGCAATGGCACAGAAGACTATGTCATGTAAACTTTGATAATATGGTCAAGATCAAAAAACTCAAAAGGGTAAGAGGTCTTCCTAGTTTGAAGAAACCTAATGTTGGATTGTGCAAGAATTGCCAAATTGGTAAAATGGGAAAGACTAGTTTTAAAAGCAAAAACTATCAGTCAGAAGATGTCTTGGAAATTGTGCATACTGATTTGTGTGGACCCATTGGAATAGAAACCTATAGTGGAGAAAAGTTTTTCATTCTTTTTGTTGATGATTATTCTAGAATGATGACTGTTATGTATCTCAAAGAAAAATAAGAAGTTTTTGAGAAATTTAAATGGTATCTCGCTAGAGTAGAAAAAGAAACTGAAAAAAGATTGAAACACTTAAGATCAGATAGAGGTGGTGAATTCATCTCAAATGAATTCAACAATTTCTACATTGAAAGAGGAATCAAAAGACAAGTATTAGCCCCTAGTACTCTTGAGCAAAATGGAATAGTTGAAAGAAGAAATAGATCCATCACGGATTGTGTAAGGACACTAATGATTGAAAAGAATGTTGCTATCAAATACTAGAAGAAAGCTATCAACATTGCAGTTCATATTTTAAACTGAGTTTAGTTGAAGAAGGACTCAAACAAAACTCCCTATGAGCTATGGTATGGCTACAAATACAATGTAAGTTACCTGAAAGTATTTGGCAACAAATGTTATATCTTGAAAGAATATAGATAAGGAAAATTTGATGTAAAAGGTGATGAAGGTATATTTCTAAGATATTCTTGCAAAAGTAAAGCATACAAATGTTTGAATTTATCCACTCATGAAATCATTGAAAATTCACATGTGAGAATTGATGAGTTTGCAAAAAAGATTGAAGAAGAAAGAAAAAAGGAGCGAGAAGACTACAAAAGATCTATCTACTATGAACCTGATACATTACCAAGAACATTTGACAAAAAGGTGATTTCATCTCTCGAGCTCTCCAAATCTCCATTAGCTACTAAGTTACAGGAAGTGCAAATCGATTCATAGGGACCCAAGTCACATTCAGAGGCTACTGAGTTAGTGCATACCAAGTTTGAAGAACTTGAGCCATAGACAGAAGGACTCAAGCTAGAAGTTGAAATTCAAAATGAAGACTGTGCAGCTAATTCAAAAGTCAAAGAACTTGTATTGGCTAAATATGTAAGAAGGCATGATGCATTTGATCAGACTATTGGAGACAAATTTGATGGAATGATGATAAAAAGAAAACTAAAAGGTACATGTTTACTTGTTGAATTTGAACCTAGAATTGTTAAAGATGCACTAGAAAATGAAAGTTGGATTGAGGATATGAATGAAGAAATAGAATAGATAGAAAAGAATAAAAATTGGACTCTTGTACCTAAGCCCAAAGATAAAAATGTGATTGGTACTAAATGGGTATTCAAAAATAAGTTGAATAAACATGGAAAAGTGTCAAGAAACAAAGAAATGTTGGTATGTAAAGGTTATTCTCAAGAAGGTATTGATTACGGTGTAACATTTGCACTTGTTGCAAGATTAGAAGACATTTGCACTTGTTGCAAGATTAGAAGGTGTTAGAACTTTACTGGCTTAAGCAGCTCACAAAGGATTCAAAGTATATGGGATGTATGTTATATCTACATTTTGGAATGGAATACTTTATGAGGAAGTCTACATTGAGAAACCAAAATTTTTTGTTGATCCAGACGAAAGGGACATGGTCTGCAAATTACACAAATCCCTATATGGTCTAAAACAAGCTCCTAGAGCATGGTATGAAAGACTACATAACTATTTGATACATATTGGTTTTCAAAAAATAAATGCTAATAGCATCCTATACATCAAGGAAGGACCAAATAAGAAGATTGTGTTGGCAAAAATATTTGTGGATGATACTCTATTCATAGGAAATGATGATTTATGCAAGGCATTTTTAGAACAAATGAATAAAGAATTTGAAATGTCCATGTTTGGTGAAATAAAAGTCTTTGTTGGATTGCAAATACAACATAAAAAAAATGGTATCTATATCACTCAATCTAAGTACATCAAAGAGATACTCAAGAAATTTGGAATGGAAGATTCAAAATCATTTGGAACCCCCATGTGTACTAGACTTATGCTCACAAAAGATGATGACTCCAAAGAATTAGATCAAACCCTATACATATCAATGATTGTAAAACTATAGTACGTGGTACATACAAGGCTAGATATTGCCTTAGCAGTTGGGATAGTGGAAAGATTCTCAGCTAAACCTAGAGATAACCACATGATGGCAATAAAAAGAATCTTGAGATATTTGAAAGGTACTAAAGACTGTGGCTTATGGTACAAACTTGGAGGCAACCTTGACCTAGAAGTATTTATTGATGCTGATTGGGCACGAAATCTTGATGACAAAAAGAGCACTATTGGTGGAGCATTCTTTCTTGGTAAAATGCTAGTATCTTGGATAAGCAAGAAACAAAACTGCACATCTCAATCCACAGCAGAAGCAGAATATGTAGCAGTAGTAGTGAATTGTTCTAACATTGTTTAGTTCAAATAGTTGTTGGAAGGAATGAAGGTTGAAATTAAAGAGCCAATAGTGATGTATTGTGATAACACAAGTGCAATCAACATATCAAAGAATCTAATGATGCATTCCAAAACAAAGTATCAAATATCACTTTGTAAGAGAATTAGTATAGGACAAAGAAATAAAATTGAAATATGTGCATACAAAAGAACAAATTGCATATATATTCACAAATTCATTACCTAAGGATGCATTTTTGTATCTAAGAGGTAAGCTAGGGGTCATTCTCCTATCTAAAGCTCACTAAATAAATTTTAGTGATGCATCAACAAGAACCAAGTTGAAGATCAATCAGTTGATATAGTATTGACAAAGAAATATTGCAAATGAATCTGTACTCAAGGTACATTGACACTAATTAGAATTGTCTTTGGCATGTGTTGCCAAGGATGGAGAAGTTTACTATCATATCTTTCTAAAATTTTGTAAAGGGAGAAGTTAAGCAGTTCCTTCACAGAGGGAGAATACTAAAATCAAAGAGGGAGAAACTTTCTGACAGAGGAAGTCTTGTTCTCAAAATTTCTTTGTGCTATGACATGTTGTGTTTCCATCAATGCCAAAGAGGGAGATTGTTGGATACAATTGATTAATTGTGTGTTTTCCTTGATGTTACACAAATGTCATATCTGTTGACAGTTAGTGCATGTTGAGTTTACTTGGTTAGTGAAGATAGTTTTCCTAGTCTACTGAGCATTCCTGATTTTACTCTATGCAAAAAGTAGTTTCTACCCAGCTCATTGGGGTGTCGAAGGAAGTTAAGCAGAAAAGAGTGTTAACCAAGCTCACTTGGTTAACAAAGGGAAAGTTGAATAAAGTCAATATTAATCAAGTTCACTCAATTACCAAAGGAATTTTGGTAAGTTCACAGTGTTAACCGAGCTTCTATTGGTGAACACAAGAAATCCCTTTAGAATCAATTTCTATCAAGTAGGGTTGGCTACCAAATGATTTTCTTATTTTGGCATGTAAAGCTTAATTATTTTACCTATTGATTCTAGCTGACTGAGATGATGAATATTGTCTATTCTAATTTGTATTTGAGCTGACTTGATAATCTGAAAGGTATAAGTAAAAGGTCAAGCTATGATTTAAAAATGTGTATGAGATGCAAGTTGAATAAGTTGATTGAAAGAGATAAAAGGAGAGGAAGTGAACTTGAAGGATAAAGTAGATATCCTTGTGGAATAGAAAAGTATTATTCAATCAAGGAAGGATCAAGTATGAACCAGAGTAGAGATCTATAATTAGCAATTTAGTTGCATCACAAATCAGGTTATTTCATTGTTACTCTCAAACCATTGTAGCAGTGAACTAAAATCTCTTAACAGAGTTGGTTTAACAACCATTTGTAAATCCTCTAACATGGTAGCAATTCCATTAAATTGTTTCAAAGCCTTTTGCAAGGCCACTCCTAATAGGGTGATTAAATCTTTTAATAGGATCACACCTAACAGTGTGTTTTGTAACATTTAACAGGGTTGGCTTCTAATAGAGCTCACTTTAGTAGAGTGAAAAATAGTAATTAGTTACATTGGTGGTTTTTTCCAAATTGGGTTTCCACATTAAATCCTGGTGTCTTATGTGTTCATGTTATTTCTTTCATGCTTGCAAGTAATTACTGATAACATCTTAAGATTTACTAAAGTAATTCACACTATGCATTTATCGAGTTACAACAATTTTTGTGTGTTTACTAAGTTTCAGCAGTGATCAGTTTTATCAGTCTAAATTTCATGGTTGACATCTAAGGGATCTAGGATTTATTTTAGTGGTAACTAATTCATTCCCCCCCCCCCCCACCCAGTTACTCCTCTTATATTTCCAGCATATGCGCCTATGGGTGAACCTTTGGATGTGGTCTTCAAGACCTTGCTAAAAAAAAAGCTCATTTCTCCATTGGATAACTCTCATTATTATGATCCACAACCACAATCACCATGGTGGAACAAAACTAAATTTTTTGAATAGCACTAGAAAAAGGTCACAAAATAAGAAATTGCATCAACTTGTATCACAAATTCCAAGACCTAATCAATGATGGTGACATTGTTTTGGATGGACATAACAAGAACATACATCACAAGGCTTTCAAGGAGTCATTCTCGTCTTATGAAAAAGGAGAAAAATCAAAAAAAAAATCTAATAACAAGATCAACTATACATACTCTAATGATGATGATGAGATATTCCACATGGTTGAACTAGTGGATGTTGAGTATTGTGAAGTTATAACCATCAAGGGAAAACAAGACAAAACTAAACCTAAGACACCATTCATCTTAAGGGGTCCTACTTCTAATACATCTAACAATGAACCATCAAAATCTTGTGCCAATGATGTTATGCATTCATGTGCCAAGTTAGTACTCAAAGGCCTTATGCTTTCTACTTCTAAGCTAGAACAACACAAAGACAAACCTCTTGTTGATCCATTTGGCAAAGGAACAAAACTTGCAACAACTTCTGCAGCTACTAGCTACAGTATCCTCGGTTAGTTATAACAAACATATGCTCAAATCATAATTTTTGAACAGCTCAAAATCTCACCTGCTCATAGGCAAATTCTCAACAAAGCCCTCACTAAGGAAAACATACCTCAAGATCTTGATCTTGAGAGGTTTCAATCTATGGTAGGTCATCTAACCTAACCTTACTATATGTCCTCTGAGGAGGATGATGAAATGTCCCTTTCTCTAATTTTATATGATATTTCAAGCCTCTAATCAGATTTTTAAAATCAAATAACCAATATTTCAATGATCCACCAATTTCTCAATAAACCCCAAATAAGGTATGCCCGAAATAGTGCCAAAAATATCACAGCTTCACATATTATTAATAAATCTGAAAGTGGAAATTTTTATAGAAATTTCAGTAGCATAACAGCCTACAAAATGGAATTTCTAGATCTATATAACATTTACACAATAGCTCCCAAACGGAGGACAAAAAAAATGCTTATTGGGCTCTCAAAAATAACATAAAATAGTCTGAAAACACCACAAAACACTAATAATCTATCATAGAATTTTAAACATGAACCAATAAATATATTCAGCTATATTTTAACATATAAGTGTCTAAAATATAGTGGCAACCCAAACTGATATGAAATACTCAACCGGAAACACAAAACTTTTACAAAAAAACACACCTGAAAACCCACAAATTTGCTTTGTTCAGCACAAGGGAAAACTCTGCATGAGCTTGCACATGGAATGGCTTTAAAATCCCATCCTAAGCCTTCTTGAAAAGCTAAAAACTCTCATCCTTGGGCCTCCTTCTCCACAAGTTTGGCAGCCTCTGAAGAACAACAAAGCAATGAGCAAAAATCAAGTTCTGGAATGAGCCCAAAATGCCTCCAAATCCCTTAAAAGAGGGCATAACCCTAACTCATGTCAAAGAGGGGTTAACAAAACATATTTTAATAATAATTTTTTATTTATTAGTCCTTTGGTTTTCAAAGATCAGCCCCTTTTTCTGAAACTTCACCTTTTTGGGCCTGCTTGCCTTAGCAAAGATTGTTATTTTAATTATTTGAAAAGGGGACATGACAAGTCCTCCCCTCCCAAATATTGCTTGTCCTCAAGAAATGAAGGTTGGAATGCTCAAGAATATGTTGGTAATCCTTTTCATCTGACCAAATACTCTATGATGCTCCTATTTCTCAATCTTTTCTCTCTTGTATCCAAAATCTCTTCTGGTATCAAAACTAATTTCGCTTCATCATCAAGAGGTGGTAATTCTATAGATACTATGGTTTTCTGGCCTAAAACTTTCTTCAGGCAAGATACATGGAAAACATTATGTATTTTTCTATTTGGTGGGAGCTCCAATTCATAAGCTACCTCTCCTACCCTCTTGGTGATCTTATAAGGCCCATAGAACCTTGGCTTTAGTTTCTCTACCCCACTCTTCTTCAAGGTGCTTTGCTTATATGGCTACAACCTAAAAAATACCAAATCTCCCACCTCAAAAGATATTTCAGTCCTTTTCCTATCATCATACAACTTTTGTTGGTTCTGTGCATGTTGTAGATTATCCTTGAGGGACCTTATTATGTGTTGTCTTTGCTTGATGAAATCACTTGCTGTAGGTATTCTGCTATCTGAAAGTATGAGAACAACAAAAGAAATGGCATCATAACCATAAAGAGTATGAAAAGGAGGCATACCAATAGACATGTGATGATATGTATTGTAACAATACTCCCCTAGGTGCAACCATTTTCCCCAAGCATGTTGTTGATTTGAAGCATAGTTCCTCAAATATCCCTATCCATTTATTAACTATCTTTGTTTGTCCATTTGTTTGAGGGTGATAGCTAGTACTTAGAGTGAGTTTAGTTCTTGCCAAATGAAAGAGCTCCTTTCAAAAAGAGCCGAGGAATCTACTATCTCGTTCACTGATAATGTTTCTAGGCAAGCTAGGTAATCTAAACATTTCCTTGAAGAACAATTTGGCCACTTGTGATGCCTTGAAATCAAATGTGATAGGAAAGAAATGTGCACACTTAGTTAATCTATCAACCACCACATATATTCAATCCTTACCTTGAACCTTGGGCAACCTAGTGATGAAGTCCATGGAAATACTTTCTCATTTTTTTCAGGAATAGGAAGTGGCTACAACAACTCTACAAGAAAATTTTGCTCACTCTTGCTTTGTTGGCATACCATACATTCGTTAATGTGTTTAAGGATATCCTCCTTCATATCCTTCCATGAAAATTGCTCTTGAATTTGCCTGTATGTTTTGAAGTATCCCTGATGACCAGCCAAAGGTGTGTCATGAAAGGCCCTCAATATCCTCTCCTTAGTTTTTCATCCTGGCACTAAGAAGATCCTGTTCTTGTAATAAATCAATTCATCAACAACCTTGTACCTATTATCATCCACTAACTTATCCAAAATCTTGGTGGCAAAGGAATCTTTACCATACTCTAAAATTATGGAGACTTTCCAATCAACAGAGATAGATGTTAAGGAACATAGAGTGTGCTTTCTTGAGAGAGCATCAGCAACCACATTATTCTTTCCTTTCATATATTCAATATCAAAATCATAAGCTTGCAATTTTTTTACCCATTTTTGTTGAAAATCATTCAAATCCCTTTGGTTCAAGAATAACCTAAGGCTATTATGGTCTTTCTTTACAATGAATCTCCCACATACCAAATATTGTCTAAACTTATGAAGTGCATGCATGATTGCCAACATTTCCTTATCATAGATGGAGTAACCTTTCTCTAATTGATTTAGTTTTCTACTCTCAAATGCTATTGGATGTCCCCTTTTAGTTAGGAAAACCCCTATACCTTCTCCAGAAGCATCACATTCAACAACAAAAAGTAAAGAGAAATCTGAAATTGCCAGCATAAGGCATGAACTCATTACCTCCTTAAGCTTATTAAATATTTTTTGTGCCTCTTCTGTCCAAAAAAAAGGTCATTTCTTTGTCAAATCAGTCAAGGGGGCAACAAGCTGAGAAAATCCCTTGGCAAATCTCCTATAGTAGCTACACAACCGGAAGAAACCTCTCAATTGTGTAAGATTAGTGGGTGGAGGCCAATCCAAAATTGCTTGGATTTTTTGTTGATCAACCTATACTCCTTTAGAACTTATAATATGTCGCAAATATAGGATCTCTGTCAAACCAAAATCACATTTAGATAGCTTAGCATAGAAGGATTGCTTCTCCAAGATTCCCAAAATAGTGTCTATGTGCTTAAGATGCTCTTCCCATGTTTTACTATAAATCAAGATATCATCAAAAAATACCAAAACAAATTTTTGAAGATGCTAGCTAAATACCTTATTCAAAGAAGATTGGAATGTTGTAGGTGCATTAGTGAGGCCAAATCGCATAACAAGAAATTCAAAGTGCCCATAGTGACATCTGAAAGCAATCTTTTCCACATCTTTACTCCTCATTCGAATTTGATGGTACCCTGATCTTAAGTCAATTTTTGAGAAGTATACAACACCATGTAACTCATTAATGATTTCATCTATGCGTGTTATGGGATACCTATTCTTTATGGTCTTCTTGTTTAGAGCCTTGTAGTCTATACACATTCTCATTGTACCATCCTTTTTCTTGACAAGTATGATAGATGATGCAAATGGACTAGAGCTAGGTCTTATGAATCCCATGTCTAGGAGTTAATTAATAGTTTTTTAAACTTCTTCCTTATAACCTCTTGGATGGTGGTATGGGGTTTTTATAACTGGTTTGGCACTCTATTCTAACTCTATAACATGCTCAAAACCTCTATTTGGTGGTAATCTTGGAGGCAAGTCATTGAAAACTATGCTATGCTTATCAAGAATATTTTTAATTTCAAAATGGAAATTACCTTGATTCTTTGGAGAGCTTGTTGGATGGGTTATGACTCCTGCTGCCCATGCTACTTGTCCTCTTCAAAAATTCCTCTCCATCCTTTTTGCAGAGGCCACCTTAGGTGCTCCATTCGATAAACCTCTCAATAAGACTTCTTTCTCATTGGAATGAAATTTAAACTCCATAGTTTGATGGTTCATGTAATAGCCTCCAATAGAGTGCAACCATTGAACACCCAATACAAGTTCTGTCTCCCCAATGCCAACAACATAGAAGTCATCACATAACTCATAATCTCCTAAGGTCATCTTGAGTTGTTTCACCACCCGTGTGCAAGGCATAGTGAATCCATCAGCTACAGTAACATTGAATCCCTCAAAATATTCTTCTTTAAGCCATCTTTTCATGACAAATCCCTCATCAATAAAATTGTGAGTTGCACCCGTATCAAGAAGAACTGTCAGCCTTTTCCTTGCTAGTACCCCTAAAATTCAAAAGGGATGGTATCTTGGGACTCCTGATAATGCTGTTAAAGTGCCATCCTTGCTGATTTCTTTTTCTTTCTCTTCTTCTTCCTCCTCCTTAGTGTCATGAAATTCCTCATGATCATCTGAATTAGATTCTGAAGCTACTTCAATATAGTGCACTTGACCTTTTCCCAAACTCTTCTATATACTCATTAACTGATTTGGTTTGCTTCAACTTTGACAATTCTTTAAAATACTCTTCATCATCCTTGAGGTCAGATCTATCTATCACTCTTTGACTGAAATCATCAAATGTAGTTACCTGATCATGACCTTGAGTAGTCATTCCATGATACCACCAATCATAGGCTGCATCTTCCAAGTGTAGACTTACAAATTGAACAACATCACTCTCCTTCATGGGGTTAAGTGTGAAGAAGGTCTGCAATTTTTGTAGCCATGCTCTAGCTGAAAATTTATTTGTTCCATCAAAAGTAGGTGTTGTAAAATTTGTTATTTTATTTTTGAGTTCTCTTCCACTTATGTTATTCTCCCTGTTGTACTCTTTCTTGGGTATCAAAGTGCTCATCATATCCACATATTCTCTAAAAGGAACCAAACTGTGAAAGTCATCATCTAAGCCATTGTAAGTAGCTCTTAATGCAATCAAGTTACCTATAACCTCTTCCACAAGATTAAGGGCTAGATTTGGCACTGGTGACTCATTTGCAAACATGAAAGTAGTTTTTGTTAATTTAGAGGGTGTAGGTTTCAAATTTCTTAGCTCCTCTGAAGTGCTTCCTTTCTCATTAATAGATGCAACTCCTTGCAGTTTTTCTGTCAATATTCGCAAAGCCTCTCTAGTTTCTACCAAACTATCCACTATTTGCTTCTGAGTATTTTGGATGTCTTGGAAGAATTTCTTTTCCCTCTCATCTAGATCAGCCATACTTTTTCCTTCCTTGGATGTTGTACTTTTACTTTCAACTAAAGGTTTGATCAAAATTTCTTTATTCTTTTCTTGATGCAAATATCTCTTTTCTCTTTCACTTAGTTGCATGCAAACTTCTACAAACCCTCAGGCTGGAAAGATCATAGCTCTGATACCACTAAAATGTCCCTTTCTTTGATTTTATATGATATTTCAAGCCTCTAATCAGATTTTTAAAATTAGACAACCAATATTTCAAAGATCCACCAATTTCTTAATAAACCCCAAATCGGGTATGCTCGAAATAGTGCCAAAAATTTCATAGCTTCACATATTATTAATAAATCTAAAGGTGGACAGTTTAAAAAAAAATTTAGTAGCATAACAGCCTACAAAATTATATTTCCAGATCTATATAATATTTTCACAACAGCTACCAAATGAAGGACAAAAATAATGCTCATCGGGCTCCCGAAAATAACACAAAATAGCTTGAAAACACCACAAAACACTAATAATCTATCACAAAAGTTTAACCAAAACCTAATACATATATTTAGATCTATTTTAACATCTTAATTTCTAAAATATAGTAGCATCTCAAACTGATATGAAATACTCAACTGGAAACACCAAACTCTTACAAAAAACACACTCGAAAACCCACAAATTTCCACTGTTCAGCACAAGGGAAAACTCTGCATGAGCTTGCACATGGAATGGCTTTAAAATTTCATCCTTAGCCTTCCTATAAACCTAAAAAATCCCATCCTTGGGTCTCCTTCTCCACAGGTTTGGCAGCCTCTGAAGAACAACAAAGCAATGAGCAAAAATCAAGTTTTGGAATGAGCCCAAAATGCCTCCAAATCCCTTAAAAGAGGGCATAAACCTAACTCAAGTCCAAGATGGGTTAAAAAAACATATTTTAATAATAATTTTTCATTTATTAGTCCATTGGTTTCCAATGATTAGCCCCTTTTTCTGAAACTTCACCTTTTTGGGCTTGCCTGCCTTAACAAAGATTATTATTTTAATTATTTGAAAAAGGGACATGATAGACAACAATTCACTAAGTCATCTGCACAACCAACCTCTACAAATTGAGGTCATGATACACTAGAAACATTTTTTTTTTTGTGCTCATTGATAATGGAGCTAGTTTAGACATTGTCTCTCCTTCTCTACTCAAATAATTTGACTATTTTGAAGAGTCCACTAATCCCAGTCACAAGATAACTATCAAAGCATATGACTAAGTTGAGCAAAAATCTTTAGATCTCATGGTGTTGCCTATCCATGTTGGTCCTCTAGAAAGGGATGTCACTTGTTAGGTGCTTGACATTCCCTTAGCCTACAACATATTGCAAGGAAGACCATGGATACATGAGATACGAGTTGTGCCTTCCACTTACCATCAATGCATAAAGTTCCCATTTCATGGCTCTAAAGTCACCATACCTGCAAGTACTAGCTATACATGTAACATGTTGAAAATTTCTGAAAAATTTGTACTTGCTAATAGGGAGTCTATAGACCATCATGATACCAAGCTGAACCAAATCGAGCAGTCACTCAAGCTTAAAGAAATTGGAATGGGTGAATATCACATAGAACTAGTTTTGTCTTTGACATCTCTTCCTGAGTCTCCCCCATCATTATGGGAGACCATTTGAAGTGAAGAGACCTTTTGTGTTGGTACCTCAAACTAAGTACAATGTTACCTTTGTCAAAGCTATTGTACCTCTCAAGGAGGAAGATGAAAATAGAGCCCTTGTTGCATGGATATATAAAGAGGAAACTCCAATTGACGTCACAGAATAGTCTCGTAAAATTACTCCTGGAAAGTATGGTCCAGGTCTTAAACTCATGAAATGCTTTGGCTACAAGGGGATTAGTCCTATTGGATGCACAAAAAATGACTTGGTTGATCCTATCAAAGTGTTATCTAGGAGGAATTGAGATACATTTGGTCTAGGCTTCAAGAAGATTCCCTTTCATCTAGGGATTAACAAATTTATACCAAAACCCAAAAATTCATTTGAAAATGAGTAACAAGTGGAGTCCAATGACCATGAAGACAATTTTGGTGATGAGGATCCTTATCCTTATCCCATTCTTGATGATCATGCTAAATTCTTTACAGATCCATATGACTTTTTACCACATGTCAATACCGTAGATAGTGATAGTATTTTTGATGATGTTACTAATTCACATCCTATCTAATAAAAACAAGGAGATTCTAGTCATGCTTTACGCATTGAGTACCTTTGTAAAAATCTATATGATGGAGGAAAATTTGTCCCTATCACTATTGGGGAATTCTATAGTCTATCACCATGTAGCATAGATTCTCAAGAGTATGGATTCAAATCTCTCTCCAAAGCACCTAAAAACAAAGACATAGATCAAGTTCATGTCTATGAAAATATCCTTGAAGTAGGTGAATCATCTAGGGTTAGGTCAAATGAGTCTTATCCAACTAGTGTCATCATGTCTTCAATTAATGACATTAGAACTCAGAGGTATTTGAAAACACTTGTCGACGAAGTTGCTTTAGGACTTGAATTGGTTGTCCATGCATTTAATGACTACATTGTGAACACTATTGAACCTATCCCGAGCTCATAGACTAGAATTCCAATGCATCTAGTGAAGTCTCTACATTCCAAAATGATTATGCTCTTGCCTACTACTTAAACATTGTCGAAACTATAATGTCTTCCTCCAGCAAAAAAAGCATCAACATGGCTAAAGCTAACATCAAATATCTTAGTCATAAAATCAAAAAGAAAATAAATAGGTCTGATGGTGAAAACCACATTGTGGTAGTGTCAAAACCTAAAATAGTAAAAATAAAAGACATATCCAACAATGAAAACCTCTTTGAGGTGCCTGCAAATGAGATATTTGATGCACTTCCTAGTCATTTTTAGGAAAGATCACCATTATTGATAGAGCCAACATAGTCAATCAATTTGGGAATAGAGGAACAACCTCACATGATGTATCTTGCATAGTTGCTATCTCTAGAAGAAAAAGAGGAATTTCTTGATAATTTTGCATGGACATACTAAGACATGCTAGGCTTGGATCTTGACCTCACAATGCACCATTTATCTATTGTGCCAGGAATTAAACCAGTGAAACAAAAACTTAGAAAAATGCATCCTCATGTTGCATTACTAGTCAAAGCTGAACTGGAAAAGCTTCTAAAAGTTGGATTCATTTGTGCTATTGATTATGCTAAATGGATATCAAACATTGTTCCAGTCTTCGAGCACAAAAAATCCATCAGAGTCTGTATAAATTTATGAGATTTGAACTTAGCATGTTTGAAGAATGATTTTGCACTCCCTGACATTGATATCATAGTGGACATGATAGTAGGATATGAAATGTACTCACTCATTGACACATTTTCTGGTTATAATTAGATCAAAATTGCAAGAGAAGATTAGGAAAATACTACTATTAATTTTGCATGGGGAACCTTCTATTGGAATGTGATGTTGTTTAGCCCAAAAAATGTTGGTGCTAC
Organism: Cupressus sempervirens; assembly: GCA_028749045.1. Lineage (NCBI taxonomy): Eukaryota > Viridiplantae > Streptophyta > Pinopsida > Cupressales > Cupressaceae > Cupressus > Cupressus sempervirens. The sequence goes on from CM053784.1 coordinate 734,122,822, forward strand.
ATATCATAGGGTAGTTACTATGATCTTTCATGATATGATGCATAAGACCATGGAGAACTATGTCGATAATACCTTTGTTAATAGCATAAAATTTAACACTCACCTTCAAGATTCGGGACCCATCCTAGATCGTATGGAGAAATTTAGTCTGAGACTTAATCCCAAGAAAAGTGCATTTGGTGTAACATCCAAGAAATTACTTAGTTATATTGTGTCTGCAAAAGGAATCAAGGTTGATCTAGAGAAAGTCCAAGCAATCATGTACATTCCTCCACCCCATAATATTAGTCAAATGAGGGGCTCACAAGGAATACTTAAATCCATTAATAGATTCATCTCGCAGCTAGTGGATAGGTCACAACCTTTTACTAAGACTCTACACAAAGGTGTGAAATATAAGAGCTTAACATAGATAAAGAAATACCTTGCTAATCCACCAATCTTGATGTCTACTATCTACAGGAAGCCTCTGATTTTGTACATCTTAGCAACAAAGTCATCTCTTGGTATTTTGCTAGCTTATGAAGATAATGGTAACAAGGAAAGAGCTATCTACTATCTAAGTTTCACATTGATTTCTTATGAAATGAATTATAGCATCATTAAGAAGCCTTGCTTGGTAGTCAACTTTACTTCCCAAAATTTGAGACACTATATGCTCACTCATACTATCTGACTAATTGCTAAAATTGATCCACTGAATTACTTACTCAGCAAGGTGGCTCTAACAAGAAGGTTGGATAAGTGGGTCATGATATTAAGCAAGTTTGACTTTCAATATGTTGAACAAAAGACTATCAAAGGACAAATGATCACTGATTAGTTAGCACAACCACCAATGCAAAGTCTTCTTCCACTAAACATTGATTTCCCTAATGAATCAATTCTAATGACTACACACCAAACTTGGTTGATGTTCTTTGACAATTCCTTCACATAATAGGGATCTGGTGTTGGGCTCTTATTCATAAAACCATAGAGGTATTCACTACCTAAGGCATACAAGATTATATTTTCTCGTACAAATAATATCACAAAGTATGAGTCTCTGATTAATGGCATGAAGATTATAGTTGAATGGTGAGTGGATTAATTAAACATCTTTGGTGATTTACAACTCATAATCAACCAAGTCAATGATGTGTATTAGACAAAGGACGAGAATTTGATACCTTAAAAACACAGGGTGGATGACTTGAAGAAATACTTTGCTCATATCACTTTTCATCAAATTCCTCAGGCAGATAACAAAGTGACTAATGCAATGGCTACTCTTGCTTCCATGTTATAGATGCCTAAAAATGATCTCTGACACAAGTTCCTAGTGGAAATGTTACTCTACCCTACCTATAATTCCCCTGAATCTTGGATGATCTATTCTATTGTAGGACATGACTCATCCCACTACCACCATATACACTCTTACTTGTGTGAGTAAACCATCCTGTACAATCTAACTCAAAATGAAAAATGTTACCTTATCTGTAATGCTTCACGGTATGTTATTATTTCTAACAAATTGTTTAGGAGAGATCTTAACGAAACACTCCTTAAGTGTTTAGAACTCGATAAGTCCAAATGTGCATTAATTGATGTACGTGAGAGAATTTGCAAATCTCATTGGAATGGCTTGACACTAGCTTGTAAGCTTATTAGAACTAGTTACTATTGGTTGAATATGGAGAAAGAGGCAATCAAATTAGCCAAGTCTTGTAAAAAAATCCAACTCTATGGAAAATTGATTCACACTCCAGCAAAGGAGCTAATTTTATCTATCACATTGTGGCCATTCCAAAAATGGGCCTTTGATCTTGTGGGTCAGATTCAAGCATCTTCTTCAAATGGACATAAGTTCATCATTACGGCTACAAAGTACTTCACTAAGTGGGTAGAGGTAGTCCCTCTCTCTATAGAAAATGAAAAATTGTAGCTTTGTTCATCATGAATCACATCATATGTAGGTATGGTGTACCTTCCTCCATCATTACTGATAATGGAGTACAATTTAAAAACAAGGATCTTAAGGAGTTATGCAAAAAATTTAGAATCATGCAATATTGGTCTTCTATTTATTACCCCTATGGTAATTAAAGAAAAAGCATCCAACAAGGTGATCCTTAAGATCTTGCATCGCATAGTTAACAAATTTTGGAGGGACTGGCACCTTTAGATCAATCCAGATTTATCGGGTTACAGAACTAGTATCAAAAATCCAATGGGTACAATATCCTTTGCTTTAGTATACAAAGTAGATGTTGTGCTTCCAATTGAGGTTGAGACTCCCACTCTGAGAATCTCCATGAAGGGCCTCATTATTGATGATGACTACAGAATAGCTCAGCTTCAAGAGCTCAAATTTTCAGATGAATTTTGACAAGTGGTGTGTTATCATCTTCAAGCTTATCAGCAATGTATATCTAGAAGATACAATAAGAATGTTAAGCCACATGACTTGCGCCTGGGTGATCTCATTCTGAGAGAAAACCCTGAGAATTAGCAACAACGGGTACAAAAAGGGAAGTTCAAACCCACCTGGCTTGGTCCATACATAGTCACTGCAGTGTTTAGATCTGGTGCTTACCAACTTTCTATAGCCAAGGGAGAGGTGCTCAAGGAGCCCATAAACACTCTCCATCTAAAGTGGTTCTACAGTTGATTCGATTTAAAAAGCTCTCTCTCTATATATACAAGTCCTAAAAAAAGTCTTAAAATTGCAAAAACTCCTGAAAAAAATCATTATCTTGGTGAAAACCTAACAATAGGAACCTTGGTAATACCAAAAAAATTTGAAAAATTTAAAAATTAAAAAAAAATTAAAAAGGGAAAAATACAAAAAAACTGAAAAATGAAAAAAGTGTCATTGATGAAAACCTGGTAAACAGGCATCATGGTAGTTAAAAAATAATAATCTCTACCAAGAAACTTGGTAAGCAAGTGCCTCTTTTTCCAAATGCTATATCTTGCAGTGCATCTTCTAGCTCCTTGTATAGTTGCTTTCCTACTTTAGTTTCCTACTTTCGCTCATATATCCATGGATTGAATCTTGTCATAACTCAGGGGAAACACCCTACAATGTCATAAAGATCTCTTGCGTCAGTAACCAGTTGGTCTAACAATGTCTACCTACTATCACTAGTGTCACTTTTTAGATTTCTCTCATGAAAAATATTTTTCACGTCAGTCACCAGTTGTTCTAACTATATCTATCTGTTGTTGCACAATTTCCTACTAAGGTTCTTCTTATAGAAGATTTTTCTTTGATTGTGTCTATCTACTATTGTCACACTACTGAAGAGATTTCTTTCATATATGTTCTGAACATTGAAACTTGACATCAATCCTATAACATAGAAACTAAACTCAAACTGATGAACTTGTTTTGAATTTGTTGACCTTTTCTTTCTTTGTTTTGTTTTTGCTTTATCATGTCTCTTTTAGCCACTCAATGATGTCACTTTTGACAAGAGAAGTGAGGACTAGGGGCATGATCTTTTCTTTTCTTTATGTTTGACGGTTTGGTTCTAATGATCTAAAGCATCCACATAAACGGGGTGTCCACTATAAGAGCCTCTATCTTGTATTGGATGGTCGTGTGTGGCTTGACTCCTTTTATATGAATAAATTAATGAGGTTCATTCTTCTCCTTTCTTGTTGGAGTGAATTCTTTATGCTATAGTAAATATTGATACTTGTCATGTTAAGTGAACATATGGGTCACTGTGAGTATACCTAGCACACTTCTCTCTCAGGTTAACAATATGCCTAGTAGTGATATACATGTTGCATATTAGATTTTCAAAGAAGATGTGATATATTATCTATATGAAATGATTAGGAGTCAACTTTTGTTGAACATGGAGAGAATGAAGAGAGAAAAGAAGCAATCACTCAAATATGGTGCACTCCTGGTATGTATATTTTTCTACTTTCAAAATTTATTCCTTAGTAGATGTAAAGTTACATAGTCAAAGAAAAAATTGTTAGTCACTCAAATAAGTGATTTGATAAAGGAATTAGATGAAAAATTTAACAATATTATGTGGGTTATTGCAAATATTTACAAGATAATATACATAAGTGAGAAAGGATTTTGACTAACATAGTGGAAAAGTACAAAGATGACATTTTTTGTAGTAGACAGAGATACTTGCATCATGTAGGCAATTGAACCTAGAATACATTGGCTTACACCTATGGGAAATGAAGAAGATAGTTATTTAATAAGATGTTTAGATGAATTAATATCAAAATATTTAGACAAAAATAAAAATAGGTTTGGTATATATGAAGAAGCCTTCACTAATATCCTTAAAGAACTAAAGAAACTAATCATTTAAAGGAAAATAAAGAGCATTGACATAATAGTCTCAAGGAAAGTAAGAATGTGCAAAAGGATGTCAAGAAAGACATTAAATTAAAATGAATATTAATCATATATCATGGATTGGCAATGTTAGAAAGGGGATCATGAAGAATGATGCTCGTGACTGCCACACCATGAAGTAGGTAGAAGTGCACTAATAATTGTACTTAATGGTGATGTAGTTTTCATATTGAGGAACACTCAAAATAATTTAAACTTGAATTTTTTTCAATAATGAAATTCATTTAAGAAATAAGAAATTCATAATTCTTGTACAAGAATGCTACATCTAACAAGAGTGATGCATGACAATAACAAGAAGTCAATATAGGAGTAGAATTGCGAATTAAAGTTTTGAATTCATAGATTAAGATTTTATAGGCGAAAGACAAGATACTATAAAAGGAAATAGAGTCTAAAGAGAAAAGGTTAGATTTTTGATTAATTAGCTAGAGATCCAAGAGATTCAAGCTAAGTGTAATCTTGAAGTGAGAAAGTGTGATAGAGAGAAGTCACAAGTCAAGAAGATGGTGAATTGAGGAGAAACTAGGTATCCCAAAAAATGAAAGAGTAAATGTTTGCAAGAGGGATTAGTTCCAAGTATACAAGTTATCATGTTTGAAGTTGCAAAGCCAAGAGAAGGAAAAGCACAATCGTTGACACATCAGAAGACAAATAAAGGGGTCTACTCAAGATAAGTGTAGTAGCTATTTCATTATATCATTAATCTATTTTTTACTAATATTCAAAACATAAAATCTTATCTATGGTGGACCACAATAGGTTCTTTTTACTAAATTCCCTGATAGGTTGCTACATTAGCTTATTTTTTGAAGTCCTTTAGCCAAACTTCTACTAAAAAGACAATAAAATCATAGGACTTATTCAAATTCATTAACTAGGTGGCACCGGATAGTGTCTTTGTAATCTTTTAATAGAGATAACATCTTGTTTGGGAGCACTTAGTAAGAGTGCAAGATTTGTGATGATTGAATCACACACCATGGTATTTATCCTAGGTAGGTTTCCACAAGATAAATATTGTGTTTTTTTGTGATTAATGTGTTTATTATTTTTGCTTGATCCTTACCAATGAAATTGTAGCTATCACTGACCTAAAGATTGGTGTAAAGTGAGATAAGAGAAAAATTTGAAGTATTGATAGTATATCAATTCATCCCCCCCTTGAGTATACTAATTTTTTAGTAGGAAGAGCAACTAGCATCAAAGCCTACATACTCTAAAGTAAAGAGTTTAACAACTTGAGGAAAGGATTAAGATGTTTAAAAGAGAAGCACAATTTTTTTATAAGGAAAACTATAGCTCATGGTATAGAAAGATATAGCTACACCGAAGAACTCTTGGTGATTCTTACTGGACCCATGTGGAGGTCAAATATGTGGAACCTACTAGCCAACTTAGTCCAAACTAGAAAAAGGATAAAGAATCTCATACAATCAAAATGGATGCTCTAGCCAAAACTCTATCCTAATCTAAGTACAAAGATGTAGAAGATCCAAAAACAATATATGATATGTGGGAAAAGCTCAAAATTGTCTATGGGGGTGATACACATGCACAAATGGCCAAAGCTAAAAGCATGAGAGGAAAGTTTGATGACTTGAGGATATGAGGAGGGGATATCAAGGCCTATGCCAAGTGGGTTAAAGATGTGATACTAGCCATTAGAGTGGCTAGATGCACACTAAAAGAATATGAATGTGTAAGAAAGATACTGAGAACATTTCTACCTAAATATGGTATATGGGTGTCACCCATTCAAGAGCTTATAAAAATAGACAAATTAGATGTGTCTTTTGATTCCTTAGTAGGAAAGCTCATCATATTTGAGCTAAGAAACTATGAAAATAGTCAACCCAAGGTTGAAACTACATTCAAGGCCTTAGTTGCACCCATTTCATGTTGAAGAGGCAAGAATGCGACAAGGACATGTAGATACATAAGAGATCTCAAAATCCCTATTATGAAGAAGAAAAACAAGAAGAGCTAGAAAATATGTTTGTAAAGACAATGATCATAGGAAAAGAGAAGTATAAAGGTAAGACTCCATTCAAAGGATTCAATTGAAAAAATGTAGGACAACATACTACTAGATTTCAAGAGGATCTGAAGAAGACTAGAAAAATATAGAAAAACTCTAAAGGAAAGGAAAAGAAGGGATGCTACATTTCTAAGGAGGGTGTAAATGATGAAGACTCAACCAATAATGAAAATGAGGATGAAATATACTTTGTTTCTAACATAGAAGAAAGAGTAGCCACAAGAACTAAATAATTGATAGAGGTTGCTCACACCACATGTCTGTTGATAGGAGAAAGTGTTGGAAATACAAATGGGAAATGTATACCTTTGAGGGGGGGGGGGAATTAGAAGTACTGATCTCTAACCAATAAAATTTTAAATTTTAAATTAGTGCATGCATAAATATATTGAAATAACATATAAAGTAAATGCATCCACGTAAACACTTGACACCATATATGATTACCCAGAAAACCTCCAATGAGAAGGTGAAACTAGGATGGGGATGACACCCACAATTCTTCACTACCACAACAATAAAGTTTACCTATTAAGGTTACAAAATTTGACCATTCTCATGATATGTCATGTGAAAGGCCTACCTTATTAAAGGCTTACAAAGTATTGTTAGATCCCACCTTGTTAAAGGATTTTAACACTCTGTTAAAAGTGTGCCTAGCTAAAGGACTTTAGAACACTCACTTGGAATGTTACCCTATTAAAGGATTTCATAATGACTATTAAGTCAACCATAATACAAAGGATTTCATCCTATTGATACAGTTGTTAGAAAGTATAGTAGAATGTTTCATTTGATACACTTACAATCTGATATTGCTAATTTCAGATCTCAATTCAATCCATCTTGATCCTTTCTAATCTGATATGAAATTGTTGCATCCTTGATCCTCTATTCTAATAACTTATTCTACAATTTTTTCCTTCTTCTAGGTCACCTTGAATGTATACTAATCAATTCACCCCTTTTCACTTCCTTCAAATCTTCACTAGCATCACATTCTTGCATGCATTCTCTAATGCTCTCTCTCTCATGCTGAATTATGGGGCTTCGTCTCCCTTTTAAAAGAATTTGGTGGCTTAGTGTTAGGTATGAATCTATTATTCAGATTAATCTATTTTTCCCACTTAATTCCTTCCATTTTTTTGACTGGTTGCATGTTGATCACATAGGGAATCCAAATAGATTCGATCTTATCTTCAAAGCTTCGAGATCTATCCATATGTTGGCTAAAAAAAGGTTTACATAGTTGTTTGTGCTATCACAAACAACCAAGTCAATTTTGTGTTACTTGACACTTATTAATACTGATGCTTGGCACATACTATAATTCTATCCGGCTCAACACTTGAACTTGTTTGACGTCTACTGTTCACATGTACTTGAACTACAAAACATTTACTATTTACTTGACACTTGATTTACTTGGCACATGAGTGACTTGACACTCATTGAAACTTGACATCTATACACAATATACTCATCATATGTTACTAGCTCAGCATGAACTCAGTAAAAAGCTTAAGTGTGTTGACACTCAATTGTCAAAACCAATTTGAGATCAACAATTTCCCCCTTTGACATGAGTGGAAAAAACACTTAACTATACATGATGAATATAATTTCCTTGAGTATAATATACATCCAATTTGACATATATACAAAACTTCAAATTTGTTCAAAATTTTGTAATGAACTATATACCTCAAAATGTTTGTGACTCCCCCTAAGTTATCCAGAATCTCTCTAAGTAGATTTTCCTCTTGCTAATCTACTCTTTGTCTAATATGTTCTGATATGCCCTGTTTCTACTTTCTTTCTATTTACTCCCCCTTTTACATGTCTCCCCCTTGCATATATCTCTCCCTTAATATTTCTCCCCCCTTTTTGACATTGATGTCAAAGAGTCTATACACTAAGTGCTTATTTATCCAAGAAGTTCTTATTTACTTTCATTATAATCTTGAGAGAAGCATCCTAATTTCTATTGCAACATCTAGTGATTTGACTTGGATGGTTGTCTCTACTGCAAGGTGAACTAAACCATCTAATGTTGAAATATTAGGATCTTTCTTGAGTACTATTTCAGCATAGGCTAGTTCTTTTTGTATTATCTCCATGTGAGGGGTTAGGGAGGCTTGAATCTGGACTAGCTTGGCTCTCGTATTAGCCTCTTTTGTTGTTAATACAACTAGTTCCTTTTGTGTGTGAAACATGGAATGAAAGTGATTCTCACTTTGAGCTAGATTTTGTGGTAATTGCATATCAGATATTTTCAAGTTTCTCTCAAAACTCATAATCCTTTGGCTCATTTCTTATGTGAAGAGTGTGGGGTCACACAATTTGGTGTATAGTGAGAATATATTCTCAAGTACCTTCTTCACTTTTTCTATCTTTGTAGCCAATTACACTTTGATAGTGTTATTCCACTAGATATATTCTCATTTACTTTTCCTTGAAACTTCTTTTTATACCATTCCATGAGTTTTGTATTGGTTTCCTGGTCTTCATTTGTCACCTGTTCAACAATTTCTAACAATTATTTCAATATTGGCTTGGTTTCATTAAGTGTTTGCAAGTTGAATGCATCCAAAAATATGTCTTTGATCTCATGTAGTGCTTTCCTTTGCTTATACTCCTATTTGAGTATTTCTTAGTTCTTCTTCTTTTCTAATGCCTCTTGCATCTCATTGATCTATTCAAGGTTCATGGTTACATACTTATATTTTGGTATAACTATTTCCTCATCTAATGTTGGGTCTCCATAGTGAAGCACCCTTCTAACCTTTGTGGAGCACTGAAATTTGACGTGGCATTGCATCAATGCTCAGCTTTTAAAGGACTTTGGTAGGAGTGTTAGTTGTTGGTAAACTAGTCAATGTTTGAATGGATTCCTTCTCCTTTTCCTTTGGAATTTCCTTGTCTTCTTCTAACCTTCCTTGATCAATCACAATTAGTTGTGGTGCACCTTGTGTTTGTGTCGTAGGTATAGATACCTATGTTTGTCCTATTTTTTCCTTTATGGGCTCCTCTGTAGTCTTAGTCTATTGTTCAATCATAAAAAATTTGGCTATGTTGTCAACCTTTCCTGATGTCTCCTCTAATATTTGCACTGGAGGTTGACCATTAGTAGCTATAGGGATGGTAGAAGGTGATTATTGTGAATTCACCTTATCCATGGTTATGTCAGCTACTACTTTATATAATGCATCAACACTGACCAACACTGGATTATCACACAATTTTTCTTGTAATGTGGATTGGTCAAGGATCTTATTTAGAACCTCTATAGTTAATGGATTGATGTTCTGAGCTAAACTGTTAGGAACATCTTTTATTTTTATTGTCTTTGTATGTATGTTTGTGTCATGTGGAGGGCTTAATAGTGGCAACTATGTGTCTTGCACAGTTTGATCTATTTTTTTCTCCTCAACTATTTCCATTTCATCTCCTTTTTGTGGTGTCTCCTCCACTATGTCATCTTCCTTTTCTTTCTCAATTTCACCTTCCTTGTCATTCTCCTCATCTTCTCCATTGTTTCTTCCCTTAAATCAATATTCTTCACCTTCCTTGATCGTAGTCAAGCCATATATCAACTTCCACATTTGAGTGGACTTCTTTACAACATATTCAATCTTATTTTGAAGAATGCTAAAGGCTTTATACTTGGGTACAAATTTTCTAACATGTTTTTTATTTTTCTTGGTTATTTTCCCTTTTGACAATTCTAACATCACTTATGCCAATGTAGACTCGCTTATTTCCTTCTCCATGTTTAGGCAATAGTGCCATTTATTCTCAACAATTGAATATAAATCTTTGTGTACTGTAATGCCAAATTCAAGAGGGGTATTCTTGAATTTTTCCATCATGGCATACACTGATTCCTCAACCTTATTTTGATCTTCTCTACTTAATTTATTAAAGTCAATATTTTTCAAACTAGTTAAGTCTACATTATCCCTAAAATTATCACAAATGTTTTCAATATTAGACTTGGGAGCATGACTTACCACTTTGAACTGACTTGTGTCTTCTAACTTGGTCCTTTCATCATCAGATTTAGGTTTTGCAAAATATTTTCTCCTTAATTTCTTATGTACTAGACCTTTTTGTTTAGTATCTTTCTTCGTCTCTTTTATTTTCTCCTTAGCCTTTTGAGTGGTGGCCCTTGTGGTTGCTCTTGTGGCTAGAGCAGTAGGCTTTGCAGGGCTTGGTTTTGCAATTTTCTTACCCTTTGGCTGAACTGCAAGCTATGTCTTAGCCTTTCTCTTCTTTGTTTCTTATTTTTTTGGTGCTTCCTTGGCTTGTTCCTCCTTGGTGCCTTCTTATTCTTCATCTTCACCCATACCTTGGGTTAGGGCAAAAGGATCTTGACCTTGCTCTTGTTCTTCCTCTTCTTCTTCTTCATCATCATCTTTAGCTCCCAAACCAAATTTGGCTTTTAGCTTCTTACCATTTTATCCTTTTTCTTTAGAGTTGAGGCAATTTTCAACTCCATTTCAACCTTGGATTTGACAAAATCAAAGTTACCAAAGATTTTTGCTAACTTGTCAACTTCCTCTACAAGTAGTGCAGTGATGCCAGCTGGTGCCTCATCTATGTTGATTTCATAACCCAAAGGCCTTAGCCATCTCACTCTGGGTACTATAGCCTAGATAAAGGTACAATCAATTTCCACCAAGAAACATATGCCATTGTAGTACTTCTCCACCAAAGAAACATGAATTCTCTACCTCTATTTCATTGGTTGCTTGAAATCCGCAAAATAACTAGTCATCAAAAACTCAAAATTGTCTCCCATTTTTTCAATATATTCAGTTATTTGTACTACCATAGACCTATTGGTCTTCCATCCTACCTTACCAAAAGAGGGGAGCTCATTTTGAACATAAAATAATATGCATATCAATATGGAACCAAACTTGCATTGAGCACTTTTAGATCTCCTTATTGCTCCTAAGCTTTCAATGATTTGCTACAACTATAGCTCTGCCAGATCATAAGTATGATCTTTCTACACAATCTTGTATCCTACATCAATTGCAATACATGACACACTATTCACTCAGCTTGAGTAATAGAATTTGTGAGATATGACCATCACTACAAATTCAAGAAGTGGATCCTTGATAGTATCTATTGTCATTCCTTTCTTGTTCCACTTTGCCCTTGTATTTTTCTCATTTGCTTCTTTTGAGTCACTCCTTAGGATCTTGGGCTATTCTAGGGTTGGATATCCTATATCCTATAATCATTTTTAATAGTTTGATATGTCCTCCTTCTAGCCATAGGTATCCATCATGGATTTTGCACAAAAAAATTCTTATCCATTCCATTTTGAAGATAGTGGGGAAATCTAGGGCACAAATTAGTCCCTTTCTTTCTATGATTTGGATTTTTTTCTTTTAACACTCCATTTTCACATAGTTCATCATATGTCTCACAAATTTCCATGTCTCCAATTCGTCCAACCTTGCAATTACAACATTTCCTTACATCTTGAACCATAAAGACCTTGGGTAGAATGACTAATAATGTAACGTTTGGGTCATTTTTGTATTGAACCTTTGGAATAGACCTAAAGTCTGGCTGTTTTACCTCATTACTAACCAACTATACTTCAAATGATTCCTTATTCTTAGGATTCCTAGAGCTAGAGGCCATTTTGCAAACTAGGGTTTCAACAAATATAAAACTACATAACTGCGTAAATCGACATGTGAAGAATACCTTTAGATCGATGGAATGATGCTTGATCATTGCTAGAATTTGTGCAAATGCTTTGTTCTTGCTTGAAAATCCCTTCTTTTCTCTACTTGCTCTTTCTATGTGTTTGAAATGACAAAAAATGAGTGAAAATCTACCTTGTACCCTTTCAAAACTTCACATTTAATGCATGGTGCTTATACAATTGTAAACTTGACTTATATGCAATTTCTATTTCACTCATTATCCATTGATTTTCCCATCACTCGGTAGCTATTAGAATTACCCTTACTTAGCTCCAATAGGAATTTCCTTCACTCAGTGGCTTCTACTAACTTAGTTTCAACTGAATTTGGTTGACAACTCGGCACACACTAGAATTTTACTCAGCAATTGAAGAGAACTTTTCACACTCAGTATTATTATGAAAACTTAAAGTTTGACCTTTGGTTTTTCCTTGTTGAATTGCATCTATTTTTATATTGATTTGTCCTTTTCAGCACTAAATTTATCTTGGAACTTATGTATGATGACAAATTTAAATATCAGTCCCACATACCTCTTTTTTTGTTAGTTTAATGAGATGTGTTCACTTGAACTTTCAGTTGAAGTTAGGTCAAATTTCATTTATATGTTAGGTGCCCTAAAACCCATAGGCACATTTTAATGCAGTTCACTAAAGAAATACATGGTGATTTTAATGCAGTTCAGTGAAGAGATACCTTGTTAAATAATTCTACCATCTTCAAAACCATATGTGTAGATATAAACATTAAGTACAACATGTCCAATATTTTTGTAGATATACACATTAATTACACCAATTTTTTCTTTCAAAACCATATGTGTAGCTATAAACATTAAGTACAACATGTCCAATATTTTTGTAGATATACACATTAATTACACCAAAATGTTCCTTTCAAAACCATATGTGTAGATATAAACATTAAGTACAACATGTCCAATATTTTTGTAGATATACACATTAATTACACCAAAATGTTCCTTTCAAAACCATATGTGTAGACATAAACATTAAGTACAACATGTCCAATATTTTTGTAGACATACACATTAATTACACCAAATTTTTCTTTCAAAACCATATGTGCAATTATAAACATTAAGAACAATATGTCCAATATTTTTGAAGATATACACATTAATTACACCAAATTTTCTTTTAAAACCATATGCGTAGATATAAACATTAAGTACAACCAACTCAATAAAGATACAAGAATAAATTATTCATGTGAAGAAGGATCATGTGAGATAATATAATGGAATTTGATCAAAATAAGGAGACAATCTCTTGAATGTTGTCTAACTTTCGAAGAGAAGGTGATGAAAAATGTTATTGTCCTTGCAAGAGTTGTAATGACTTGAAGACAAGAAGAATAAAATTCAAAATAAGTAAGAGACATTATAGGAAGAATGGTCACACTAAAGGGGAGTTTGATTATCATCCATTGGTAAGTTGTTTGTTATATTATTTTCATAATTAATATACACATGAATCGTGAAATGGGGGTTTGATTATCATCATTTTTACATAGGTCAATCTTCCCAGGGTAGTATGTGATATGGACCACCACATCTCGAAGGAACATGGAGGTGTGAATATGGAGGAACATGGAAGTGTGAATATGGAGGAAACAAAGGTGTAAGTGTTGAAGAAGAAGATCATGATCCCATGGAAGATGGCGATCATGTGCCAGAAACCACATTTGAAGATGATGGTACAAATACATTGATCCATGACACATTTGGTACTAGTGTTGGTGCTAATGCTAATGATGATGATTATGATAAGGATGGCATTGAGGTTGTCCATGATATACCTCTACTTGAGAAGGAAAACATGACCCTTTACAAAGGATCCCAATCAACTCTTCTCTCTATTGTATGGTTGTTAATGAATTTAAAGGTTATGAATGATTTATCTAGCATAACAATGTCACATATGCTAAGATTTGTCATTAAAAGGTGAAATATTTACCCTTAAGATCATTCATACTAATGACTTATATTTTTTGGTGTAGATTGATAGGTGACTATTTGTTACCACCATCAAATGTTCTCCTTTGCTCATACTGAGAATCATGTGACACTATGAAACAAAATTGAATGGAGTATCAAGAAATAGATGCTTGTCCTAAAGATCATGTTATTTATCATAAAGAATACAAAAATGCAACGTAATTCCCTGAATGCCATATGAGTAGATATCAAGATGATCAAGTGACAGAAAAGGTGTCTTACAAGGTTCCTTGTTACATCCCCATTATTCCACATCTTAAACAATTATTTAGGTTTAGTAGCTTGAGACAATTTATGGATTACTATGTACACAATATAAGTCAAGATGAAATTATTTGAATGCCTACAAATGGTTCATCATTTATGGAAATAGAAGAAAAGTGGCCGCACTCTAAAGAATAACCTCAAAAGCTCAAGCTTTCTCTAACAACTGATGATGTTAATCCATTTGGAGATATGAGATTTATTTACTTGGTATGGCCTATTTTTTTTATCAACAATAACCTTCCTCCATGGATGTTAATAATGAGGGATCAAGGAAGTTCGAGTTTCAAAGTATGGTGGGTTCTCCAAAGTAGTCATAGTAGGAGGTGGAGATGGGGGATTTCAGTTAGGGAGGTTGGGTGAGGCAAGGATGAAAAACAAAGAGTGTTTGTTGTATGTCAAGTGAATTAGTGTATCAGCCTAAGCTCCAAATATTGGTTTGTGAGGGTGAGTTAATTCAAGTAGGGTTACTTCAAGCACATCCTAGGGGTTCAAGAGTCAGTGTGGAAAAATATCCTTTTTCAGCATTGTTTTTGTTGTTAGGGCATGTAGTACAATAGGTGTTGTAGGAGGAATTGGGTGGCAATCCTATGATGTGAGTGAAAATTAGTCCTCCTGGGGTGACAAAAAGCATGCCAAAAGCATCAACAAATGTACAAGAGATGGACTCTCCTGAGAAGACTATAGGAAAAGTGTAGAGAGAAATGAAGGATATCATTGTGGGTAATGTGACAAGTGCAACGAGTCAATTGATTAGCCTTAGAATCTTGATACAAAGGTAAACAAGTGAGACAAATGGGTGTATTGGGTGTGGTGGAGCCACACCTAGAGGTAGAGGGTGGGGCACAAGCGACAAGTGAAGTGGATGAATTGCAAAAAATGTTGGTCATAGAGAGAGTTCAAGTAGAAAATATAGAACAAGAAGTTATGTTTTTTGGGTTTGATGAATAAAGCTCGTGAGGATGGAGCATAATCAAAAGCCAGATGGCTCCAAGTGGTGGTGAATACTGAATGGGCATGAGTGTGATTGTTGGAAGCTAAGATGTAGGTGGAACAGTCATAAGCAAAGGGAAATGATGTGGGTATCTAAGCTGAATGAGCATGGACACAAAGGTTACAAGATTAACTAAGGATGGCACAAGTGGGTTTGGAAAGTGTGTAGAATGAACTGGTGTTATTGTAGGCGCAATCAGAATCTTTTAAGGATGTAGTGTCAAAAATAAACACCATGTCATTGCAGCTACAAGAGTGCTTTGTGGATAGTGAGGTAAAGGTGAGGTAGTTGTAGTAGTGGTTGAGTGAGACAAAAGTAGATGTGGAGCGCTAGAGAATCGAGATTGATCAGATGCAATAGGAGTAGGGTGTGGCTCAATGAGTGATCACTATATTGGGTATTAACAAGTTGGTAGACAATGTGTTCATGGATATGCAAAGGACTACGAAATTATAGTAGGAAGCCACCTATTATATGGGCTATATTATCAATCAATCCCATTGGAGCATTGATGGGAGACCCAGTTCATGGATATACAATTTATACAATTGTTCAGTGCTCAACTATGTAGTGGGAGGTTCCTAATACCAATGGATGTTGTTTGGGTGCAAGGGGGATCCACGCTAGGAGCTTTATCTTTTAGGACTATAGTGAGGGAAATGCCCCCAATAGAAAATCCTAACATGTCACCTCCTTAAGGGAGCCCAGAATAAGTGATCTACTAGATGTTTCTTTAGGTGTAATTGTGCCTTTGTTGTCGTAATAGAATAAAAAGTGTGTTGTTTATGGCAAAAAAGGGTGACTAGCACTCATGCTATGTCTTATTAATTGAAAGTTTATGATTATTATTGTCATTTTTGTTTGATATTTTTGCATTGAAATGGATTGGATATTTTTAGTATTTTTTAGTCTTTTTGGATGTTTTTGGTATTTTTGAAACTATTATGGATTTTTTGGTATTTTTGAAATTGTGGAAGGTTATTGAACTCCACAAAAAGAGTGAGAAATGGGACATTTAGAGGAGGATTAACCTTCACTTATGTGTGATAATCAAATGCTAAGGTGGGCTCCCAATGAAAGATGAATATAGACTTGTGTGAAAATTTAACTAAAGTGTATGAGGTGGAAAAACCAGGAAGTGCTAAACCACGAATTGTAGTCGAAACTTGGAGTGTAAAATTCTATGTATATTGATAGCCTTTATAGACAAGTTAGGGCCAAAGTCAGGATTTTCTCTAGATGTGCATCGAGATAGATATTTATGGGGCCATTAAAAAGGTCTGTGGGCGTAATGAGGTACTTTAGGGCCCAAAAAAGGTGTTAGAAGGCCTGAAAAGGCACTATGAGGCCTTGAAAAAGATCTCACTAAGCAGGCCTAGAAAAAGGCATTTAAGGCTTGAAAAAGGTGAAAGGGGACCTAAAAAGGATGTTTGGGCCTCTATAAGGTGGGGGAGGTTGTTGTGGTCTTGAAAATGCTTACTTATTTTTTCCACCTTTGGTTCCAAGGGTTAAGAGTTCAAGTGGTGTGGCATTCCATCTCATGTATTATTTCTTATGATTGTGAAGTAAGCTAGACTGATAGAGTGCTAGCAGCATTGCTAGTGCAGATTAGAATGGTGGCTTAACTAGATGGTGATGAAAGAGTGCAATAGATATCCATGGCAATCTAAGTGATGCCATGATTACCAACATGTCCCTAAATCATAGAGATGAGAAATGAGATCACAAGGATGTTTCAGGATAGCATTGATATATTTTTTGAATGGTGCTAGATCAATTGTGGTCTTTGTAACATAAATAAGTTTGAAAAACTTCTTTTGATATTATTATGAGAGGAACCAAGGAAAATTTCTTCAGCTATCCATGTTGTGCCAAATTTTTCCAACCCCCCATATATGTGTGAAGACATAACAACACTACTTCTTAATTAATTTATGCACTTGTTTGTTGTCTTTGTTGGAAGTAATAGGGCAAGGATAATGTCATAAAATATTTAAATATTTTTCAATGTAGGGGGGCTCACCATTGATTTCATATAAAATCAGTTGAGGTATATAAACCTATCTTGAAGGAGCAAAATTATAGACATACACCAGCTCGACATGAAATCAATGGATCATTAGATTGAAAAAATACAAAAATAATTCATGTCAAATTAAATATAATATTTGTGTCATGTTTTATATCTCTTATTTGATTTTTTTGATTTGTTTGTGATATTTTTGATGCATTTATGTTCATTTTTAATGATTTTTATGGTTTTTTTAGTTTTTTATTACTATTTATTATTATTTTTTTACTATTTTTTGACTATTTTAAAAAACTTTTTATTGTTTTTGATAGTTTTTTATATGTATTGATTGTCTTTGATTATTTTTTACATTTTTAGACTATTTTGATGATTTTTTATCTAGTAGTAGTAAAAGGAGGAAGGAAGTGAGATTTTTTAGAATATGGAGATCACCGAGGTAGGCAAGAAGGCTAAAAGGGATGTTTCAGAGCACATAATGAGTTAAGGAGACCAAAAGCAGGCTTTGGGGAACATGTTTTCATTAATGAAGGCTAAAAGGGGGCTCTTAGGGATATAGTTGGAATTATGGAGGCTAGTTGGATTTTTGGATTTTTGGTAGTGATAGATACAAATGGAGTTTATGGAGGCTAAAATGGATATTTGGATTTTTGGTAGTGATACATATTTGAGATGTGTATTATTGTTCCTATAATTCATGCCTGTGATATCATAAAACATAATCAAACTCCATGTTTCCTCTAACTTGTTCACCTTCCATTTATTTATGTTTGTTGGTTGTCTCTACTATGAATTATTTCTAATGATGAGAAACCACCGAACTGTAACCCACAAGTGTTTCTCAATTGGGTATGTGTAAAATTGACTCAAATGTGGCATCAACTATCCCTCTTGTTCGGTGTCCTATTAATTGTGTTAGGTAATGCTAAGATATGCAATGGAAAGGCTACAAATAAGAAAAATTGGTGTGGATAGTTTTGTTGTATCCATGTCCTAATGTATTTTCACATTGAAGGACGTGTGTTGTTAGGGAAGCCTAAAGGTGGTATCTCTCGCTCCTTTTACACCAAATTCCTTTGTTTGTTTGTTTTTTTGGTTAATGTTTTATGGTTGTTTTTTATATTTTCAGATATGAGGTGGTTCCTTGTGGCTTTAGATGTAGAACCTTTTAAGATGGGTGATGGTAATGGGTTCTGCTAGTTCTTCTCCATCACAATCAAAAAGTTTGTATATACCTATCCTAAAAGATTCTATGATGATATAAGGGCCAATCTAATTGGCTTCCCATTTTCCTTTTTTTTCTCGATTTGCCTAGTTTTTAGGGTTTTCATGAAGGACTAAGTCTCCTATTTGGAAAACACGAGGCTCCACCTTCTTGTTATACTGTTCGGATAGCCTATTCTGATACACTTTGAGTTGTTCATGGGTTGTGCAATGATGTTCCTCTAGGAATTCCAATTGTTCTAAATGGACCACTCTATATACCTCATCTTTCTTAACATCACATAAGGTGACTCTCAAAGATGGGATTTCAACCTCTAGGGGAAGAATTGCTTCACTTTCATAGACCAAAGAGAAAGGGGTTTCACCCAAAGGCATTCAAACACATGTTCTATAGGCCCAAAGTGAAGGATTCAGTTGTAGATGCTAGTCCTAACCAATGTCATTAATAGTTCTTTTGATGATGGTGATGATTTTTTGTTGGTGGTCTCTTCTTGGCCATTTCTTTGGAGATAATAGATTTATGAGGAATGGTGAATGATGTGGACCTTTTCACACAAGTCATCAACTATTTGGTTTTTGAAATACAAGACATTATTTGTTAGAATATCATGAGGTATGTTAAACCAACATATTACGTGATTAAGGATAAACAAAGAGATTTTTTTTCGATGGCATTTGTGAGTGCTATTGCTTCAACCCATTTGGTAAAATATTATGTTAATGGGATAATCCACTTGTGTCCATTAGAGGAATGTGGGTTGATGACACCTATCAAGTCAAAACCCCACTGATAAAAAGGCCATGGTGTGGCTAAGTGGTTGAGTTCTTGAGCTAGTGCATGAAATATATTACCATGGACCTAACATTTCTTAAAAGCTTTGACATAGTTGATAGAATCCTTTTCCATGGTCAGCTAGAAATAGCCCATTCCAAGGAGATTTTTTGGCTGGGTGAATCCATTGGAATGTGACTCACAAACACCAGTATGAACCTCTTGTAGAGAAACCCTAGACTTGTAAGTTTCTAGACACCTAAATAAAGTGCCATCTAGACCTTTCCTATACAATGTATCAGCTACCAATGTGTAACATGAGGTTTGTCAGATAAATTTTTACTTTTGGTTTTGTGATAGGTTAGAAGGCATAATGTTATTGCATAAGTAGGCAAAAATGGAGAAATACCAAGGGGAGTTAGGAGTGTCTAAGAGGAAAACAACGTGGGATTCTCGTTGAGAAAATATAGGTTCAACCACCTCCTCTACTAAGAACTCGTATCGTTCTTGTTGGTTTGATAGCTAGAGTAAGGAGGCCAAAGTAGTGATAGCATCGACCACCCTATTCTTGTCTCTAGGAATTTGCTCAAATATTATCTAAACAAAGAATGCTTTGAGAGTATCAAAGAAATGTTTGTAAGGTAGAAATTTTTCATCTTTGGTTTGATATGTGTCATTCACCTAATTGATGACTACCATGGAATCTCCATAGACCTCTATTTCCATCAATTACCATTCTAAGGCTAATTTAATACCAAGAAATAAGGCTTTATATTCTTCCATATTATTAGTGCATGGGAACAATATTTTGTATGACTTTGGTATGGTCATGCCTAAAGGTGTGATGAATAAAGTCCTTGTACCTAAACCATGATGTGTACATGATCCATCAAAATAAAACTTCAATGTAACTAAATCTATCTAATAGATGTGTGTATCCATAAAATCTACTAAGATGAGATTTGAGCTTTCTAGGGTTGCCTCATCCAACTGATCTATAATGGCTTGTCATTTTATGGCTTTTCTATCAACATACTCTATGTCAAACTCACTTAGAATCATCACCTACTTAGCTATCCTTCCTATTAACATTTCTTTTCTAAGAAGATACTTGAGAGGATCAATTTTGGCTAGGTTTTTCCTTGTTTGTTAGGAGGTAGTGGCATAATTTTTGGAAAGAAAACACTACTGCTAGATATGCCTTCTTAATGAAAGTGTAGTTGATCTCATACTTAACCAATATTCAACTAATGTAGTAGATGGATCATTCCTTTCCTTGGTCATTTTCTTGTGCCAAGAGGGATCCTATTGATTTTTCTATCGAGGAGATATACAAAAATAAAGGTTTGTGTGGCATATGAGGCTCCAAGATAGGTGGATTCATTAGATAATTCTTGATAATCTCAAAAGTTGTTTGATACTGATTATCCCACTTGAAAACTATGTCTTTGTGAAGAAGGTGAGTAGAACGCACTCATTTCTTGGCCAACAGAGATATGAATATTTGGATAGACTAAAGTGTCCCTTGGAGAGAATGTAGCTGGCTCAAGTTCTTGGGAGGTTTCATGTTGACAATAACTTGTACTTTTTTGGGATCTACCTTTATCCCTTTGGCAAAGACAATATAGCCTAGGATCTTTCCAAATTGCACCTTGAAAGCACACTTCTTAGGATTTAGCTTAACTTTGAAGCTTCTAGACATGTGAATATCTTGTTTAGAATTGGAAGATGGTATTCATGGGTATGAAAATTTTCTAGAAGGTAATCTACATAATCTTTCATAAATTTGTGCATCATGTCATAAAATGTTTTGGTCATAGCTCATTGATATGTCGCACCTATGTTCTTGAGACCGAAGGGCATGATGTTCTAACAAGATGTCCTCCTTGCAAAAGTGAAGGTTGTTTTCTCTTGGTCTTTAGTTGCTATTTGGATTTGGTTATAACTAGAGAAGTCATCAATAAGAGATAAAATCGAGTGTCCTATGGTTAGGTCTACAATAACATCAATTCTTGTTAAGGGAAAGTCATCTTTGAGATATGCCTTGTTGACATCATGGAAATCAATGCTGATCTGTATACTTCCATCCTTCTTTGAAATAGGCACAATGTTTGAGCTCCATGAAGCATATGCCAATGGCCTGATGAAATTGGTATGAAGTAACTTTTCCAACTTTGCTTTGACTAGAAGTGCTATATGTAGATGCATTTTTCTAAGCTTTTGCTTGACTGGTTTATCCTTTGGAGAAATATTAAGGTGATGAAGAATCAAATTAGGGTCTAAATCTGGCATGTCTTCATAGGACCATGCAAAATTAATTTTCCTTTTCTTGAAGAAATGAATGAATTCAATTCTTGCATCTAAAGATAATGACTGTGCTAGGCGAATGATTCTGGGTTATGCTTCTATGCTAGTGTTGACTTTCTCTATGGGCTCAGTTAAAATAAATGATCGCTATTTTGAATATTTGGGTAGAACATCGATTATCTCATCATTGGGTGCCACAATTGGGTTTTCACCCTTAGATACATCACTTCTATTTTTTTCTATTTTTTTTATCCAGTCCTACCACAACATGGTCTGGGTTGCTAGATTTGTGAGGTATTAGATCTCTATTCTTGTGACTAAGATGATTGATATTGGAACCATTCATAGGTGATTCCTTTGGTTCTAGACTTGGAGCATACACAAATTTCATGGTCAATGTCGAAGTTGGGAATGTTATGAGGCTCAACTTTATCTTAATTAATAAGCTTAGGATGGACCAAGGATAATGAATCAAGGTATGGTTATGGTTTAGTTGGGTTGAAAGAAATGACCTTGCTTGATGACTCATACATCATATTTGGTACATCTATAACATGTACTTCTTCTAAGTTATCAAGGAAACTAAATTCTTCGAGTTGCTCATTATCCTCATTTTGGATTTTCATTGGGAAGAAATCTAGAAATAGGGTCTAGAATTGGAATTCTTCATTAGGTTCATGATCATGCTATGATGTGAGATCAGGTGTTTATTCTATATCTGCTTCTAAATCATTCTAGCATGAATTGACTCTGCATAGTGAAAGGGAGTCTGAGCTAGAAACAAATTCTTAAGTTATGGTAGTGTTCCATGTAGAAATGTGCATTACATCACATTCTTTATCATAAGTAGATTCCTCAAATAGTGAATCAAATTCCCATTTGGTAGATTCATCATCGTCTCTATCATTAATGGCATCCATGAATTTTTATTCTACAACATGTAGATCATGGATAGATAGGTTTACATTCCTTAGATGGGATGTGCTCTGATCTATGATGTCCTTCTCTTTTGGTACCCAAAAAAAAGTGGATGAGGAGGAAGCTTAGTATCTAGGTTGTGACTTATCAAGGTTTGGTGGCTAAGGATAAGGTGGAAAACCTTCAATTTCTTGTTTTGAATAGCCTACTCCTATCTTTAGTTTGTTGGGTTTGAATTATGCTGCTAGTGGCTCAACAATACCTTTGTCTCTTCTCAAAGGGCCTTCTCCCAAATAACCTATTTTGTTCCTTAGGTCATAACCCTTTCCAAAAAGGTGAGGATAAATGTAAAGATTTTGTATCCTCTTTTTTTCCTCTTCTTTGATGTTTAGAGATATATCACTTCCTTTAACAAAACTTTTATTGTAGGGTCTAGGAAGAGTGGTTGAAGTTGGTCTACCATGAGATTTAGGAGATAGTGGTGGATCAAAAAAAGAAATTGAATATTTACCTACCCTTTTTTGTTGTATTTTGTAGTTTATTTTAAATTATTTCATTAAACAATTCATTTCTTTATAATGTTTTTGTATGGATAATGTTTTTGTATGGAGTCTCCTAGTAGTAGTGGTGATGAGGTAGAAGAATTAGAACAATCCACTTTCTCATTTCCTTTATTCATTGTGGAAAAGTGGTTGTTGTCTCAAGGATGGTGGAGTTTGAAGTTTCTACTAGTATAGATTGGTTGGCATTACTTTTTGGGGTGGTGATTTCTTCCCTATTAAGGAGAACAAGGGAATTATAATATTGCATGTAGTTTTGGTCATCGGGTATGGTTACCTCTTAACCAATATATGGAAATTCCAAACATTGATGATAACTGGAGGGAATCACTTATGTGTCATGGATTCCATGACTTGCCTAATAAGATGGTGTATGTTAGCTTCAGGTCTAGAACTTGACAGATGGTTTCTTTCATGACTGGGCCAACCCTTATTGGTAAAATGACCATACTCTTAGAGGACCTTTCCTCATCATCATAAGCCTTAATTGTAATTTTTTTTTCTTGGGCTCAACAACATCTTTTGTATACCCTAGAGCTTTACTAGGTTTGAAGTGTAGATATTTAGATTGGCCTTGCCATCAACCAAAGCTCTCTTTACTCTATTTTTGTTTATAAAAACTTTAATATGTAATGGGTATTTTTGTGGATGAGTGAAGGACATGTCATTTGGTGGTGAGAAGGGTACAAAATGAGGTTTAACAAGGTTTCTTATGATGTTTTGGAATCTACTAACATCAAGATCATTTGGCACTATGGCTTTGGTTAAGATCTCTTTATGCTTTGGAGATATGGGCAAGAGTTTTTGATAGTTAATTGACCAAGCTATATTTGGATATGGTGGACCTTGTGGTCACTTGTTCTAAACTACTAGTTGCCCTTGGTAGAACCACTTTAGAGGCTTGACCCCAGGTAATGGCACTCAAGGGTTGTTTCTTGTGCTTGTCTTTAACAATGATGACATTAACAATGTTGTCAACTTTCAAGGTCATGTTCATTGTATTATCATAATTGTGGGAATAATTGACCTTGTCATTGGAGAATGTGGCCTAGTTATTTTTGGAAGATTCACCCTTCTCATGGTTCATGAAGGGATTTTTAAAGGTCATATGGTCCTTGTTATTACAAAGATTATGTACTTCAATGGTCTCCTTATTGATAAGTTTTTGAATGGCTCCCTTAAGGGCATAGAAATTTTTGGTGAGATGCCCCCTATTTTGATGGTGGGCACAAAAATGTTTGCTACTCACCATAGAGGTTTAACTTGTGGTTCATAAGGTTTAGCTTCTAGTAATACAATAAGCTCATCTGCTAAGAGCATTTGTAATTCTCTTTCATATGATTCACCTATGGGAGTGTATACTTTAGGTGGGTTAAGAGACTTATATCATTTTTGTCGAGGGGCTTGGTTATATGCCACCTATTTGTTGGGGATATTCTATGCTAGAGTAGTAGTTGTGTTCTTATTAGAAATAATAGTCCACCAAGATAACTAGAGGGGGGGTGAATTAGTTATCCAATAATTAAAACATTTGTCCACCTTAAATAAACTTAACCATTCAACCAAAGTAAATAACAACCATAACAAGATGCACATACACAATTACACTAGATATGTTAATTAGGAAAACCCTTGATCAGAGGAAAAACCCCAATGGGAATGATGCCCACAAGATGATGTACTAATATAAATATTTCTTGTTAGAGGATGGACCTTGTTAGGAGTCTATTACAACATTTAGTACATATGAGTCCCTATTAGGATACTTCAAATCCTTGTTAGAAGATTCCAACCCCATTAGGAGTTGTATAAGATAGAAGGACCCACTATCCAAATAGCTTTTGGAGCAAGACCACTAAACTCACTGTCTAATTGATCTCTCAACTATTCCTTGCAAAATAATTGTCTATAGTGTTCTTTAACTTCTTTACTTTATCCTATCAACTGAATCAATCACTATCAAACCTTGTAGAATAGGTCACGAACCTCAAATCTAAGTATCAAACTTTGGATCACACAATAGAACCTTGATAACAAAGTTTCCTTCACCTTCACTCTACTCTACTTTTTTTTGCATTCTACTCTTCATGCTACTTACAATCATTCACTTGCTTCCATACATGATAAAGGAAATTATCCTTTCTTTATACTGAATCCATACAAAAATTTCCAAGGTTGGTTGTTACACCTTCTCCATTAATTATTATAGGACCATATTAAGAACATGTTACACTTAGTGATAATCATTATCTTTCACCTTGTAACTTGAATAACTTTCCATACATGTAACATTATGATGAGAGATCTTAGCTATGTCATCTCCAGAATGTCTTCTTCACATCTTTAACTTTGACTTCTTAGAACAACAAATTTGCTACAAAATATAACAAGTTTACCAAAACATGCCTCTATAAACTCTATCTCAAAATAATCATCACGAAAACTTTCATAAGTTCTTCTAGAATTAATATCTTATGTTTCCAAGGTTAGCTATATATACTAGATAGTTATTAGTATCTTCCTTTAACCTCTCTTAGTGAAAATGCTCAACTGTGTATCCATACCAACTTGATCTTTCCACTATTCTTCTGTTAGATACCATAGAAAAATGCTATTTTGACATCAATGACAAACATAGTCATGAATGTAACATATCATCATGATAATTATCTAATCATGTTTCTACAATACTCCCCCATATGAATATCATTAGCATTCATGCTTCTGATAGTTTCGACAATATATTGGTCAAGTATGGCCTTTCCTTTGTGTATCTTGGGGAGAAGGGACATCGGTGTTGTTGAATGTTTGATATTTTTTATTTGGGGAGGGATAAAATTGTGATTTAATGATATTTTCTTCTACTACCCCATCATTTACATGCTTTTATTGTTATCTATCCACCATGATTTATGTTTATCATTTGACCGATCAGATTAATTATGTGGTTATAGGGAGTTATTGGAGAAACCTTTGCCATCTTTTGATAGTTTAATAATATCATTTCTTAGTAAGGTTTCTTCAACTTTGGCTACATTTTCCAATGTGTTTTTAAAATCTTTAGGAACTTGGAGTTGTAGCCCATAATTCATAGGTTTGAAGAGGCTATTGATGAAGATATAAGTTTTCTCTTTGTCTAGGATATCTTGATAATATTTGGCAAAGATATTCCTCCATCTTTGTAAGAAAACATTGAAAGACTCCCCTAGGATTTGTTTCATGTTATATAAGTCAATCATAGTGAACTCTCTCTCAATGTTACATGAGTATTGTGCAATAAAGATAGAAGCTAGTTGATTGAATGACTTAATATTGGAGGGAATCTTTGAGAACCACTCAATGGCTTGTCCTCCAAAACTTCTAGGGAATAGATGCATAAGGAATGTCATATCATGCATGAATTTCATACTTAAAGTATCGAATTGGTGAAGGTGATATTGGGAATCACATGTACCAAAATATTATTCATATTTTATTAGTTGATATTATGGGGAAAAGGTGTCAAGATGACACTTCGATCAAAGGGGAGAGGAAATATCCTCTCTAGACTGAATTTGGCTAGTTGGACTTTCCCTTGTTTCATCTTTTCCATTTCCATTTGTAGGTCTTGGAGCTTTTTAGTAACAAACCTCTAAGGACAAATCTTCTTGATCCCTTCTAAGGTTAGATATATCAAAATCTATGAGCAATTTTGCACCTTGTTGTGCCAATGATAACAAGTACCATTTTTTATGCCATTATGATAGTTTCTCTGTTATATCAACAAGTTCTACGTTTTGTTGAAAGTCTTTAATCTTTAAGTCAAGGTTGTTCCCATACCAAATATGGGATGAACCCATTTTGTTAGTGGGTTTTGGATTCTGATGTTCAAATAGGGGTGGTTCTTTGAAAATGGTGGTTGACAAGCAATCAATGGTAATATAGGATTATAGTGCTTGAGGATTGTGTAGGTTTCTTTTTTTTCTTTTCTATTCTAACACTTACTCGTATGGGAAGTCTTTGTGGTTCCTTTTTTTTAGAACATACACTAGTTTTACTCAATGGCATGAGAGGTGAATAAAAACCCTTTAACTCTTTTGTCCTTTCATGTTATGAGGATGGTTTTTGTTTAGACCAAGTTATGATGAAGTATCAAGATATCTTTTGAATACATTCTAGCAATACCAATGGTGGTCAGTTCTAGCTTCATGAGCTCAAGTGATGAAAGGATGTGTGTGTGTGTCCTTTTGTATTTCACTTGATGTATGAGGCTCAGGTGATAATGTTGGTTGGATAAGATACCTACATAGGGTCATTTGAATGACAAGGATGGTGAAAAACTATTTCTTGATCTTAGAGATATTGGTCACTTTTCGAGTTCCTCAAATTTTTAGCGTATTAAAGGAAGAAAAGGGTATCCAAATATTCTTTCAATTTATGGATGTTTTGTGTGCAAATAGCCATTATTTCACAAATTCCCTCAAATACATTGTAGAGGTCTTCAAATGCGTTATTTAATTGATCAGATGCATTTTTTTATGGTATGTTAGGCACTCTTCTACAATGTGAAACTATTTTTATAAATGCATATGCACTACTTTAACACTCAAATGCATTGTTTTATTGTTCAAATATGTTGTTTTATTGTTCAAATATATTGTCTTATTGTTCAAATATGCTAAGTAATCATTCAAATGTGTTATTCTAGGTTGCAAATGCTTTAAAAGAGTAAGGCGATGCATTGTTTCAGGTTATATTTATTTGCAATATCGTTAGTTAGATGTCTAGAGTATTGTTATTTATGGAAACATACATTTAGTATTTTATTTATGTATTTAGAGTTGGAAAATTGTCTAAGTGTTAGACAATTTTTAGTAGTACAAAGATATATGTGATATAAATGAACAAAAAACTTTGAGTTAGCTCATGCACAATTGAGGATAGCTATATTACAATGTCATGATGATGTAAGTCAGTGCACAAGTGTGTATAGATAGTACAATGGAAGGTACAATTTGTTGAGATAATGGGTGTTGCACACATTGCATAATATTGTTATATTTTATTATGTAATGTTGTGCCTAGATGGATGTGCAACATGTAAAGATTCTCATGGAATATTCTTGATGAGTTGTATTGTAACATTGTGAAAATATTTCATGTAATTATTTAATATTGGGGAAAAGAATTAAATGCCCAATATTAAATGTGGGGTCAGTGGGTTAGGTAGCACATGGTTTTAGCACATAGTTTATGTAATACCACTTAGTGGTTTTGTGGGACTTGCTACTATATAAGCAACCACAAGGGTAGTTGTTGGTGTGACAAGGAGAAGATAAAAGGCAAGAGCCAAGCAGGAAAAGGCTTGATAGGTTAGCAAAGGGAGCATTTGTGAAGGTTAGAAGCATGACATGGGATGTGTGGATTCATGCTTGTTTACATAGTTTTCTCAATTGTGGCTATGGCTATGAAGGCTTCCATGGTTGTATTGCAATGGTATTTTTTGCTAAATAATACATGGTGATGGATGCTTTTGGACGCTGGGATTTTTCCCTCAATGAGGGTTTCCCAAGGTATATCTTGTGTCACATTTTATTGGTATGTTTTCTATTCTCTTGCATGTGGATTTTAATTACGTATTTATTTAAGATCTATTATGGGTTATGTGGAAACGGTTATATTCTTTATTACCAAGAAGTTTCCTTACACAATTGATTTACCAATTTAGGTATTTAACATAATAGAATAGAGCATATCAACAATATTAGTTGTATGACTTAAGGAATAATTTTGGTGAAAAATAATTAATATTTCATGATGGGCTCACGTTATAGACATTAATCCATAAGTGATTTTATATCAAGTCAAGCGTGTGAAGACATGAAGGCTGACTGAGAAGAGAATTGTTAATTTGTGAGATATAAGTAAAGATCTTATCTTGTACAAATAATGCATAACATGGTTGACATATGAACTATTGTGAAGATAGTTTGAAAGATATACGAGCTTTATGTGATACAAAATTTGATGTATGATCAAATCAAGTGTGAGTTTGAGT
This sequence comes from Cupressus sempervirens, assembly GCA_028749045.1. NCBI lineage: Eukaryota > Viridiplantae > Streptophyta > Pinopsida > Cupressales > Cupressaceae > Cupressus > Cupressus sempervirens. Next base: position 734,152,107 of record CM053784.1, read on the forward strand.
AGTGAGACGGTATTGTATGTATACCTATACTTGTGAAGAAATTTATTGCTTATTCCATGTTAGGGCAATGGGCTCTTCTTGCATAAATTGTATTTGATCTACCAACTCTTAATAGGGTTGAGGCTTTTAAAATGGCCTAGTCCTCTAACAATGACTTGAGACACTATATGTACTTCATAGACTCCTAACAGGGTCAATATCCTTAACATGATTCTTTTGTTTAGTGAATCATCTAGTGGGTATCATCATCACCAGGGGTTTTCCCTTGGCCAGGGTTTCCCTAGTTAACAAATAATGGTGTTATGATTTCTCATTGTGCATGGTTATATTTAATATTCAACACTTTTGGTTTACTTTCATATACAAGTTATAAATTAATTAACAATTTTTAGTTGTGGAAAAAAGTTTGTAGAATATTGATTCACCCCCCTGCCCCCCCCAACCCTCTTAGTATTATCTATTTCTAACAATTGGTATCAGAGCATAGTTACTCTGAAAAGGCTTAACAACTTGAGTAAGATCCCTATAGATATGGAACACTTGAAGAGAAATCTTGAAGAAGATATTGAACAAATTGATCTTCTTACAAAAGAAAGAGACAACTTGAAAGATAGATATGAAGATGCAAAAGTCTACATTGGTAAATTGAAAGATAAGATAGATTATCTAAAATTTGTTAAGGAATCAAATATGTGAACTAGTAACACTGGTGAAGTAGGAAGTCTAGAGAAATAAAATGAGATCTTGAAGCATGAGTTGAAAATTATGGAACTTAAGTTGAGCCTTAAGAAGAATGACAATAATAATGAATCTAATCTAAAATCTGAGAATACAAACCTTAGATCCCAGTTAAGTCAAGTAACATTTGAATTAGATTCTATTAAGATTGAGCATTCATAATTAGAAAAATGCAATACCGTTATGAAAGGAAAATTGATGCAAGCTAAGGAACAGTTAGAGAAATTTTATTCTAGTAGTGAGAAAATTTCTGAACAAATATTTCACCAAAGACCTTCTTATGATAAGACTGGCTTTGGTTACCTTATTGGAGAGAAATCTACCAAAAAATCTTGTTGTTGAATCCCCTAAAGAATCTGATCTAAGATTGAATCAAGCATTACTACTGAAGTATCTAAAGAGATTGAACTAGTTGATTTGCTTGGGAAACATGATAAGCCTAAGAAAATAGAGAAAGTTGATAAACCTAAGCAAGATGAACCACCCAAGGAAGTCAAACATGAATTTAGAGGTAGATGTTTCATATGAAATGAAGTTGGTCATATGAAAAGAGATTACATAGGTAAGTTTTTCAAACCTATTACTAATTTCTATTGTTATAATTGTCATGGTTATGGACATAAAGCAATAGATTCTTAAAAACCTAAGTTTGATGGTAATAATGAAAATTGTAGAATTTTTAGGAACCCTAACCCTGTAGGTAATGAAAGAGGAAGATCACTAAGTAGATCTAATGATGGAGAAAAACCCAATGGAGAAAGGAAACAATTTGTATGTTACAAGTGTAAGAATCTTGGACATATTGCAAGGAATTGTAGAGCACCTAACAGTCAGAATGGAACCAATCAAAGGAGGAATGTACCTGTATGTTAGTTATGTAATAACTTTGGATACAAAACAAGATTATGTAGAATTGATAAAAAGGAACTTTAACGTGAATTGCAATTATAGAAGGAAACATAATAGGAATGACAGAAGGAATGATAACAATTAGAAGGAATAAATCAAGGAACATGTTGATGAATTCAATGAAGCATTTGTGAAAGCTAAGGATCCAAAAAGTTCTTATATAGTTTTGGAGGAAATTTCTTTTGATGTACCTGATGAGAGATTAAAGTTATAAATTTTTTATGACTCATCCTATTTGAATTGAGCATTTGTAGTAAAGGCAGAGCATCAGTTAATCAGAACTAATGTTAAAGAGTGAGTTAGAAGTTGTACAGTTTATAGAAGGTAGAAGACATAGAGAGGAAGCTATGGTCGAGTGTGCAAGCTTAAATATGATCATAGGAAGATGTAAGATAGAAAATAAGCTTACTAGTGATCAATGATAGTTTTTGAATTTGTGGTAGATGCACATTTATTGCGGAGTCCAATTTGAAGTGATTTAAAGATTGTGAACAAGATTGTGAGTACCATTTGGTCATGCAAAGAGTTTGTTAGTACCTAATGTGGTCACACATTTAAAACCTCAAGTTCAGAGTTTTTGAACCACTTTGAACTGAAGTTCGAAGTAGTTCAAAGTGCTTCAAAGCAGTTCAAATGGGTTCAAAATGCAAATTGGTTAGAAAGTTCAGAATTCTATCCCAATGCATTCACCAGGTTTAGTTTGTTAGTTCCATGACTTCAAGAAAGTGCAAAGGTGCAGATTAAGATGAAGTTCGAGTGCGGTGGTTTGAAGTGTTTCAGAAGTTCAAGGTGGCTCATTGGTTCAATTTGCAGATTGAAATCTTGGCTTAAATTGTCAAGTTCAACCTTTCAGTATAGAAGTCCAGAGTGTAATAATTCAAATGTCCAACACCATAAAAGTGGCTCTCAATTAGAAGACATGCAATTGAAGTCATCAGCCAGTTTCTATTTTCAGTGCTGTGTGTGCTAAAGCTCCTCATTTCAAGGGATTCTAACAACAAGATAGCCATGAACTATTGAATTATTTACTAGATAGCCTGCTCCATTTAATCAATGAGCTTACATTGGAATTCATCCATCTTAAAATGGAACAAACATATACGAGTAGAAGAAATCCCATATTATCTGATGGCAGAAAAATAGTCACATTTTGGGGGTCATATCTCACAATTCAACCGTTGGATCGAGCTCAATTTTGGATATGTGTTTGCAATCCTAGTGTTCCAATTTTGAACTGGAGAGATTTCCAAAATGTGTCCAGAATCATGATATATATATCACTGTTTGCACCTCTATCAGCTCAAAAATAACAATTATAGAAGATAAACAATCAAATTGGGTCTCGGTGCAGGGGGCATAACTCCCAACTCCACCCTTGGATCATTGTTAAATTGAGATATGTTGGAATAATCCTAGTTTTCTAACTTCTCATTAAATTGATTTGTTAAAATGTTTTTGGGTTCATGAGATACACGTGTCTTTTTGGACCTCTATCGGATCAGCACTCTGTCACCAGCAAATGCCACCTGTCAACATGCATGTATTATAGGGGTCCGTGAGTGATGAAGTTTGATGGAATGCAGGTTAAAAAATTTGAAGCATCATTGATATACTTGATCAAAGGCAGGGACTAACTTTGATAGCACAATGTGGATAATACATGGTATTCATGAAACTCAGGGAAGATATCATTGGAAGTATATGATAAGAACATTATACGATACCAGAATAATGTTTAAAAAGTTCCATAAATTATGGTAAATGGAAGTCTATGTGCTGGTGGATTAAATAGAAGCATGAGAAGTAAGATATGTCCCACGTATTTCCCAAATTGAGAATGATGAGTCATCACTCATTTTAAACCTTGACATGTCATTTGTGTAAAGAAACATTTACACATCTTTTAAATGGCATATGAATCTAAATTACTCATGACTTTGAAATTTATGGAGTATTATAAACCCAATATGAAAGATGAAGAGTTAGGGGTCTCTTGGATTCTACTAAGACATCATGCGGCACTGAAAAGGAAATACCAAGAATTCGTTATTCAAAATTGTTGGAAAACTAAAAGGCAAAGGAAGGCTTATTTATTGAAGATTACTAGATTAGCAAAGGGTTCCATTCTTCCTGCTTCTGACTGTAGACTTTGTGCTCCAGAAGGAAAGGAGATTTTGCAAATTATTCCATTTTTCTTGAGAGGCTGTGAGAGGCAGAGCATGGGCATTTCTTTTTCTTTTTCAGAACTGTGTGCCTAAGATAAAGATAGGATTTTGATAGTTGATGTAATATTGTGAAAGGAGTTTTTGTCTTTCTTGAAATAGTAGTTTGGTTGTAATGTGCACAAGATACTTTGTGATCTTTTGTAGTCAGCGAAGGGAGACTGAGGGTTAAGTATATCATAACTTTGATTATGGTGTATTTTCCTTCCACTAATTATGAACTTTGTGTCATTTTGCATTTTCTTTGAATTACATTTGAATATCATTTTTTTCTTGTTACATTATCAGTTCAAATATCTTTAAAGGCTCAGATTTTTAATTCTCTCAAGAGAACGGAAGACATATTTTCATTTTCGCTATGTTAATGCAGTGTTCAACAAATGAACTTTGTGTCACCTACTGTTCTTTTCTTTCTTTCTGTGTAGTAGTATAGTTTTTCACATCTACATTGTATTTACAGGTAGATGTTTGATATCCTTTTATGCTTTCTGGTAAAATCATTCACATTTAATTCATTGAATATTTCATACTGGGAGCTATACCAGATAAAATTCAGAGGAAGGTTATTAATCTAATAATAACCTATCCAACTGTTGGTGTTAGTTTGTCCTCTCACTTGGGCATTCAGGGTCAAATTTGCACGTATTTCTTCAAAGGGCAATCTATTCACTAACAGAGTTTAAAGTGATTTAAGAGTGATTTGACAATGATTTCAAGTGTGAATAAAAGTGTTTGAAGTGCAAAGTTACAGAAGCCCTAAACATAATATTTCAACGTATTTTATGAAGCTTGGATTAAAATTCTAATATATATAATTAAGAATATGGCAAGTCTGACAATATATGATGTAAGTGATAGGTTGATGTATAAGTCCAAGAAACATCCATTCATTTCTTTAGTAGATGATCTATTAGGAGCATTTTCACAAATCTCGTTGAAGGTGCTTCATATAGAAGATGTTCAGAGTTATATTAATTACAAGTTTGAAAGGCATTGAACCTCTACTAAGGAATAAAAAGAAGAGATATTCTTCTTCTAGGAAGAAACTATGAGGAAGTAAGGAAAGAAATGGAGGAAGACATTGTGAAACACATGACTTCAGTACCTCCAATCATGAAGGAGAGTGTGTAGCCACAACCAAATAGTCTAGTCTATTTGGAACCGAACACTCCCACTTATGGAGAAGAAGCTAAAGAGACACAACAAGAAACATCCTCACATAGTTATGAGTATTGAATCCATGAAAGTGGATAGTACACACATAATAATTGATGCAAAATAAAATCCCTTTGTAGGTTATGGAACATCAATTGTTGGCAAATACTGGCTCTAATAAAGAAGATGAAGAAGAAGAATGGAAGAGGAATATAGAGAGAAATAAACTAGAAGAACAAGAAAGAAATAAAATTGCAAAGAAGAAAAGATTGGAAGAAGAATAAAGGAAGAAAAAAGTTGAAGAAGAGAAGAGGAAAGAAGAGGAGAAGAGAAGAGGAAAGAAGAGGAAAAGAAGAAACAAGAAAAAGAAGAAGAAGAAGAAGAAGAAGAAGAGAAGAAACAAGAAGAAAAGAAAAAGAAAGATGAAGAACAAGAATCAAAGAAAGAAGAAGAGGAGAAACAAAAAAAGTTGAGAAAGAAAGACTAGAAGAAGAGAGGAAGAAGGTTAAGGAAGAGAAGAAGAGTACAGAACTAAAAGTAGTTACACTCATTCCCACAACAACTCCAGTAGCAACATTAGTAGCAATATTATTTGATGATGATGATGACCAAAAAGGATTGATGAGTTCTTTAAGAAAATTTCTCCAAAAGAATAAATTAGTTAAGTCTTTGGAGAAGATGTTATCAGAAGTCTTGGAGAGAGTACAAAAGATAGCTCATATAACTGCCACAAATCTAAACTTGTAGACTAAGGATAATTAATTAGTGAAGTCTTTTGATGAAGAATTCACAACCTTGTTTGAAATTTCTTTAGCACAAGCACAGGTAAAGCATGACACATCACTGTTTGATATAGTAGGCATAAATGTGAGAAATGACATAAGTCATTAGATGTATGCATCAATGATTTTAGAAAGAACATTGATGAAGGAAATAAGTTGTATGGAAAGAGTGCACTATCATACAATTATCCATAAGAATTTGAGAATCAAATCAAGGGTCAACTGAGAGAGCTTCATATACTCACCACCAAGTTGCAGTTACCAGAGGCCAACATTGAAGATCTTGTAACTGAAGTAGAGAAGATTCACAATGCAATTAGAAGCATAGAGACTGATAAGGAAAATGTAATCAAAAGGTTCTCTACCCTTAGAGAAAATTTTACCTAAGATTAACATTTTGCAAAGGCAATTGGAGGATTGTCTTGCAGCCAAGGCCTCCTATGAAAAAAATTCTTATAGTGACTTGACCGCTATAGAAGTGGCATCCTATGCACCTTGCACACTCATTAGTATCTCTAACATAGTTAAGGAGAATTGGAAGAAAGAAGTTGAGGGACTGAAACGTGTTTATGCAAACTACTTTTCCAAAATAATAAGTTGATCAGTAAAAGGCTACATAGTTTTTTATATAGCTTTGACACCTTTTGCCATTGATGTCAGAGGGGGAGAAGTATGTAAGGAAAATTGTATATGTTTATGATGTTTAAGGGAGAAGTATATGTAAGGAAATTGTATATTTAAGGGGAGTATACCTATATACCATTGTAAGGAGTGATGAGGAATGTAATGATCCATCAAAACATGAATAAAATATTTTTTGTTTTGAAGGCAATTTTTGTAGCTACTTTTTAAAATTTGCTTATGTTTTGTATGACATAATTTTAGAACTTAGCCAATTTTTCTAAATGTTGCCATCAATGCCAAAGGGGGAGATTGTTGGAAATATGGTCAGCTAGGTGTCTAGAGTGTTTTTATTTATGGCAACATACATTTAGTATTTCATTTATGTATTTAGAATTAAAAAATTGTTTAAGTGTTAGATAGTTAATAGAAATATAGAGACAAATGTGATGTGTAAAAATAACACAATTTGAGTTAGCACATGTGCAATTGAGGATAGATATATTACAATATCATGATGATGTAAGTCACTACACATATGTGTACATACAATATGATGCCAGTTACAGTTGATTTACTAGTTTATGTATTTAATAGAATAGAATAGAGCATATCAAAAATATGAGTTGTATGATTTAAGGAATTATTTTGGTGACAAAATAATTACTAATTCATAATGGGCTAACATTATACACATTAATCCATAAGTGATCTTATACCAAGTCAAGTGTGTGAAGACATAAAGGCCGACTGAGAAGAGATTTGTTAACTTCTTAGATATAAGTAAAGATCTTATCTTGTGCAAATAATGTGTAGGATGTGTGATATGAAAACTATTATGAAGATAGCTTGAAAGATATGTGAGCCTTATGTGATACATAATCTAACATATGATCAGATCAAGTACAAGTTTTAGCAGAGAGAAAGTATTGTATGTATACCTATACTTGTGAAGAACTTTATTGCTTATTGCATGTTGGGGCAGAGGGATCTTCCTGCATACATTATATTTGATCTACTAACTCCTAACAGAGTTGAAGCAACTCCTAATAGGGTTGAAGCTTTTAACATGGCCTATTTTTCTAATAAGGACTTAGGACACTATATGTACTTCATAGAATCCTAACAAGATCAATATCCTTAACATGATTTTTTTGTTTAGTGAATCATCTAGTGGGTATCATCCCCATCAGGGTTTTCTCTTGGTTGATTTTCCCTAGTTAAAAAATAATGGTGTTATGAGTTCTCTTTGTGCATGGTTATATTTATTATTCAACATTGTTGGTTTACTTTCATATGCAATTTATAAAGTAATTAACAATATTAAGTTATGGAAAAAAGTTTGTATAATATTGATTCACCCCCCTCCCCCTCTTAGTATTATCTATTTTTAACAAAATTGCAACATTTGTATATGATTTAGGACCAGTTTGTAGTTGTGTCTAAGTTTCCTTGATGTTGTTGTAATTTGAAGTTCTTTAACACGCATTAAATAGGCACTTTCAAGCACAACAATTGAAAATGAAAATGAAATATTCCACGCACAACTCTAGAATGTAAAGAAAATGGTTTCCTATTAATGGTTTTGCTAAGGCTAGTGACTAGGAGGTTCCATGGTTTATTTTTTTGGAGCTGATGAAATCCAACTCCGAAGACGCCCAAGATCACCTGCATGCGAAAACCTGTCAAAGAGAAGCCAAGGAGAGGAAGAGCATGGAGCAAGGAAAAAATCCTAAACAAACATGAGAGACAACCAGATATGCAAACACAAGAAAATATGTATTTACAATATGCCTTAATGATGAAAATAAAAAGAGAGAGAGAGAGAGACCACTTATAAAGGCCTCGAGGAATCTACTAGAACAAGGTAGAAGATACTAGGAGATAAGTGTGACAACTAAGCATACATTCACATTAGGTGGAAAGTCCTCGAACAATGTGAGAGGATAAGTATGACTTAGGAGAGAACAAACTCTCGTATTTTCAACAACTTATAAAAAACTCCTAGACTACAATAAATTAATAAATGCATTTACCCAAGTAAGCTTAAGTAAATAGAATAAATAATTAATAAATTAATTATTTACTCTAACACCCCTCCTTAAGTGCAACTTATAGAAATGCCTTAAGCTCACAAAACTAAGAAATGCAGAATGGGTCCCGACAATAAGGCCATGTTGGGTACCCATGTACAATGCAAAGAAAAATGCAACCTCTAAAAATGGGGAAAGAGAGAAAACTACATGGGAAAAACCCTCCCCCAAAAAGAGGTAAGAACTTAGTGAAGAACTGAAGAAGCCTCCAACTAGGGAATGTCCCCTAAAAATAGGAACAAGGAGTGATCATGAAGAGCATCACTAAAACTTGAAGAAGTCACAAAATCTATCATCTGAAAGAGAACTACTGATCTAAAGAACTTCCTTGGAAGAAGAAGGCACGAAATGAGCATGTCTATATGGTAGATGATCCATCTCACCGAAATGCATAGGTAGCCAACCACTGAAATCGCCTTGTATATAGGATTAACCACTGAATACATAGCTCACACTATCAAACCATCAAACCACAGATGCATTAGAACAACAAAATAACCCCCCCTTAAAGAAGATGGGGTGAGACAACAGGCAATTGAAAAGGTGGGCCAAAGTCTCTTACAGACGAACCAAGAATGACGAGAGAGGGAAAGAGGTACAAACACTCATAAAGACACGGTCACAGTGATGCTACATGGGGCTAATGTTATGGAAGGGACACTCACTTGACAAAGGGAGAATGCCTAAAGTAGCAAACAACTACCTCCCCATGGTGCTTTATGAAAATAGAGCATGTGCAACTGACTCAAAAACAACGTTCATGATCCCCGAAATACAAAAGTGGCACTTTATCTCAGTGTGATACATAAAAGTGCTTCAAAATGATAGCTACAATGATCAAAACTAAAAATAAGCTGATACAAAACAAAGTACAACCCAAGATAAAGGAAACCCTGCTAAGAAAATGATCCTCGGGCCTAAAACACTCAAGATATCCACCATATAGAAAAAAATGCTAAAAATATGATAGAAAGAGCATGGGCCAAAAACTCAAAAAATGACCACATTTCTAAAAAGGTGACAAAACCATCTTTCCAAAAATATAAAGTTTTCAAAAAACTAACATGGGACGCAAAAGATATGCTTGCTAGAGTCAAAAACACAACTTAGGACTTCAACTAAAAAATGGGTAACAAAAATGCATCAAAATCTAAAAATACTTGCACCAATGTCTCTGTCTTGGAACCAACTTTCTAGAACTTCTTTCGGATCGTAAAAATATCTCTGTATGCTCAAGTTATGGCCAAAAAACTGAGTAGGTCAAAAAGGACCTAGGAGAGTGCAAGAAGATCTGATGATGCAGTGCTATTGTCAGCATTTCACTATCTTAAAATTGATGGCTTGCCAGCCGTCGATGCAAAAAAGAAGCCACGTGGCTACCACATGGCAGTGCCATGCGGATGCCACATGGTAGTGCCACGTGGATGCCACGTGGTACTAGTAGCCTTGCCATGTGTCACACAGTGACTGGCCTAGAAATCGGTTGGGGTTTGTGACTTCAAATCATGGCTTCAAAAATCCTTCAATGAAGTAGCAGCATGGAGGCTCTTATACCATGTTGGAGTTGATGAAATCCAACTCTGAAGATGCCCAAGATCACCTATATGCAAAAACCTATCAAAGAGAAGCCAAGGAGAGGAAGAGCATGGAGCAAGGAAAAAAACCCTAAACAGACATGAGAGACAACTAGATAAAACATAAGAAAATATGTATTTACAATATGCCTTGATGATGAAAATACAAAGAGGGAGAGACTGCTTATAAAGGCCTCAAGGAATCTTCCAGAACAAGCTAGAAGATGCTAGGAGATAAGTGTGACAACTAAGCATACATCCACATTAGGTGGAAAGTTCTTGAACAATGTGAGAGGATAAGTATGACTTAGGAGAGAACAAACTCCTAAACTATAATAAATTAATAAATGCATTTACTTAAGTAAGCTTAAGTAAATAGAATAAATAATTAATAAATTAATTATTTACTTTAACATATTTGATTATGTTTGAATTTACCTATTTGTGAAAGAGAGCTTCTCACCAATGCAAGGGAGGTTTGGCACAATATCTTTCAAGACTAGTAGAGGAAGGCTATGTTTTGAACACAAATGGCTTGCATTTGATTAGGAATAAAAGATGGAAGGCTTTCCCTCTCACTAACCCTACTAAGGAAAATCTTAGGAGTTATGCCTATCTATGGCTAAGTAAAACTACCTATGGAAGAGAATGAAAAATAAAAATTGAAAGAAGGTTTGGGAGTTTGATCACCCTAAAAGGGTGAGAGCATATCCCTACTATTCCAACTTCTCAAACACAACAAGTAGGATGTTTAGTTATGAGACTTTAATTAGGAAAACAAGAGGCTCTTATTTAGTCTATGTGTTTGTTCATTCCCAAATTGATTCATTTTGACACTTTTGAAAGGTCTGGCATTCTAATCAACTCAGAGAGTTAAGAGCATAGGCATATTCCCAAGTAGATCAAGGAAATCAAACTTCTTACTTATGTTACGTTGTGAACTTTGAAATGTCACAATCTAATTGACAAGAGTTTCAGGCCTACTTGATTCGATGCTAATAAAGGCTAGGCACATTTTTTATTATTTTCATTCCTTTGTTGCAAGTTCAATGACCTGGGAGCTCCTGTCCAATTCGGAAGAGGCCTATAAACACCTAGAAACTAGATCTGCAAGTTAGATATGATAAATTTTGAGTTCAATCAAATGCACTAAAGAAATGAACATATGCACTATAAAATTACTCAAATGCATTATATAATATTATAAATGTGCTAGAGGAGGATGTGTATGCATTAGAAAACTTCTAAATGCACTAGAAAATATTGTATATGCGTTATTTAATTTTTCAAATATGTTACAAAATACTTCAAATGCATTACAAAGCACTTCAAATGTGTAATAACACAATGTAAAAGCATTAAAATAGTATCTGGAAGTGCTAGGATGTTAGATAAATCTCAGACCTGATATTTGTGTGTTCGAAATGATCTTTGAAAGGTTTCTGCTCTAGTTATGATTCTTCCCAAACATTGTTAATCCTGCAATCAATTAGATTTGCACAAGAAGTAAGAGCAACACACAGGTCTACAATGAGATTCAAAGATTAGAATGAAAGATTAAAGATCAACGAGGCTTTAGAACTCAACCCCATGGAGGGTGCCAATTTGTACATAGTGGAATCATGTATTCATGAGACCTTGGTGAAGAGCGCAATCAAAATAACAATGAACTAATCTATACCTAAGAAAAAATTGTCAAATAATGACTCTAAAAACATCTCATGTTACCCTGACTACAACTGCTAAAATTTCTATCAGACCAGCATTTTAATGATGATTCTAGAATGGGAGTATGTTATTCATGCAAATCTATGAATGTCTATATGATATCTGTATGGAAATACTAAGATAAGAATGTAAAATGCTAAAATAAGTGCATGCATGAGACTAAACAATGTTAAGTAATGCTAATGAGTATAGAATGATGCTAGAATGACACCAAAATGACATTAAATCTCTACAACAATGATGCTAAATGGATGATCAAAATGATAGCTCTAATATGCCTATAGTATGGATGCATAAAAATTGGGTCCTTTCCCTCTTGATTTTCCCTTCTATCTATAGGATTTTAGAAGGGGGTTAGGGTAAGGATCTAGATTTTACCTTTTACTAGGGGTAATGGTGAAAATAAAAATATCTCATAAGACCCCAAAAAGAACAATCCAATAGACTTGGAATGTGAGGATAAATAGGGATTTTCAATTCTTTAGTCCAAAAAGTTGACTTTTTCTTTTGAGAGGATAAATCTCTTTTTGTTGATTTATTAAATGTTGCATTTATTTTCAACTTTTGTCTTTACTTTTTTTTTTTCATTTTATTTGATTTTATGAAATGACTTTCCTCTTTAAAAGTGACTTTTGTCCTTTTTGAATTTGATAGGTGATTAATTAATTAACAACTCAAATGATTTGATGTTGCAATTGATTTAAAAGTCTATTATTTTCCTCATTTATCTAATTTTGTCTTTAATTTTTGTTGTTTGATTGAAATTTATGTTGTTTTAGGTCTTTTCCAATTTTAAGGTGTATAAAGACACATCATACCATAATTGTTAGACTTGCCACAACATCTCATCAAAAATCTATATATTCCTCACCCTCAAGTTCAAAAAATCCTTCATTATGCTCCATGTTATCTCTAGTCTGCATACCTTCACTTGTCTGATCCTTAGCTTCAACATCAATGCTACCAATACCACTCCCACTACTTGAGTTAGTGATCTCATTGTTTGAAATATTTCTCAAACCTCTTATTTGACATTTTTTCCTCAATAGTTCTAATGCCCTTTTGTAATGAAATTATTGACTTCATATCTGGATGTATACAACCTCAGACAATTTTTCAATTCTTGCCTAGTTTATTTCTTACCTTTGACTTTAGGAACCCCAAAGCACTAAAAACTCTCTCATCCTCTATAGACCCCAATATCATGGTCAAACATAACTCAGTAAGCTTGAAAATTTCTATTTTTGAATCCTACAACACTTCGCTCTGTACTAGATTTATCTAAACTTGGTTATTGATCCTTCTTCTCTAGGGTTCCACATAAGATCATATTGTTCCTTCATTTTAATAGCAAAACAATGTGACTTCTTTCTGAAATTAGATTCATATAAAACTCCATTTACAATTACCCCATTGATTTCTTTGGTTTTACAAAATTGATCTATCAAAATCAATAACTTATCTCTAAAATCTTTAGGATTTTGTAAACTCCAATTTATGAGGAAAGATTATAAGAAATTTCATTCACAAAAACTATTACAAGCTCAATAATTTGTTCAAACACTTCCTTTGTAATTGTTAATTTTGGATATGTGGGTTCCTTCCCTTTTCTCATGAACACGGGCCTTCCATACTAGTGCATGTCAAAGTTGATGAAAGATCAACCCCACAACTCCCAAGAATCACTTGCATACAAACACCTATCACAAAAAGAGAGAAGGAAAAGCTATAGAGGTTGGAACTCCTAGATCCATAGATGAGGCATTCTTGAATACAAAAAGAGAGATTTCTATTATTAAAAGTGAATTGAATTAATTACAAAAAGATCAATCCTTATAAAAGTAGATCAAAATCCTAATAGGTAAAATCTAGGATGCATGATAACAGTTAATAAAAGAATAAATTATTATATGCCCAAATTTTAGCTTAAGTAAACTAGAGACAATAATCAACTTAATAATTAAATCAAAATTATTTAATTAATAAGACAATATCATATTACTCTAACATGCCCCCACCCCCCGGCCTTTAAGGTAAACTTAAGAGTAGCTAAAGACCTAGAAACTACTACTGAAAGTAAATCTGGGTCCCAACAAACAAAGCCTGATGAGATACACAACCACAACCAAATCTCTGAAAAGAGGAGAAATGGAGAAAACCACATGGGAAAAACCCTAGTCCAAAAAGAGATGGAAAGAATGCTAAAAGAACTAGTGAATGACTGAAGAAGCCTTGAAAATAGGGAATGTCCTAGAAGATAGGAACAAAAGATGATCATGAAGAACACCACTAAAACATGAAGCTACAAACATTGCCAAATTGATGATATGAAGAACCTCTATAGTATAGAACATGACTAGGTAGAGAGAATAAGCTTGAAGAGATGATCAATCGAAGATGGAAAGTATCTTCATGGTCTCCAAAATAAAGAATGAAAGAATGTGTATATGGTAAATGATCCATCTCACCGAAATACATAAGTATCTAGCCACTACAATCACCTAGTACATAGCATCAAATATTAAATAGATAGCTCACTTTGTCAAACCAAGAAAGCAATAGAACTAACATAACCCTCCTATAATGTTGAGAGGTAAAACATAAACAGTGAAACTCAATACAATAATTCCTACAGAAAAAAGAACCAGGAACATTGAGAGTGGAAAAGAAGTACAAACACTTACAATGTCATGTGTCATTGACACATCATGAGGCTAATGTCATGGAATGAACACTCACTTGACAAAGGAAGATGGTGGACATGGCCAAAATGAAACCCCCCAAGGTACTTTATAATATAGTGTGATTGAGTACAATAAAACAAAAAGATGTGCAAGATCCCAAAATGCAATAGAGTGGCACTTTATCTCAATGTGTTTGCAAAAATACTATAAACGGATGTTAACAAATATCAAAAGAGACATAAGGTTGATACAAGAGATAGTACAACACATGCAAAATCATCTAAAGTAAACAATCAATCTCCTAACTTTAAACACCCAAGATATCCACTAGAATGTAAAAAAGTTAAAAACTAAATGAGATGTGCTTGAAGCTAAATCTAGAAAATAGATATTTTCAATGTCTCCAAGAGTGAAAAATAGAACCTATGACTTTAACTACATAAAATGGAAACTAGGCATAATCAAAATTCCAAATAAATTGCAATGTCACAACGAGCTCAAAATTAGCTTTC